>VWZQ01004329.1:157988-214371 GCA_013397015.1 Myiagra hebetior | reverse complement strand
GGGCGCGGGCGGGCTGCATCCCGGGAGCACCGCGGTGATGCGCCTCCAGCGCCGACCGGCCCGGGCTCGGGGAGAGCGGGGCTGCCGAGGCAGCGGGGTAACGCCGGGAGCGGCCCGCGAGGTCCGTGCCCGCCATGTGCCGCGGGCAGAGGCGCAGCGCGGCTGGGGCCGGGCCCGGGCACCGCATTGTTGCTGCGGAGCGTGGGCGTCGCCCCGCGGGGCCGCTCGGTGCCTCCCGCGCCGCCCGCCCGCCTCTCGCCCCGCGGGGGCCGGGGGCTGCTGCGCCCCGGTGTCGTGTCAGCCATGTTTGGGTGGGTATGGTAATGAGGACCTTCTCCCAACCTTTGTGCCTCTTGGATTTGTTTTCTGTGCAGGATTTTGATGGTTGCAGCCCGCCGTGTACTACGGCATATCCACAGGGTAGATTCATACCTACGGTTTTCTCCTAGTGATTCTTTTTCTCTTCCATTTGCTTATAAATCCTTCTAATTTTCTATGCTCATATTTCCTGGTTTTGTTCTGATCTTGCTGGTGTTAGAGTGAACTGGAATTTCTTCGCAAGGCTTTGCTTTTGTTGTGGAAGTAAATGAGATGATTGAAATATATCTGCAGTCACACCACATGTCACACATGAGGTTTGTGATAGGATTTCATCTATCTGAGTAAATTACACTTTGTTTTGTTTTGTTAAAGACCACATTATCATCAACTATTTTATTTTCAGTGTTGTATTGCTACATAACAAGCTCTCTGCTGTAGTGTTGTTTTTTAAGATAAGCCTAATAATTTTTAAATAGTATGTTACCATCTGTGTGGCACTGTGGCATACATTAGAATATCAACCCTATTTCCTCACTCCAAAGAAAAGTATAAAGTAAAGATTATGTTATCTGATGTCATATAAATGTACACTGGATGTATTACGCAGCCAGCTTTCTCCATTTGATTTAAAAATGATCACAAAAATACTCAGTTTCTTTCTATTTGCCAGTATATTTCCCATTATCAGCATCACATTAGAAAAAGAAACTATGCAAAATACTTAGGAAAGATTGCTTAATTTAGTTTTGGCTAATATACAAGATTTTTGTTTACATATACCACATATTAAGATAACTGTAGAATCACAGCCTGCATTCAGTGTGTATCAGACACTCCCTTTGGGCTCAGCTCTGCACTTCAGACTCAAGAACAAACAATCCCATTGGTTTTGATCTGTGCGTGAAAAACCAAACCATTTCATAGCTGTTCAGATGTGTCACTGGTATAGAGAACTGAGTGTGTGAAACTGCCAAGGCATCTTGAAACTAGTTTTACAGCATAATCTCCTTCCTGTTGACCTTTCATATCTTGTCATTCTTACAGTTGTCTTTTTCATATTACAGAAGCCTGAATGCACAAAACTTAAAATGCTGAATTTGTCAGTAAAAACCCACAAGTTATTCAGAAACACAGTCTACTAATTGCAGCTATTCCTTTTGATTTAAATTGCATTGTTAAGATCTATTGGAGTAGTTGCTGCTCGAGTAGTATGGAATTACCACTTGAAGTGTTGGTGGTAGAATCTTTTTGGGAAGGTTTCTTTTTTGGAAATTCTCTAGAGTAGTGTACCAGAAGTGTTCGCAATGTTTAGGACATATTTACCTGTTTTCCCAGCTACTTTCCATTGTTCTGACTGTTTCACTCATCTCCAGGAGTAATGTTCTTAATTAAAAGACAGAATACATCTTGATTTTGGAAGAACAGTTTTCAGTCCTAAATTTTATAGATCAGCATAGCAATGCAGCTTTTCCATATAACTTTAAAGATCTCTGAATTCTCAGTTGCAGAATAACTTTGATGTATCAGCAGGTGGCCAGTTAAACCTTGAACAACTCCATTTGTCCTTGAAACCTTTTTCAAAGTCACCTTGCTGCTGCTCAGGAAATGTATTCAAATAATTTAGGAAAAAAATTATCATTGACAAATGACAACCAAATGCTGTTCTCCTGAAGAGCTGGAAGCACAAATCCTGGCAAGCTGGTACAAAGTAGTGTGAAAATGCAGTGGTAACTGCCAGAATGGTTGCATTAGGCAATGGCAATAACTGAACTGAGCTTCCTGTAAGACTACTCTGAAACACAGCTCTCCGTTCTTTTCCTTCTCTCTCAAGTCCGGGGATTCCTTGTTTGTATGGGAGAAAGCAAAACATTTGTGTAATGCTGTGGACAACAGTGCCTCGAGTCTTGGTGCCAGTAGTGTATTTCGCATCTTGGGAAAATAGTTCCTTGCTGCTGGCAAATGATATTTTTGCATTCAAGTGCCAGAAACATGTAATGCAGTATTAATAATTCAGTATGTTCTCCTTAAGCTAAAACGGAGAAGGAAGGAAAACTGTAATAGGACATTTACACTGTTTGATTTTCTGTACTGGAATTGGTATTAATAATTATCTTTTTAAAGACATAGAAATCTAATGTGACATAACTTGAAAATATGATCCATGTAATGAAATTAAATAATCACATGTGAGGAGAAGTAAGATTTCTGCTAACCCATATGATTAGTTGAGCTTTTTGCTTGTATATAAAAAACACAGAGGAAGAAGTAATCACATAAATTCTTCCCAAGGACAACTTGATCTACTTATTGATCCATTCTAAAGCACAGAAGTCAGAGGATTAGGGTCTCGGGGCAACTATGTATCTGGTAATATCTAATTTTCCGTAATTGATTTTGCAACTTAAATAACTTTATTGAAATATTAAATATACTTTTATATTCCCTTACTTCTGAAAAGTGTGATAAGTTGTACAATAAACTTATGGTTCTCTTGTATCTTATATGGTGAACTTAGAATATGGAAATTTTGTTTCAAGTTGCCAGTAATTACACCTTTTGAGTTTGACTGACCAGGGGTAGCGTTTCTTCATAATTGCTGAGATTACTTCACTTGGAGGAGTGATAACTTCTGAATTTGTTCCTTCAATAAAGTACATATAAAAAAAGACTGCTGAATAAGTGATGCATTTTCTCCATTTGAATAAGAGGTTAGCTCATCATGTAAGTCTCTGAAGTATTTCAGTGAAGTTGATTTGTGAGAGGAAAATACTGAGAAATCTGTGAAAGCAGAAGTGAGAAACTACAGTAAGGCAAATAAATTTTTAGAGGTTATGTGCAGTGAAAAGAAAAAAAATGACATTTAAGAGCTCTAGGTTGTAACATTCTGTCTCTAGATGTTTCTGTTGGGCCAGTGATTTGGCACTACTCATACAAGCTGTTAAGATCAAGTCTATTGATAACGAACAATCCTGAGAAGGAAACTTTGCTGGTTTTGTCAATTTACTGTGTTTATTTTATAATAGGAGGAAGTATTGTCCTGTAACTAAAAATTAAGGAGACTAATCTGGACCAGCAATTGTGTCTGCATTTGAGTTTGTGCAGGGTTTTGTTGTAAGATAAAGCCATGAACAAGATTTTGTAGGAACAGAGAACAAATTATCCAGCAAGATCAAACAGATGCCATGTCACTGAAGTCTTTATAAATACCTGTATCTGCCGCAGGTGGGAATTTAAATCTCATTGCATTTTTAAATAGTATAAATGATTTCGTTGTAGACATCACAATAAAAACTTTTTCTAATGCATTTAAGTCTCCCATAGCCCACAGAGCTCTTATTTTTTTAGTGTGTCATGAATGTGTAACAGATTTCTCTACATTCTTCAGTGATGTTTTCTGAGACATGCTAATGTAAGTATAATTGTATAGAATATAATTATCTTTAATTGCAATTGAGTTAAGTGCCTATTGAATCTATATCTTACTGACAGGATGTATTAAACTGGGTAGGGAAAAATGCTAGATCATGTAGTTCATGCTGAAGAGCAGCATAATGGTTGCTTCAGTATGTAGATAGAAATGGGCTTGACTAGGCAAAAAGGCTATGGTGTGTATTCCTATTTCCGCCAAAGAACACAATGCTGCATTGCAGCAGTAATTCAGTCTGTGCAATGAGTACTGTAACACAGTGTAACTCTTCCTGAAATAATTATCTGTACACAGATTCCCCCAGCGATAGCCATTCTTCACAGTCACAGTACTCCTGTGAAACCTGGTTTGCCCCTGCAGTCTTCCTCTCTTTTTCACTCAAATATGATGGTCACTAGGTTCCCCTCATCCTGCCTGCAGAGATTCCTTTTTTGCAGACTCACAGCAGTCCCTTGCTCCTAAAAAACTTCGGTTTTCATTTTCTATATTGGTTGTTCCTGTCATGCTTTTTCTTCCTTGCCCATAGACTTGTGATGGAGATGCATTTTGTACATTTCCTTTTGGTGCAGAAGGCTCCTATTCTTCACTTTTGCATATGATTCTGCTCCAGTGGTTTCATACAGACTGAATCATTTAGGATGAATATCAGTAAAGATCTTTTATGAACATGTGCCATGGTGAGAATCCTGACCTTTAGTTCTGTGTCCTCTGATTAATCATACTGGCTTCTTCACTGGGAGTCAAGGTGAAGATCTGGTGCACAGGAACCTAAGACATGAGCTTGTGGGACTGATACACCGCACTGGCACAATCTACTTTCAAAGCTGAGATTATAGTGATGTGAACTGGCTGCTTTTTATTGCATTTTGCTGCCCTCACAGCAGCATGTTGGTATGGAACTGCTTCCTCAGGGTAGAAGGTAGTGCTCTGAAAAATAGAATGTTGATCTTCTTAATCCCTTCAGTGGAAAACATTGAACTTAAAAAGGTATTGAGAATTATTTGTAATGCATTAAAAATGAAATGTAAATAATTTTGTCAAATTGCTGTATTTTCATCAGATGCAAAAATAAGATTATAAAAGAAAAAAGTACACTGTGTTAGGAGTATTTTTGTGTTTCCTTTTCAGAGGGGAGTGCTGGTTTTAAGAAATGCAGTGTAAGAACTACTGTGTTGTAATTTATGTCGAAAAAACACTGCTAGAAGTTCGTTAATATTTAGTTTTATCAGTTGTTGCAATACTATTGTGGGATGTTTTAAACATGAAATTGCCTTACAAATGGCTTTTTACAGAGACTTAAGCCTAATTTCCAAGAGCATGGGGCAGCTGTACTCATTATACTTTCAAATACGTAAGTGAGGCTTTTTTGGTCCCTGTTTTTCTGTACATGTTGGGAAAATCTCCAACCTCGTAACTTTAGTTGTTTGCTGGTAGTACACAGCTGAGAGAACCAGAAATACAGTGTTCTTCAATTAGGTATCTATATATTGATTGGCATGCAGATCTGTCTGAGAGATGCATTGGAAGGAACCTGACATAGGATTCATTATCAGTGTAATGGTGAAGAGGAGCAGCAATGTTGAACAGAACCAGGAGAACTCCCTTACTAGGCATTCCATTCAGAAAAGATTGTGAGAAAAGGACATGAAATGAAGTTTTTTGGTGTGTCTTTTGGTGCTTTGACTAATGAAGTTCCTTTGGGTCTTACTGCAAATGCTTGCAAGTTTCATCAGTGGAGGCATTGCGAGTCTGATCTTCCCGTGCCAGCATTTCTGAATGCAGGCCTGAAGCTGAAGTAAAAGTTCTATAGTGAGCCTGGATCTCCCAGGGAGCTAATTTGGGTCTGAATTCCCTGTTGCAAAGGATTATTATTTCTTAATCTGCTAGTAATGTGGCGGTCTAATCACCTTACTTTACTTCTGCATGCTGGTGCATTAAGACTTGATTATTTTTCCATGGAAAAAAATAACAAAATTCCCACTGTGTTCTGAGAGAGAAAGTTGGGGTCTGCAGTTTGCTTGATATCAGAAAAGTCAAAAAAGACTCACTGTTTTATCTTTCAGTATGCAAAAGGAATAGATTTTAGCATATCAAGGACAATGCTAGTAAGACATAATTAAAATCTAGCTCATATGTTTTAGTAAGGTTTTTCCAAAAGTTTGTTTATGCTGAGTCAGATTATTGATTGCTGTTATTTCAGTGGTAGAATAATTTTCTAAATGTTCTTTTAACTGAACTGTGTGCTGTTTGTCAGTTTCCATTCTGCTGGATTCCCTCAAAAAGTACAGACACTTGTCAGGTCAGTTTAAGAGTAATTTTAGATATTTTTATAAATGGAATTTTACATAAGAAAAAGGGATACCATCCTTATTTGCTGATTTCAGTTGTGGAAAAGTCCAGAGAAATATTATATTCTCCAGTAAATATGATAATAATTTCCCTTCAGTGTTTTCATCTGACAGGTTACATCATTTGAGTCATGAAAAGGATGAGAAACTGCCTGGAAACCAGAACTAAATCAGTTGATCAAATTCCATGATCTAGATCCAAGACAGAAAAAAAAATCCAATTTACAATCAAACATTTAATCCAAGGTGCTGGTAATAGCATAGTAATGTTTTGAAATACCTGACAAGATTAGGACTTAGAGTCCTAATATAATGATAGTTAATTTTGTAAATCCTTTGTATAATGGTGGTTTGTTTTGTAGATTTTTAAATTATACTTAGGAGACACTGTCTCATCACATAGTACTGTATTTCTCTTCAAGGCAGTGTGGAAGGTAATCACTACTGGAACTAACTGAAGGTGTTCAACAGAATTTGGTGTGATATTTCCTGGTTTAATGCTGATGAACTCCAGTCCCAAACTACATCCAAATGATGTGGGAACATAGAAAATATGTGGTGAAGTGCTCAAGTTCAATACTCTGATGAGGAAAAAGAAAAGAAAGCTTGTTCAGTGGTTCATGTTTAGCTAAACAGTGCTGGTGAGTAACTCTTTCTCCCTGTTCAGACTTCACTCAGGAGCATTCATGTCTAGACGAAGCTTGAGCTGAGTAGTTCGATTCCAGTCTTCTGTGCAGGTTTGTTCTGGATCAAAGAGAGGCTTCTGTGCGTGTCACTACATTCTGGGAGTGCCGAGCATGGACTTGCAGACTCCTTACACAAAGCAGCTGGGACCACACTTCAAACATTTGTATCTGATGGTAGCATCTCATGAGATAGGACTCCTTATTTGGTTTAGCACCGTCTCCTTTCATGCAGAGAAAAGTTGTTAAATCTGACAGCTGGAGACTGCCTTTGGATTTGTGATGTGTCCAGAAGGATTGTCTGCCATCCGTGGTGCAGTCTGGCCAGTGATAACGTGTCGAACTGGGAAAGCAGCACTGTTAGAACCATGCACCAGTCTGCTGAGCATGCCTCCCACATTTTCTCAAGCCCTGAAAATGTTGTAAGTCTATACAGTGATAGTTTTATGGATAACATACTACTTAACAGAAGGTTAATGAAAGGGAAATTAATATGATACTGTGCTAGGAAAGCCCAGTTTATCCTGGAGCGTACCAGTGCAGTGTTTAATGCATGACAGGACAGAATGATGCAATTTTTGTTGGAATTGACTCATCGGTGAGAGCTCTAGATATATCGTATTGCTGCCCTGCAAGTTACTCTATCTAAAATAAATAGAACAGGTATGACCTTTTAAAATGTTTCAGTAAATACTGATGGATGGCTTGTGGTTTTTTGACTGAAAAGCTCTTGCTTATTACAGTTAGAGGAGGATTTCAGACCTATGGACAAATGCTGATGTAGTTTCACATGTGCAGGTGTTTCATTTTAATGTAATCCCTGGTCTTTTTACTAATTATTGGAACTGAGAAGCTGCTCTCTAATTTACTTCGGTGGAACAAAGGAAAAAAAAGTTTGAAAGGTGTCTAAAAGTAGTGTTTGAAGTACCAGATGCTGTGGCTTATAGTCCCGAAGCTCCATTAGGACTGCTTAAATGCTTCAGCTTAATGTATTAAGTTTGCATTTTGGTTCTACATAGGGATCTCAGTCAGAACTAAGAGCCACTGAATCATCTATGGACTAGAAGAGGGTGTAGTAGAGTCCTTTGAAGACTGCAATGCAAAAGACAGAACAGATGAAAAGAGGCCCACACAGGCATTCATTTAGCCCAGATATACAGGAAAGAGTATCAGGTTGTCTCTCTTGTATAAACAACTTTTCCCCTATTCTACTGTTCTCTGTATAGCTCNTTTTTTTTTTTTTTAAGAAGTGGTATCAGTCAAAGAAAAGCTGCATCTTAGAAGGAAGGTTTAGAGGACCCGGAACTCTTCAGTGATGGGGTGAACATGAAGCAGCTCACAAGTAGGCTCTACTATGCTTAAAAAAATTGGGCTGACTGCCAGAGCTAGAGTTGCTGAGAGGAGGCAGAAACAGAAGGGAAAGTGAGAAGACAGTGACTGGAGTCTAGGGAATCAGTGAAAAGAGGTTACAGTGGAGTTCAGTAGGCAACTGGAGTGAAGTTCAACTTCCATATCCTTGGAAATTATTGGAAAAGGTAATTGGCTAGGAGGCTGGTGATAGTACTTGTGGTGGCAGAGGTTTTATTTTTGGTGCTTAGAACTCTCGTCTTGATAAGCTGTGGGCTGGGTTCCAGTGGCTTAATGTCTTTCCTTTGGGTCTGGCATGGAAGCAGCCGCGAGGTGCTTGATCTCTCGATGACTGTGCAAACGGTACCTTACAGTTCTCTATTTGTCAGGACATGATGCAGCCTTCACACTGTGGACCAGATGTTGCAGCAAGTCCATGAGCAAAAGCTGTAAGGTCTCATGTTTCCTGAAGTAATTTCAGATTCTCATAAGTTAGCAGTTCTTGATTAGACTTTTTGTGTATTCTTTACAGAAGCCCTCTTTAGGGCTTTCATGAAGCTTAACACATAATCTAAATCCCTTTTAAGACTCTTAATTGTGCAGATGGCTTTGCACACACTAGTTTTAACCATGTGATTAGTGAAGAATTTACTGAAAAACATTCCTCCCCAAAATCTTATGGTTACCTTTTGTATGGCAGCTGCAAGCAAGTCTGTCTTTTTGAATTATTTTGTTTAGGAAAAACATGTATTTAAACACAGGCGTTTTTGTGTCTGTACATACGTATTTGAAACAGTAGGCTTTTTAAATGGATTTGGCTTTTCAGATAGTTTCTTAGAAACATGAAATATTTAAAAATATCTAAAGCTTCAAAGCTTGTAAGAGATGAGCATCTATCCTTTCAAACTATGACTGTGATTGTACCATGATGATGGTTACCAAGAGAATAAGTCACCATTGCTTTTGAACTACTGGGTACATCCTCTATATCAAAAATTTGATTGCTGCATGACTTTCTGAAATGGTCTGAAAAACTTAATTTGCTTCAGTTAAAATATACATTTAATAAATTCAAGTACAGCTGTAAAGTCAGGAAGTAATGGAGTTGGGCTCCTAAATTTTATGTAAAGTGCATACCCTTTTATGCCTGATAAGAAGACTCTAGTTATGATATGAAAATATGAGCAATTAGCCTATCAGTCTTTAGGAACTAAACCAAAACAAAACCCTTAGCAACTGAATGAAATGTATTTTATAAAAATCATTCAGACCAAATAGTGGACTTATTCCCTACAATTTTAAAGTGGTTTAACATCCCTCTCTTCTCGTTTTCTCCTCTCGTCTTATCATTGAGATAAGCAGAAATGGGTGAAACAAAGTACATGATTTAAAAATTAAGTTTCTTCTGCGTAATAGTATAATATCCTTTTTAATTTTTTTTTCACAGATACTTTCAGGAGAATAAGCGTTCAGAAACCGAAGTCCTTACTCTTGATTCCCTGGTATCAAGGACTCATCAGGCACCATCTTCAGTCTTTTTATTCAATATTTTTGCCCAGGCAGAGGGAGAGCTTACTTCAGTGTCCATCTGTCTCAGCTGAACGTCATCTCCTTGCTGTTTGTTTCAAATTACAAATGCCTAAGAACAGCAAGGTAGTGAAAAGAGAACTAGATGATGAGGTCATTGAGTCAGTTAAGGACCTGCTCTCTAATGAGGACTCTTCAGATGATGCCTTTAAGAAGAGTGAACTTATGGTTGATGATCAGGAAGAAAAAGATGTAGATGTTGAAGAAGGCTCAGATGTAGAAGATGAAAGACCTGCTTGGAACAGCAAACTCCAATATATTCTGGCACAAGTTGGATTTTCTGTGGGATTGGGGAATGTGTGGCGATTCCCATATCTGTGTCAGAAGAATGGTGGAGGTAAGTTTTACAATACAGCTAGTTGAATGTAACTGATGATGCTATCCTTTCAGATTTCAAAGTTAGCAGAGAGAGTCACAGTAAAACCTGCTCCAACATGCCAGGTTTTTCTTTCAGTTTTTGCCAGAGCCCATGAGGAAAAACCCACATTCTCTTTGTTTAGAAAGATGCATTTGTTAAAGTAAGTAGCAGATTCTTCTAAGATGCCATTTCCTCATCTTAGGGTAGACAGCTCTTGCTACTACCTTAAGTACGGGTCAAAGCAGTGTCTACCCATGACACATGATTGTAGAGGGTTGCATTGTTTAGGACCTGGTTATTGTGCTAAAGTGTTCTTTATAGTACTTGGACAATAAATCAAGGCATTGAAACTGTATCCACTTTAAAGACCAAAGCAGCATTTGGCCTTTTGGTATTTAGTGGTACTAAGCTTCACACCTTTACTCTCTAATTGCTTTTAGCTCCTGGCCATTTGATCATGATTTACTTTTGGCAAGAACTTTAAAATACTCTGGGAGGGAAAAAGTTGTTGAGGGTTTTTTTTGTTTGTTTGGGTTTTGGTTGGTTGGTTGGTTCTTTTTACTGATGATGAATAATTTAAATCATTACAATAGTTACATTTAGGGACTGCACCTGGTTTTGTGCTGTTAGACAGTTTACTATTTTCCTAAATAACAAGGTACCTTTCACTTACAACAATAACATCAAGCTGTTTGTTAGTTGACCATCTGTGGTCTTGAATGCATTTGAAGTATGAGGCTAGAGAATTTCCTTTCTCTTTGAATGCTGGATTAGTATTTTATCCAGTGCTATACCGTATCCAAATACACTACATTAATGCGCACTCTATTGCAGCTAATTACTAAGCTGAATTCAGAACAAACCTGTCACTTTTTATGATGCAGAAAATGAATGTGTACAGTAAATGAAGAAAAAAGTTTTACTCCTGCTGGATTTTAAAAGCTGCATGGTAGAACTGGTGTAATTGAGGAGTACAGAAATGAGCCTCGACTATAACAAAAGTGTAATTCTTTATTTGTTTTCTCTCAGTTCAAGCAATAAAAAATAAGTTTATACTTTCAAATATTCTGTCTTCAGGATAAAGTCTAAGTCCTTTTGTATCTAGTTACTGATTTTTTTTTTTTTTTGACTATCATTTAAGTTTCTTTTTTTCCTCTTCTTCCTGGGGAGAAAGTCATTAAATAATTGATTTAAAGTGTGGTGTCAAGATGTAGTCTCAAGGATAATGGATTACAGCAGTTCGTTTCGTGTAGTTGTATCCCTTTGAAAGTCTGTGTCTATTGTAATTCTTAATTTTGCAAACTGGTTGGATTCTCCTTCGAAGCAAAAGAAGGGATCCATTGGTGTGCTCCTTAGACTGATGGTTTCTTGCCATCAGGCACTTGTAAAGTTACTCTGTCAGTGAGGGTAAATTTAATTCAGATCAAATATAAGTGAATTAAATTATTTAATAATTTCACATTCCAGAAAAACCCCAAACCCCCACAAAACAGTAAACCAGTCAACCTTCAAAGATTGAGACTTCATTAATCAAACTTTTAAAAGTAGTTATGGTGTCACTTGAGATTGTAGTTAAATGTTTTATCCTGTATCATGATTGCAGGAAATTGGATGTATAGCATAGTCTGTGGAGATACAATGTTTTCTGCACATGCTGAGACAAGGGTGTATTTGGCTTTTAACAGTAATTTTGCACCATTTTAGCAAATGGCAACTTTCTGAACAACAGAGAAAAGGAATTGATCATTAGAGCTGAAGCCTGCTTGGTTTTCGAGTTAGTCATAATGCAAGATGGAGAAGGTGATACAAAACTTTGAAATGTGTAAAGTACATTGGTATTGGTGTGTGCAGATGGACAGGTAATTCTTACAAATGCATAGAAGAGTAGGGGGGAGGGAGTGCAAACTTCAAACACATGGTAAGAAAACCTATGCACATTTTATATGAGGTTCTGTTTTTCTGCTACACATATTATTTCAAATAAATTTTATTCTAGGTAAAGTTAGAGTGGTTTTATGTAACCCAGTGTAAATATCAGTGTCAGAACTGTTCTGTAATCTGCTTATAAAGCTTTACTATAAATACCTGTTGAAGTCTCTTGATATAAGGTAAGCTGTCTTGCTGGACTTTCATTAGGACTGTTTGAGTGAAGTGTATGACTAGGTCTCTATTTTCATTTTACACCAAATATTTTTTGTTTTCTTCCCTGTGTTAAAGGAACTTATATCTGGGAAATACCATCAGGTGAAGGGAATATATTAAAAAGTAGTAAACCAATAAATCCAGTTCCATTTTAAACCAAAAAGAAGTAAAAACCATAGTTACTCATTAGTTTCCTTCACAGCTTTCTAACGTATTCTAAAGCCACCAGTAAAAGAAAAGGCAAATCCTAAATGTGTAATGATCTTAATTTTTGTCTTTTTTTTTAAACTTCTGGGCCAACAACAACAAAATAAACATAGATAAGACACAGCAAGGTTAGCCCAAATAGATATGTTTTTCGAGGATTTTGTGGAGGAAAAATATTTTCCTGCCCTCTTTTCTGTAGAGATTTAGTTTGTTGATGGCTGTGGCCTGTGGTAAGATGACACTTCTGTCGTCAGAGCTCTCTACTGCGTCAGACCTGTGGTAACCATCTTTAAAAGTAACTTGAGTGGCACGCCACTGCAGCGAGAATTTGTACGTCTGTGGATATCTTTGCAATCTCTGTTTCTGGGTCTGGTCTGTACCACCAAACCAACTTCCTTCAATTTATTTCTTGTGATCATTTAACAGTTACTTCAGTTGTTTTAATTCATAGCTCATAAATATTTAGAGTAATATCTGGTATTTTTTGTAGTTAACTCAGTTACAGCTAGACTGGGTAGCTCTTTGCTACCTTTCACACTTGTCTCATTCCCAGAAAAATGTTTGTTGGGAGAGGTGAGAGAAAAGGCTGGTGTGCAGCTGGGATGTGCTTGGGTCCACATTGGGGATGTAGCTGTAATGCAGAATGTATCGAGTGGAAAAGAGTCTGGGAGGAGACTGAGAGTGCTCTGGGGTGCTGGTTTTCTTGACTTTGAGAGGGAGTGCCCAGAGGAGTTTTATGCTCTGTGAAAGAGCGGCTGAAGATGTTCAGTAAAGTTTTGAGGAACTGACTATTGATCTCTGTCCTCACCACAGGCCCTTCTAACCCCTGGCAGGCAATGCCCAGACCCCATCTGGCGCTTAGGGCACCTCTTCCACTCTTTGCAGTCTAACAGATAAAAAAGCTGTTTCATCTTTGGTTCTTGATACAGGTGATTTGCACTGGAGCTGAGTATGCTCAATTTATCATTTTTGCACTGTTCGATTTGTTTATTACTCCTTTAGTACATGAAGATGAGTACATGTGTTTCTTCAGATAAGCACAGTTCCTATATAACAATTTCTTAACCTTTGTTAGCATAACATAGGTTCAGAGTTGCCTGAGCTTCCTATGGTTGATAGCCTTAGAAATGAAGTGCTCAGGTCTACCCAGTCTTGCCAAGGTGCTCATAAATAGTCACAAACTAGAGTTATAGTTTCCTGCTCCTCATAACTGTCATCTGGAGGACAGCTTGCACACCTTTCACTATTTTCAAACAAAATATTTAAAGTTTATTCTGTTTGGTTGTCATTTCCCTTTAGGATTAGCAGAAGTATAATGATACTTTTACATAATTAGAAGTAACCAAAGCAAGTTAAATTAGCTGTTCTGCTAAAAAGAGAGTGTTACTGTTGAAGAAGAGTGAGGAGTTTACAAGGTACTGCATGCCCAAAGATCTTGTGTTGCATTTTTGTGAGCATTAACTTAATTTTTCTGATTTTTTTTTTTTTTTAAGGTAAGTCTTTTTTATTATCTCTGTGATGTTAAAAGTCAAAAGAACTACTAAACAATTATAGATAAAAGCTGTTAGCAAAATAGGAAACATTGTAGCAGATGATATTTTCATTATGTTTTGAGGAGATTGACCTGGGTAGAGTCACTTTGTGAGTTTTTACGGTTAAGTAGTCTGAATTTTTTACTGAAATACCAGCAGCTTGACATTAAAGTTCTGTGGTCTAATGGAAAGGCACAGCAGTTGTAGTGGAGAGCTAGAGAGGAACAAGACTGCTAAAGACTGAGTAGTTGTTAGAAGGTAACAACTAATACAAGAGAAAAGCTAGTATTCCCTTGTACTTCAACACTTGATTATGGATTCAGAGGCTTTATTATGTAGTTTTGGGTCAATAATTTATATTCAGTGCCTTGAGTTCACTGATTAGTTCAGTAAAATTTTTTAAGTTCAGTATTATCAGACTCAAAATTTAGTTGTACTTTAGTGTACTGAAAATATCTTGTTTTTATTTTGCAAGTGTAATTCTTCATTGAAGAGTATTGGCTAAGGGGATTTTCAGCCTTCAAGCACAGGTTTGTAAACAGGCACACCTGAATATACTGAAACTGAAACTAGTGACAGGAAGACTATCCTTATCAGTAGGATAGACTATAAATCTACAGATAAAACATAAAACCAATTATCAGATTTTTCTTGATAAAAGCAGTTTCTATTTTGTCGTGGTAAATAATTGCACTTACTGGAGCTTAGTATACTATTAACTTATAGTGTTCTGTTGCTCACTTGCCATAACTTTGAAAATTTTAGCATTTGACGTTGAAAATAAGTTGATCTTCATCTGAATATCAGCTTCTTGTTTGCATTCTACTAGTAAGTATCTAGTAAGCAATAAGAGCTGGGATCTCTCTTCAAGACAGTGGTAAACTTCACCTTGATTGAGTAAGAATTAAATCGGACACCGGACACTTAATTAAAATCTAACACAGCAGCAGCTGAAACAAATGTGGAAAGTTAATACGTTTTTCAGGTTACATCAAGAATTGCTAGGAGAAGAAAATTCTTCTGTAGTATCAATATGGTAATGGTTATGTCGCCTTGTGTTATTGCTTTTGAAAGTATTTTCCAACTCTTTAATCATTATGAATCATGTAATTTTATGAATTTTTTTGGAGCATTTGTAAGAGCTTAAATCAAAACCAATGTCATTATTCCTCTTTTATTGATAATGTTGCCAAATGCAGTGCTTATTGTAATCTCAAGAGGGACAATTTACCAGCTATCCCATTATTGTGCTTGATTAAATAAAAAAATTAATAAATCAAAGCAGTGCTGTGCACAGTTTTAGCAGTCACGAAATCTTCATGAAATCTCTTGTATCTTTGTCACTCATTCTAGTGAAGAAAGATGAAGGGTTTTTTTCCTTATTGAGATGAGGTTTTAATATGGAAGCCAGTGTTTTAGNATGGATTCCTCAGAGCTACGAGATCTTCAAAAAAAAATAAAAAAAAAAAAAAAAAAAGAAAAAAGAGAGACTTCACAGTTGAATAATTTTGTAAATGTGGAAAGGAGACCTGGGGATCCTGACCTACACAGAACTGTAATATTCAGGAAGGAGCTTAGCTGGTAGATGTAGCAGACAAGTGATTGTAGGATGTTATTCAAGGCCAATTTATTATTCAAATTCAAATAAGAATGGTCCTTATCCAGTATTGTGACTGCAAGGACCCATGTTTTCATGCATAGGCAAATAAGACTTGCTGAGATGTTTCCATAGTGATTCTATTTTAGGATGAAGTGATGATGTCTTAGAGTTCTTTGAAGTATGTCTAGCTTCCAGGGAAGACTTCAGCAAAATACTTGCCCAGAGATGCTGTGGTTTCATGCTGGCTATGGGGCACAGAAGCCTTTTGCAGCTGTGATGCAGTTGTATAATCCAGCTGCATCCAAGCTCTATCATACTGAAACTCATACATGTACAATTTTCCATTAGGTCCTTTTTGGGGAGAGGAACAGGATCAGAAGGAAGCTCAGCATGTTTGAATAATCAGAAGACCAGCACTTCAGGTGCTTTGCAGAAGTCTAGCAGTATAGAGGTGAACTCTGCTGTCTGGCTACCCACTGAATTACAGGGTTGTCATGCCTAATGTAATGTGGATTAAGCACCACATTTATTTAACTCATTTAGTAGAATCTAACTGATAATTCTTGCAATTTAACGTTGATATTGCACCGTAAAACACCCACATCAGCCCAGTCTTTAAACGTGTGCTTAACTTTGCAGCCTTGTGATTAAGGTTGTGGACTGGGACACTGAAGAGCTGGGTTCAGTTCCTGCTCTAGTACAATCATCCAGTGGGATACAGGGTAAGTCACTAGGCCCCAATTTTTTTTGAGCTGTACAGGTTTGTCTCTGCTCAGCTATGCCACATCTGTCTAATTAAGATCTAAGGTATCATTTACATTAGCATTATATGATATAGAACCTGTCTACTGTTGGCTGTCAATGAATTGCATGAGCAGATTTTTAAAGACAATGCCAAAGCTTCTCACTTGCAATGTAAATTCTATCTTGCAGAAATTTTGAGGGTAGATCAGGGCTATTTAATGGTTTTTGTGTTATATGTTCTCAAGACAGATAGTCCCCCTCATTTTTGAGTATGGTTGTTGCTGTGTTCTTTAGTTTTCCTCATATTTACCTCTTTCTATCTCTTTTCTTTATAGAAAGTAAGTCTTTTGCATTCTTTCTGTTATGTGCACATAGAAGATGAACTGCAAGGGACACTAAAGTACTGAATGGGGATGTAGCTGCTACCTCAGTAAAAACAATGCCTCAGTAGACACTGTAGTGTGCTGAAATAGGTAGATAGACCATGTTTGGTTCTATGAAGGGAGTATTGTGACCTCAAAATAGGTATATTTTTCAGAGCCTAACATAGGTATTGACCAAATGCTGCTCAGACAATATCATTGCAAAGCATATTATCACATCATGAAAATAAAACATAGGAGCTACTTCATTGATAACATAGCCTATAGACTGTGAGGTACATGAGATTAATAATCTTTGGCTGGTGCACCAGTAGTTTTTCAAAGAATGGTTTGGTTTGGAAAGGACCTTAAAGATCATCCAGTTCCAACTGCCCCTGCCATAGGCAAGGAACCTTCCACTAAACCAGGTTACTCAGAGGCCCATCCAATTGGCTTTGAACAGCACTAGGAATGGGGAGTTCAAAAGCTCCCTGAGCAACCTGTTCCAGCACCTCACCAACCTTATAGTAAAGATTTTCTTCCTAATATCTAATCTAAACCTACCCTCTTTCAACTGAAGGCCATTTCCCCTTGTCCTGTCACTACATGCCCTTATTAAAGGTCTCCAGCTCTCTTGTGGGCCCCCTTTAGGTACTGCTATAAGGTTCTATAAGGCCTCTCCAGAACCTTCTCTTCTCCAGACTGAATCACCCCAACTTTTCCATGTCTGTCTTTCAGTCCTGTGAGCAACTTTGTGCCTCTGGACTCATTCCAGTAGGTCAGTATCTTGTGTTGGGGCCCCCAGTTTTCTCAGACTTTTTTTTCCCCCACTAGTCTTGGGCTCAAGACTGGAGTTACTCCATGATTAATATCTTTGAAAGATCTTTGTAATGGAAGGGGACGTCCAATTAGTGTGTATTGCATGAGGAGCAAAATAGCTAGTGGACCTAAATGGGAATAATGAATGCTACTGGGACATTGGAGACCTCCTACACAGTCTAGGAAAGTTTAACTTTTCTAAAGTAAACTGTGTTCCATGAGATACTAAGGATATGAAAATGCCAGTGTATTTTGAGAGATTCCTAAAAAAGCCCTAGAAAGTTGACCCTGAATGAGGGAACTTGAAGTAGGACTTAGCTGGAGTTGAGTAAAAATGCCAAATTGGTTTCTGAATTTGCTCAGTTTCTCTCTCATCACAGAGATGAAGAGACTGATTGTACAAGTTAGCAGCTCTGAACATAAGCTTCTGAGGTCTTCAGATCTTTGCTTTGTAGGTTGCTTCAACATGCTGCAGTCTGCGTCTCTCAGATGCTTTTCTGTAGCCTTACAATAGTTTCAAACAGAAGTTCTAAGCCCTTTGAGTCAGTTGTCTGGCGCAGCAGTCTACACTGCAGCATCAGAGCCACACAAAGTCAGGTGCTACGTTGCTTATTGCTGAGTCCTGCATGTTTTCTTAGATCTGGTACTAAATACTCCACAACACTGAGGAGGAAGTTAGGCTTGAAATTTGTCAGGGCTCTTAGTATATGGATATATTTGCTTGCAGTCAGACTTACTGAAATAAATGGAGATACATCCTTAAGTTAGAATTGTGTATGATCAGCTCCTGGGAATAAGACCCTAAAAAGAGGAATTGCTTTTTATGCATATGTTTATGTAAAGGTGAAGTGACAATTGCATTTTCAAATATGCCTTGAAAAGAAGAGGGTTGTACTGCAAGATACAGGTCTAGGATACTTGATTTCGTTTCCACCTCATGTTTCTATTTTCTGTCTGGAGCATTGTAGCAGCAGGCTGCTACAGTTTTCTTGCTTAGCTAGGTAGCATCGTCATTATGTACAGTATGAAATCCCCTTTTTGAGCATCTGAGAAACGGAGAAATCAAGAGATACCTTCTGAAACCTCTTATGATTGAAGCTCAGAATGTTGTGTACAGAATGTTTTCTATATTTCCTTTATATTCAGTCTTGCTGCTCTGTCACAAATCAAGCCATAAGGTTTTCTAAAAAAATGTTGATTCAGCTCTTGATCATTCTCTATTTCTAAAAAGTTTGATTGAATGTCCGAAATTTCAAACAAATAAACAACTCATTTCAGTAATACCTCACTTTCAGTAAGGCTTGCCTCAAACATGTTACAGTGCTTTATAAATTAGGTGTCTCTGGGTTTTTGGTATCTTACAAGACTTATGACCAAGGTTCAGGTAAAATCACTCTTGCATGTGATCAAAAAAGCTTGCAATGAAGGACAGTAATTCAAATTTGAAGCTATTAGAAGTTTTCACATTTGTTCTGTCAAGTTCTGACTCTTCTTCCATTTACTCTAATTTATACTTTATTCCCCTCCTAGGTGCCTACCTTGTGCCATACTTAATCTTGCTACTGATAATAGGGATTCCACTCTTTTTCTTGGAGCTTGCTGTCGGACAGAGGATCCGCCGAGGGAGTATTGGTGTGTGGAATTATATCAGCCCCAAACTTGGAGGAATTGGATTTGCAAGCTGCGTAGTAAGTTTTTTAACATTGTGTTGTTTGCTTTCAGATGTTATGATTTAGGCTTCCTGTTTTGCCACAGGGGAAGGCCACTGATTTTTAGCTAGGCACCAAGGTCAGTTTACAGTGTTTTTGAAGATCTTAGAACTTGAATTGATCCATTAAAAATGTTGATATATATGTGTCTGTTAAATCAGTCAACTTGGATTTTGTGATTCTTCTGAAATTAGGAGCTGTGGAACAGGATAGTCTTCTGGAGGAAAAATGCCTGTAGGTGTAACATGATAAATACAGAGAAAAGTGAAAATTTAGAAAATGTCTGGTACTTTAATAGGACGAATCATTCCCTTCTTCTGACTTAGTTGATTTAAACTTAGGTTCATTGGCTGATGTACAGAAACATGCAGAAGTTCAGCAGGGATTTTATTTACTTCATAAATGTTAACTTTTTGGTCACTTTTTTCCCTTTGCATTAGGTATGCTTCTTTGTGGCCCTGTACTACAATGTCATTATTGGATGGAGCCTGTTTTACTTTTCCCAGTCTTTTCAGCATCCATTACCGTGGGACCAATGTCCTTTAGTTAAAAATGCATCTCATACCTGTAAGTCTGTGTTAACATAAGGTTCTTAAAAATCATATCAAACATGTAAAATTTGAGATTTTCAAGCAAAAAGGAGACAAAATACAATTCAAAAAGATATTTGTGTGCAAAAGTGTTCTAGGCGAAACAGTTTTCTATCTTAATAAGATGTCATATTACTTGAAAAAATACAACAGAAGTTTAATCTAAGACAAATACACTGTATTTGGAAAGAAGCATCACTGTCAACAGCATTTTAAGGAGTTGTGAAATTAGGAGAATGCTATTTAGTGTGTTGCAGAAAAAACTGATTTCTTTTTTTCTGATATTGATACTGCCTTTCATACTTACTTGGTGAAAAACAAAGGTGAAAGAGGGATATTTTTACATTTCAGTTAGTAGGATACTTCCTGGCACAAAGTTGTTGGCTTACTAACAAAGGGGAAAATGGAAAACTGTAAAAATCAATGAAATGCAAGTAATAAAAGCACTGTTTTTTTTGTAAATGAATAGAAATGAGATAATCAGTCGTTGGATTTTTGCTGTAATGAGATGATCTCTTATGGACGTATTCTATAACAGCATGAAAAGTGCCTTATCCCTTGGGTTTGGTTACCTTGTAACAATGTGCATTTTTTATTATTACGGCTATTGAAATATATATTATTTCTTCTTTTAATTTCCTTTTTTTCCAGATTCTAAATTTTCTTTAATTATCGTTTGTGGGTTTATTTGCCACTTGAATAAAGAACAACCGGAGGCATTTGAAAAGTTGTACCTTTTCATAGTGTCTTTTCCAGAGTTGCTTGCTTCAGTTGTTATACAGAAATAGTACTTTTGAATGTTGACACAGTCAAATGGATTGTGTTTCACAAGGTATTGTCCATTAATCAAGCAGCAGTGATTGTTTATGTACTCTTATCCTGCCTAAATCTGACACAGTGTGCCAGCCTAACTTCAGCAGAGGCCATCTGAACTAAGCTTAAAAAAAGGAAATGTTTGCATTTGATAATATCTTACCATTTTAATAGGTTATTTTGGTGAAGATCTGGCATCTGTGTTAGGTTTCTTAGTATATTTTTCCCTTTTTTTCCATTAATTATCTTGACTCAGGACCTAGCTTACATATATAGTTGATTTTCAGGTATAAATAATTTCTAAAGAACTTAAGTAACTTTTCTCTGAAGAAATCTTTCTATTTATGTGTTATATGTCTAGATAATTTCTTAAACTCTTTGGTAACATGAGTATAACAGAATTACAGTATAATCAAGAGAATAATTTCTGGAATATACATAGCAACTTTCATTAAACATATCTGTGTAGGAGCCATTTCTTTTCTCATAACTTTAGTATCATTATGTTATTATTTTATTCTTTATAACAGTAATTAAATCCCTTTGTATTTGAGTGTCATATCAAAGTGGATGCAATCGACAATTTGTTTTCCATTTGTCTTCAAATTTGTGTTCTTTGCAGAGAGATAGTTTTCATATTGTGCATTTCATCACATGCAGATAATGCAGTCTTATGTGTGATAAATGGAATGTATGTCTTCATCTAAGCCTGCCTACTATTTAGTTCTGAAGTGAGAAATAAATTCTGCCTTGGAGTAGGATTAACCATAATGGTGAGGAATACTCTGTCTGAAAAGGGTGGTTTAAAATGTATACCCGGAAGATTTCACTGATAGCAGTCACTTCTTCTTTTAGACAATGTCTTAAGACTATTTTGTGAGTTTAGTTTCTTAATACATGGTGATGGCACAATTAGAAATATTTAGAAGTGGTAGAACACTGCTATGAAATCTCTCTCCTGAACCCGTTCTTTACTTGCTAACATCTCTTTGACAGTTGTGGAGCCAGAGTGTGAAAAAAGTTCTGCAACCACTTATTACTGGTACAGAGAAGCACTGAATATTTCCAGCTCTCTGTCAGAGAGTGGGGGTTTAAATTGGAAGATGACTATCTGCTTGCTGGCTGCCTGGGTCATGGTATGCTTAGCCATGATCAAAGGCATTCAGTCTTCAGGCAAAGTGAGTATACTGTTCACCTGCATGACATTGTTTTACTTTGAAGCATTTCAGGACATTCCTGTTCACCAAACCCTCTGTTTACACTTGGGAAATCTGTAGGTGCAGGTTAAGCGCTGTGACTCACCCCTGTATTTGTATAATCTCAAGTAGAGGAATGTTAGTAGTTGCATTAAAATTCTAGCAATTTTGTTGGAAATGGTAGTAATGTAGTGGGAATTGAGATCTGAAGAATCATTTTGTTTCTCATCGGCGTAACTGTTGCCTGTAACTGTACCTCGGCTTTATTGTGCAGCGTAAGTCTGTGTGTTTTGAGTGTCTAAGGAAATAGGTTTCCATGTGTACTCACGGTATGACTGCAGTGCACCCACATATGCATGCTTCTGTCATTAACATAGCTGCTTTCCAGGATTCTGGATTGTTTCTTTTGACTAATCACTTACCATCCCCTTGTATCTGAGTACTGTTGTCTTCTTTCCTTTGCATGCAGCCAGCTGGATTGGCTGGTGAAAGATTTGCTAGATCTGTTGATCTCAGTGGGTTTTTCAGAGGAAAAAAATAATTTGTTCCAATAGCAAAACTCTTTGCTATTAAAAAGTTTGACACTGACATGGTAATTTCTGTGACATTTCTAAAGCACTTCAGTTAAAGAAACAAGTATCAAGTTTAACTAGTGAATCATTTTACTAAACTTTATAGAATAAATTTTCTTTTCAGTGATGGGTAATGAAAGATCAGGTTTGATTACTATTTTTTGTTGTTGTGACAGTAAGCATTACTTACTGATTAAATTAATTGATTATGTACTTTCTATTGATTCTTGTCCCCTTTCCTTCTGGAGGGAAAATGAGCTACTGTTCATGCCGCATACCTTTACCATACCCAGTCAAAGTGCTTTTGTAAAGATAAGCATTTCTGCCACAGTTTACTTCTGTCTTTGTTGTCATCTCATCGAATTCATACTGAATTTCCTTTGAAGTCCAGTGGTACTTTGTCAGTTAGTGATAAATACATCAGGCAGTTGTATTGTTTTTGTACAGTACAGAATTTAATTTTCTTTTGTAATCATGTGACTGCTTTCTTCTGCAGAGACAAGGGGAATGGGAAGCATTCTGCATATTTCTTAAAACACAGGATTATCAAGTCACTCATATATCCAAAGGATACTGAGTAGTGAATGATGCTATTGAAAGGAAAGTCCATGTTAAATGTCATGTTTCATTTTTTCTTACCTTCTTCTATTTCAGATCATGTATTTTAGTTCCCTTTTTCCGTATGTGGTGCTTTTATGCTTTCTGATCAGAGGACTGCTCCTTAATGGGTCAGTGGATGGAATTCGTCACATGTTCACCCCTAAGGTATGTACTTAATTTCTGTTTGCAGAGTGTTAAAAGTTTCAGTGGCAATTTGGGCGATTTATGAATGCTCTCATTTAAGCTTATTGTCTTCATAGAACATTTGGCTGTATTTCTGTTTGCTTAAATTGCAAAATTGTTCTTTACCTCAGTGGCACAATACCAAGCCCTAAAGTCCAAGGGCTCTAGGTGTTCCAAGGGTCTGTAGAGTTACCTCCCTTAGGTGAGGGTTCCCAGAATTACACGCCTCTACAAAGCTAAGCAACTGAGAATGCAATTTAGAGGATTCAGGATGTTTAGAGAGCTCTAAATACTGAAAAGAGAAGTAAATCTTCAATTTTGCCATTTTCTAATTCTGAAATGTCTAGTTCTGGGATGTCAGTGCCTTACTTTGAACTGTCGTGGCACACATAATTATCTTGTTCCTTTTGAAAAAGAACATTCTTTTTCTTCCTTTTTAGGAAAGAATTAAAGCTGTTTACATAGTAGCCCAAAGTACAGGAGACCTGTATTTAATAGTAAAGTAGTGTAAGCACTCTCTACTCAGCTTTCCTTACCAATTTTCTTATGACATGACAAGACAGCAGCAGTTCTGAGCATATTTTTTTTCTGCCAGTGTTTTTACCAGGGGTGTGCCTTACACAGCTTTAGATTTTCTAACTACAGAGGTGATAAGGGATGTTATGAATCATTGTTTGGCTTGAAGATCTAAATTCTACCCACATCTATCTCAAATGCTCGCAACTATGTCTGTACTATAAGGACAGCATGTTCGAATAGTCAGAGCCCTGCTCAGGAATGTATAATGCTGGGCTTCATACTGTATTGTGAAATTGACTTTCCAACAAGTCCCCTTCACAACACAGTTAAGAAGAGCAGGGCTACTATTTCAAAAATTAAAGCTAAATAATAAAATAATCAAAATCAATGCACATAGTGGCTAATGCCAGATGACAGGGTGTTGTCAGTTGTTTTGATTCCAGGTGTTTTGAGTCTGGAGATCTGTCATCCTATAAAAATGACCTTTTTCAGCTCTCACATTGATGCAGTCATGTTCCACTTCACTCGCTGCTTTAGAGAGTCATGCTTGTGCAGGAGCTTGCAGGCTGCTCAGGCAAATTGGGGAAACCTGAGAAAGAGAGAAATGTAATGCCTACTAACAAGAGAAAGTCTAAAGCAGAGGTGAAATACAGACCTCTGTAAGATATAAGTTGGTTTCTCACCACAGTGTTAACACTTTCTTTTACTGGACAAGTACCTAGATACTGAGGGAAAATAAATATAAAAACTCCCTTTGGATACCAACGCCTCTTCAGTATTCACTACTTCATCTGAGTTAGACTTAAAATAAATTGCAGCTGATGCTTACTTTACACTTACGTTATACTTAATTATATTATTGTTTCAACTGTTCAGATAAGTTATATCAAACAGAAAATTGTTCTTAATTTATTCTGCCAGTTTCCAGTTCTGTATCAAAATTTAAGGTGTGATTTCAATTCGAAGAGAGAGACGTGTATGTCACATGTCTTATATGAGAATATAAACATCACAAAGTATTTCCATTATAATTTTTTTCTACTTGAGCACTAATTTGGACTATAGGTTCATATGAGACTACCTGAAGAAATTTAGATTCCCCTACCTGTTGTTTCATTCGCTTCACTGTGCTAACAGTTTATATGCGCAGCCAGACTATAAAAAAAGAATACTAAGCCAATCCAGCATGAAAATTATTCAGGTAGACAGATGTGAGAGGGGAGGGAAAAACATCTTTTCAGCCCAATTAGCTGAGCAAATGACCGCATTTTGAGCATAGATGATCTCAGCAAATTCCCGTAAGAGTTATGCCAGAATGGGAGAGGACTAGCACACATTGGTGCAGGTGTGAGAGTGCAAGACTAATGTAGAAGGGGAGAATTCTCTGTTTGGCATGGTTGTTGAACAAAGCAGAAAATAAGAAACTTCATGGAAAACCTGAAGAAAGGTATATGAAAAGCCCACTTAAATCAATTACCGCAATTAAAATATAGGATTATATGAAGCTGAAGTACAGAGATACCTAATAGAAAATCAACTGCAAGTTTATTTTGGAAGTCTGGGCTATGTGTATCCGATAACACACTACTTTTGATGGTACCAAATGTTACACTGTAGAAAGCGAGAAGTGTTTTGATATTTCAACCACTGACAGATTTGGATCAGTTAAGAATATTCCTCGATCTCCCTCTGGTGGGAAAACTGTGGCATGACCATGTGATACAGAGGTTGAACTATGTGCAATAGCTACTTGTGCATTGTAATTACAATCAAAATTGTGAGTCAGGAATACATTTATTGTCATAAACACCTCTGCTTTTCCCAATTATATTGTATTTCAGCTATATATAAGTGAATAAAGAAGGTATTTGCCACCTATCTGTAATAAATATCTTCATGGGAAACTGACATTTTATTCAAAATGTTACAATAGCAGAGTTATTTCTTCTCAGCGTAAGACAGTTGAATAATGATTGCATCTATGCTGAGCTTTTTTGTTTTAATTTTATGAATAAACCTAGGGCTTAAAAAAAATAAAAATTACATTCATTAATGGAGGCCCTGAATCAGCTTGAGAAAATCTAATGTTTAAATTTGACATGTACTTCCTTACCTCTTTTTTATGATTCAGTCTAGAAGAATTTGAGATAGACAGAAGATGACTCATAACTTTGTAACAAGGTTATTTTTTGAAGGAGCAATACAGTTGATCTGAGTGAGCAAGACTGTTCAATTTTTTGATAGGAGACTTAGCTGCCCCTGAAATACACGACCTATTTAACATAGGCTTGAGTTCAAGGCATCTGACTTTAGAGATTTGATTCATGGACTATACAGCTTGTGGTGGCCAGCGTTCATTTCATATATTTCATTTTGCTTTCCATATTTGCATGTAATAGAATTCCATATAAGCATGTATATCTCATGTTCACCTTTTTTTGTTTGAAAAGTAACAGCAAAGCAGCTTTAATAAAATACTCATTGCGTTTATTAAGAGGGTTGATCAATCTAAAATACATCTTAAGTCTAACAGAAGTCAGTACATATACTGTAAATAAAAGAGTTAATACTGTAAAAAAAATAAGTTCTCTATTATTTCTCAGCACAACTAGCTACTATTTCAGTTACATAGCTCCAATAGTGTCTTGTTGTTGGGATCATACTGTATAGCGTGTTTCTCTTTGATGTTTAGATAATATAAAATAAACAGAAATTCTGGCCCATAAGTTTGCCAACTTTAGGTGTCATATTCAGCTTTCATTTTATCATAATGAAAATACATTTGTGGTGGAGCATTAGCATTTTATGATGTAGGTTTTTTTTCTGTTGTTTTTTTTCATATAATAGAAATGCATTTTATAGCTGACATATATTATATCTAATTTCAAACAGCTTGAAATAATGCTGGAGCCCAAGGTCTGGAGAGAAGCTGCTACTCAGGTGTTCTTTGCCTTAGGGCTTGGATTTGGTGGAGTCATTGCCTTTTCAAGCTACAACAAGAGAGACAACAACTGCCATTTTGATGCTGTACTGGTGTCCTTCATCAATTTTTTCACTTCTGTGCTGGCAACTTTGGTGGTGTTTGCAGTGCTGGGCTTCAAAGCTAATATCATAAATGAAAAATGTGTTATCCAGTATGAATATCCATTTATTTTTTTTTAATTATTTTTATGCTTTATTTCATTTGTGAGCTAACACAGATCACTGACTTTGATCTCTCTGTTTTATTGTGTTTTACAGAAATTCAGAGAAGATTTTAAAACTTTTGAAAATGGGCAATCTCAGCCAGGGTATGATCCCACATCATATCAATTTCTCAAGCATTACAGCAGAAGATTATAATTTAGTTTATGACATTATACAGAAAGTTAAAGAGGAAGAGTTTGATTCTCTTGGTCTGAAATCTTGTCAAATTGAAGATGAACTTAACAAGGTAAGGTCAATAAGTCTTGAATACAGAGATTATGAACAGATGGGTATTTGTTAGCCCAGAACAAGTTACACTGTGAAGTGTACCTGTGTACACAGAGTATCAGTGCAGTGTGCCTGTGAGCTGTGCACCTATAAAGACCTGGATGAAAACATGGTTGCATTCCAGCTCACTTGAGGACTTTTGGGTCTGATGTCTTAAAATAGTCTTCACTGATTTATAATATATTTTGATCATTATATCATTCTTCTCAGGAGGTGATAAGTTTTTAAAGCTCTGTTTTTTAGAAGAATTGAGCATGAGGGTTTTTCCAAAGACTAAACAGAGGTGTTACCTATTCAATGTCTCAGATTGCAATATATTCTAATGTTAAGATACAATTATTAGATAAAAATACTACTGCACTGAAAGTAAAAAAATATTCTCTACTTACTAGGCAGTTGTTTAATGAGTATCATCCTGTTTTGAAATCTTACACTAAGCCAAATATATAACAGAAATTATACCTTTAGAGAGGCAATTGCAGATTGAAACACTGACTTCTATATAGTTGCACCAGCATCTGAAGATAAAGTATAAAATTGGTGGCTTAGACTTCAGAATTTTCTATATTATTCCCACTGTTTAAATTTGAAACTAAAGGATAGAAATTAAATCCTTATATGCTTACTGGAGAAAACAGAGTGTATTTTGTACTAGTCCTATATACTAGCTCTCATGCAAAATTATGAATGAAAGAGAGAAAGAAGTTCTGATTGGACAGGAGAGGAAAGTTTTTCATAATGAGGGCAATCAGCCATTGGACTAATCTCTCTGTGAAATGGGTGGTTTCCACAACACTGGACACTTAAGATTCAGCTGTACACGGTGCTAGGCCAACTTTTCTAGACTGGTTTTGCCAAGAAAGTTTGCACCTGATGATCCTTGAGATACCTTCAAACCTAGTAATCTGTGATTGCGTGAAAGAGTTGTGTTGTCTATCAGCTAACAAATTCTCATGTTTCAGTAAATAGTGTTAATTTGAAGAATTGCATATTAGATAGCAACTTCCCACTCTGCCTTTGAGATTTAATCAATGATACTGTATGAACACGAAGTCAGACTTGTCAGGCTGTCACACAAACCAGAAAACCAAAAAACAAATTCGTGAATAATGACGTAATTTTTTTTTTTTCTCACTGGCAGGCAGTTCAAGGAACTGGTTTGGCTTTTATTGCATTTACAGAAGCAATGACCCACTTCCCTGCTTCTCCCTTCTGGTCAGTCATGTTCTTTCTCATGTTAGTAAATTTGGGACTTGGAAGTATGTTTGGAACCATTGAAGGCATTATCACACCCATTGTTGATACCTTCAAAGTCAGGAAAGAAATTCTTACTGGTGAGTTACACAAACTTTCTTTTCTCCATAGAGCAGTAAGCTGAATTTTTTTTTGACAGTATGAGTTCTTTTTCTTTTTTTTTTTTTTGACATGAAAGTTTACAGAGCATTTTACGGAACAGTAAATCACTGGATTCCTGACTGTACTTCCATGCACAGGCACATTAATATCTGCCAATAAAACCTTTTCCGGAATGTTATAGGCAGCATAAACACCCTAAAACTTAAATTTTAATGGAGGACTAATTTCTGTTACAAGTTTCTGTATGGTCAGCCCTTTTGGGCTCTTCCAGAATACTTTCTATTCCAGCCTGTGTCACACATTGGAGAAACAAAGGAAAAGGAAAGAATGAAAATACATTGCAAATTACTACAAATTATTCTTAAGTAGGCCAAATGAAATCTTAATTTATGGTGAAATTTTTATTATGCTAAAATCAGTACAGTTACTCTCTAGAGAAACATATTTTTCCATGTTAAATGTTTATAAAGTCTTAAACAAGACATTTAGTTGTTTTGTTTGGGGTTTTTCATTACTTAAATGCCCAAAGTTAGTTGAGGTATGGCATGTTTATGTAGCTCTGACTTGTAGGGATTTCTCTTTTTTATATGAAACACCAGTGAAAGTGTGAAAGTTAAGTTTCTAAAAACCTTCAGGACAGCTGCAAGGGACTTGATGTGTTATGCACAAATTCAGATTTCATATTAATGCCTGTGAAAAGTGGGACAGAAATTAAAATAAAATTTAAAAGGTGCTTTAATATTATCTTATTCCATGAAGGAAATAATGAACTCTGTGAAAGAAATAATAATGGATTTTATAAGAGTTAACCCCTGATGCAGCAGAGCATTGCTTTTTTCCCCCTGCTTTCTTTACCTTTCTTAGATAATAAGTAATTTTTGATTGATTAAAAAATTAAATTCTTCTAAAAGCTAAATCAACTGATTTTTCAGTAGTCCTAAGTTGGTCTTTTTGGTTATTTTTATTAAGGTCCTAAATTCTTGCTGAATAACCAGTGCAACAATTAGAAATTAGTTGTTCTTCTTAGAGAATGTATGCAAATACCATGATAGTCATTACACAGGAGTAATGGAGCATTTTACACTAATTCCTTATTACTCTGTTTGACAAAAAAAAATAAAAATATAAAGGAATATTAAAGAACTGCCTTTCTCTTGTAATTTTTTAAAGTGATGTCCATGCATGATTTTAGCTAAACTCAGTTGTACTCAAAAGATTACAACTTGATAAGGTGTTTTTATAATGAACTTAGAGAAATGAAATACCGGGATCATTTTTCATGCAGTGTTGGTGGCATTTAATAAGGATTATGGCTGCAATAGGTTTTGTGCTTACAAGACAAAAATTTCCAACATTTACAGAATTGTAAGCACTTTTGCAACTCTTTGGTTCCAGTTAGCTCCCTTTTGAGTTCAGGGAAACCAACTCAAATACTTAAAGTTTTTTTGTGTTCCACAACATTGTTCAGAGTGGTGTAAAGTTCAGAAAGTCATTCCAGTAACAGTTCCTACAAGGTTCAAAAAAGTGATTAGTCTTCTACTGCAGTATTTGAAACAGTGTCATTGTCTTACTTTCAGTACTATAATCAATAGTAATTGATTATCTTGGTTTCACTCAATGGGTGTATTCTGTAAAGATATTTTATATTTTGACCCAGGTTATTTTTATCTAATTTTGGAGTACTTAGGTGCATCCTTAGTTTCCTGTGAGGAAAAATAAAAGGCAGTTTAACTGGAAGAATCAGTTTTACTGATGCTCAGGCTACAATTGATTTCACAGTTTATTGAAAATCAACTTAATTTATGTCTGCTTAAGCATTAAGTCCTGTTACTGACAAATTTAGTTGGAGAAAATTACATTGAGATCCATTAAGCAGGATCAACTTTTCAAGAAATATATTTTGGGTTATTCCTAAAGAAGGGACAGAAATGTTGCTTAATGTACAAATACATTTAGACAGATCCTAAAGAACTTCATGCAGGGAATTACGTTTTAGGGGAAGTGTATTCAGCCTTCCTGTATTTTAGAATCATAGTCTTTTTCATTTTTTTTTTTCCCTATGTTTTCACTTCTAAGTTCCGTTCACTTCTGATTTCCAAAAAGTGAACTGTTGACCAATTAACATGATGTAGGATGTTTTCCCCACCTGTTGATTGTACCCTTGCATTCAAATTACATTTATTATTACAGAAATAGTCACTTTATTAACCTCTGCTGCTTAATCAGGACTGCTGTAATATGGCAATTCTAGTAATTCTAATTTCATAACTTTTCCATTTTGTAGGAAAGAGGTAGGATTCCTAACATTCTTAGAATTGAGACCCCTTAAAAAGTAAAATGTTATCAATGTTACTCATATGAAATAATGTGTTAGCTCCTCTTTGTCTGTGGGACTTTGTTGTAGTTATAGCTCACATTTCTGTCCTTTATTCCAGTCATCTGCTGCTTGGTAGCATTTTTTATTGGCCTGATCTTTGTGCAGCGCTCTGGAAATTATTTTGTAACAATGTTTGATGACTACTCAGCTACTCTGCCCCTGCTTATCGTGGTTATTTTGGAGAATGTTGCAGTCATACGAATTTATGGAATAGACAAGTAAGTGAAGGAAATGTATCTCCTTATCCATATCAACATTATTTGTTACAATAATTATTACTATTTTAATTATATTGTATGAAGCATGTGCAATATACACAGAAATACAAATAGAAGAAAGCATGTCAATCTGGTCAAGAATCTGGTCTGTTACTGGGAACAGGTTTGGAGCAAGATACACTACATCAGGACAGTGTACTAAAACCCAGAGAATGAGTGTAACAGGTCCAAAAAGAGGAGAATACAGTAAAAGAAACAAAATTAAATAATTAGAAAGGAGAATGGATATGAAAGTATAGGGAATTTGTATCAACAAAGACATAAAGAGAAAGATTTCAAGAATAACCACAGTCTAGTCAGCAGATGAGGATGAGTATTTCAATGCAGTGTTCTAGGCAGGCTGAGAAAGGAACAAAGCAAACTCTAATGGCAGGAAAAAGAAGTTTCAGTTTATGAACTAGATTTAGTTTGGGGTGTTGTAGCAATTCATAGTTCTTTGCATTAGTTGTGAGAGAGGAGATGATAGCACAACAGGGTCAAAGCTTACTTGGAAGCAGCACAGTTGACAATGACGTAAAGTGACCTATTGGTGATGGGTGAAGAGGAATGACCGTAAGTCCCTCTTGCTTTTTCCTTTTTTTTTTGTTTAATTCATTTTATAACCAAAATCAGCAGAATGTGTTCAGTAAGTGAGATCAATATGTACCTCACTTAGGGAATAGAAGAGTTTGGATCAAAAGTAACTCGTGCCATCTGCAGGTCAAACAGAATATGCTGTACTAACATGTTGAATTAGTTAAAGCATCTGTGATTCCTTTGCATGGAGAAAAAGTGTGATATAGAATAGGTGGGGTTTTAGTTGACTTTTTACTTGTTTGATCTGAGTAATCAGCCAATCCTTTGTCACAATGAAACAAAACTATAAGAAGAAAACTTAATTTTATGGTTTTATATAGACATTGTTTCTGGTCTGTGCAGGTAGTGCTTGGTCTACTTGCTCATTAAGGGAGAATTCAAATTTACACTACATATATAATCCTACAATTGAGCACTTAGATATAAAAATACCAGGTAGATTATTTTACACATGCAACCAAAAGATAAAACAGATGACCTGGTTATAAGGTTGGTAATGTCCAAGCTCCACTTGACATGGAGGTAGACATGCCAAACATTAGCAGCTTCCTGTGAGGAAGTTGATGTTTAGGCATAGCTAAAATACTGTAATCCTTTGCTTATGACTCACAATGCAAGTGATTCATGTTTTCAGAAGGGGTTCTGACAGGATACAGTGAAAAATTAACAGCTAAATTTCTCATTCATTATGACCACCCAAGTATTCCCTCTGGAGTATTCCTGATATTTCTTCTGATGTATGTTTCTCTGGAATATCCTTCAGGAACCTAGCAATTCAGTTTGCAAAAACTGTCAGATCAACAGCCTCAGGTTGGCATTGGCTGTGATAGTACCAAGGGTTCCTTGTTGATGAAGTTCCATATAAATGTCTTATTAGACATAATGTCTTTGATCAGACATTAGAAAACCAAAGCATAGCATCCAAAGGGATAAAAAAAATGGTAATGTGGGAATCTCTGTAGCCATGAAGGAAAATCTCCTCTGCGATCAGTGCTATAAGGAGCTTTTGCTGAAGGAGACTTTTAGAAGAGGGTAAGTAGGATGGAGACAATGGAAGACTTTAAAGTAAAGATAGCAGATTCGTGTTCAACTGGAAGAAGCACTGGAGATCTCAGAAAGAGAACGCTATCTATAGAGGGCACAGTCCATTTGTAAATCCAGCTTCTTTTTAATGATGTGTTTTATTTCAGTGTAAACAAACAATAGAATTCCTCAAGTGGTGCAGTTAAAGTTTTTTTCCAAGAGTTTACATGGCAGAAGCTTCACATGTGTAACTGCTTTGAAAACATACTTACTACTCTAAGAACTTTTTTGAGATGCACATTTCAAAAGGGAGTGGAACCACAAGGGAGTTAAAACAATCATTGCTTGTGCACACTCCAAAAGAATTATTTCTAAAAGCATTCTGTGTTTCTACTGGCTCTGGAACTCCATCATGAGTACAAAAATAGGAGTTTTGTTCGTGTCATAACATAATTTTGAGGAACAAGGAGGCAGTTTTATAGCTTGGCAAAGTTTTATTTCAGCAGCTTATATGATGCAAACCGTAGCTTATGCATGAAGTTGGTTTTTTAGACTGCAGCACATGTGTGGGTTCAAAATTAATATTGCACAATCTGTAAGATGTGCTGGTAAACAACTCAGCAGTCAATACAAGAAAATGTAAGAAAGAATCTTATAAATGAAAAGTGAGTTTAAATATCTTCAGCACAGTCCAGCAAGCATCTTACTAAGTCACTGCACTGTGCAGCAATTCCTTTTGTTCACCTGGTATGAACTAGTAGTATAATCTCTATTTTTCAGCCCATCAAATAATTTAAACTACAGCTATTTCTATATATGCATTTTTCCAGTGTGTTGATTCCCTCAAGTTAGGTGCTATTGACTATAGCACTCAGAATCTCAGTGTCTGCATTAATAATAACCTTTTAATCCCTTCGCAGATTTATGGAGGACCTGAAGGATATGCTGGGGTTTTCTCCAAGCCAGTATTATTACTACATGTGGAAGTATGTTTCACCATTTGTGTTGTCATGTTTGCTGGTAGCTAGCATTGTCCAAATGGGATTAAGTCCTCCTGGTTACAATGCTTGGATTGAAGATACGGTATGTATGTAGTATGTATGTGTATATGTATGGTTTGTATGTATATATAATTCCATCATCATCATAGTGATCATATCTGAAGCATTTGAGAAATACATGAACAGACAAAAATATTGCAATTAGAAATTAAAATCAGTATAAATAATGACATGGTTGCTTTTATCTCAAGTAGCTTTGATATAAAACCAACAATTTTTTAATTTTAGAGTAATTCTGCTTTAAAATATAACTGATTGACACAAACCTTTATGCTTTGGGTGACTTTTAGTTTGTTGATGTATGATGAAAAACTCTTAATGCTGGGAGAGGTTGTTTACATTCATGAAGTCTTATTTTACTGAAGAGAACAGGTGATAACTGCGTTAAATAATTTCAGATATCACATCAGGTTCTTATGCGGAATTAAATATTGAAATTTAGCTATGTGATAATTTTTTCCCTTTGGAACACATACCCCAGTGTAGGTAGCAGCTGTATTAAAACCTGTCTCTGATAAGAACTTGTCAGGGTGAGAGGCAAGACAGTTCTGAGCATTGACTTCAAAGAGATTCAGTCAAGGTAACTTGGAAGAGTTCTGCTAATTGTAGGCTCATGAGCCCTCAGCTGTTTGTGTGGGCTTTTTATGCAAAATTGAGAGAGAGACAAAATGTCAAAGAAATTAATCTCGGGAAACTTGTCCAAATTCACCAGGGGTGAAGTCACAACAAAGACAGGTAAAGGGTAAATACAAGAGGTTGGCTTTCCTATAGGTAGATAGAATGCCTGCCTCTATCCAGATAACTACATTATTCTCAGAAAAATGCTCTTGTTACACTTGATTCTTGGCTTCAAAAATTAGAGAAATACCTTATAATATCAAACATGCCATTCCTTTCTACATACATAATTAGGCGAGCGGAGCTTGTTGGCTGGTGATGGATGCATGGATGCAGTAGAGGTGTGGGGTGTAGTCAGTGCCCTAGTAAATGCATTATAGTTTACATGAAGTTTGTGCAAAGTGCAATAAATGAGATGGTCCCTGTCTAGACCAGCTATTAGCCTACGGAACAAGGGCTAATTTTCCAGGCATAGTTACAGATACCATTGCACACTTCTCTGTTCTGGACATCCTTGGATCCATGGACATTCATGGATCAGGGCACAACTGCAGAGAAATGTAACAAAGCCTAAAGTGAAAATCTTGATTTGTGTGCAGCTAAAGTGCTCTGAACATCTCAGAAACTGTTCAGTGGTGTTTTAGTCCTGCTCACTGGCAGAAAGATAGCAATCCTACATCTCCATGACTCTTCGAATCTGAGATGTGTAGTGGTGCCCACACTGTGGGTGCAGGTTGACAAAAAGGTGAGTATATGCTTGAAAACCACAGGCCTCAGTGAAGACTGCAGGTTTTTGTTATTTTTCTGGTAAAGATGTATTAATAGTTTTTCTGTTGTGCTTCTCAGGCAATGGAAGAGTTCCACAGCTATCCAACATGGGCAATGATCGTCTGTATATCTTTGATGGTGTTGGCCATACTGCCAGTCCCAATAGTCTTCATGGTGCGCCGTTGCAACCTTATCGATGACAGTTCTGGTAGTTTGGCATCTGTATCCTACAAAAGAGGTCGGATAATAAAGGAACCTGTTAATCTGGAGGAAGATAATACAAGTCTGATTCACGGGAAGAGTCCAAGTGAAGTGCCGACTCCAAGTTTCGGCAAAAACATATATCGAAAACAGACTGGATCACCAACTCTGGACACTGCTCCAAATGGACGTTATGGTATTGGGTACCTGATGGCAGATATGCCTGACATGCCAGAGTCTGATTTGTAACTACAGAAAAAAAAGTGCTGTTTGTTTCTCTCGCTGATCACGGTCGTGCTACGAGAAGTGCTCAGCTTCACTTACGAGAGTGCGATCTCAGGTGCTTCATAGCGACAGTCTTTAAAAAGTTATGACTGTACGTACTGGTTGAGAAAACTCCCTTTGGATTAATTCTCTGAGTTTTTATTTGCACTGAAGGAAACACATTCGAAATCAATGGCAGCCTGCATCTGCCAGCATAACCGAGAATTTGATTTTTTAATTAATTTCTATATTTAAAGCTTTCTATTTCTGAAGCCCGGGTCTCACTCAAATGATAAAATATTTTTGAGGTTATATCATTGAAAATCCTTTTTTTTCTGCTGAATTTCAGGTTGACTCCCAAGTATTAATGGTGAGCTCAGTAGTAGTTCACCAAACTCATGTTTGTGTAAACACCTGTATATACCTTATGTAGATATGCTGTACTTACTTTATTAGCACTGATAATTACTTAGGTTATTAGCTGAGTAAAAAACAAACCTGCAAACTATTTTCTTATGTAATAGCTGTATAGAGCAATAGTATTAGAAAATCAAGGAGTAGACTTATAGGAAGACGATCAAAGATTCCCTGTTCACTGGGGACTGCATAAACTGTGGCTGTATATTTTGTGTAAAATATTTGCTTTTTCAGTGTGAAAACAATGTTAGAGTGAGTCACTCCGAGAATCTTAAGGATTGTGCAGATTCTGCATTTTTTTCTATGCTGTGTGCCTAAAAAAGACCTTGATATTTATTGTGGTTACAAGATTACATATATATTATATTTATATAATATACTTGTAATGTAAATATGTATATTATTCTGTATGTAATCGTTTCAAAAGTTGAAGCAAGATGGCTTTTTTAATTAGTCTCCTTCAGTTTTGCTTCTGTTTTATGCAGATAATTTTTTTCAGTCAGTAATTGTTAAGAACTGTATGGCATTACATTTTAACCTACAAATAAAGAGATTGATAAGGTATTTCTCTGTGATATCCTAATACACTTATTATAACACAGCCTGCTTTTTCCTCATCTGGACTATCTGAAAGAATGATGTTTACCAGATGAATACAGATGCTAAAAGAACTTGAAAACAGAAAATCAGTCATCTTAAACTATTGGACAGGGTCATTTACTGTGAATATAGGGGCTGATTTAGCATTGTAAACTGGCAGGATACTCTGGAAGCTGGTACATGATCTACTCCTTACCTTAAAGTGTTTTAAACTTAGGCATAAATTCTGACCTTGCAACCCCTAATAAGCAAAGGGCAGAACCTACTTACATTGTCACAAGATCAAAGAACCAGACTAATTCATCTGAGGTAAATGCATGTCTGTGAAGCTCAACAGTTTGTGTCTCAAGACTACAGTTTTGAGCATGTCAGCGTGGAAAAGCTATGTCAAATAAATGGAAAGGCGCAAAATCTTAAACCAAATCACTTTAGCAACTTTTTAATAAATTCCTTATGGATAACTCTTTTGTCACAGGAGAATAATCCCAGATAATTTTTCACTTTTAATCTGAGTTTTTGAAATAATTTCCAATAGTCTGAAAGTTGAACTAGTAGCACTAGTTGACAAAAAGCTATATTTAATTATCAGGCTTATTTTACATGTGTTAGAAATTGTACACACAAAAAAAGCATTTAAAGCAGTCCTCTACAGTGTACATATTGAAACAGGGGGTAGAGCTGGCATAATTTAAGGAGGTTGTTGTTCTTTGATGTTGTGTCGATATTAACGTATGTAGTGGATCACCATTAGAGACAGAGCAAGCATGCACAAAATATTCCTGCTGTGGCAGAGCAGCAGCAAACTTCCACCATTATACCACATCAGGCTTCTAAAATGACTGTTCAGGGTACTTGCTATGCGTCCCTCTGTGCCCAGTCCACAGAATTCTGTTCTTACGGATGAGTTTCCTGTACTGACAGGTGCTTTTACTTGTATAGACCCTAGTTTTCAATGTGAAGTCATGGTCAAATGTTTGCTTCTACAGGAGAGCTCTTAAAATGAATGTGAGCAAGAACTTACTATTAGAGTGCAATAGCTACTTCTGTTTAATGCATCACAAAGGAGACTAATGCTACTTTAGCAGACTGCTGAAGATTATTCTGTTGGGAAATATGTGTCAGCCCTTCTGCTCTTTACTTGAACACTTTTAATTGAGTATTAAGATTTTGCACTTATTTAAACCACTAGTTGATTGGTTGCTTCCTATTAGCTCCAGTTAGCACATCTCACCTCAGCTTCATGATACATTTCAGGCTTGAGAAAGCCCAGAAAGTATGTCCTGTCTACTGTCAGATGTTCAATTCACAATTTGATAATAACTGTGATTGAACACCCTCAAGTGCCGAAGTTCTTTAGCCTGGTTTCATACAATGGTCTTAAAAAAGCAGTCTGTCCAGCCTACGGAAGCAGGACTGGTCAAAAAAAAATTGCTAGATGTGAAGATTTAAAAAACCTAGAAGTAATTACTGTAAAGTGTGGCATCCAGGTTCTTACATATTACTGAAGGAACTACTGAAGCAAGGTAGGAATTTGTATGTACATTTGTTGTTAAAGCCAAGGGAATTTACACTGCTTTGGTACTTCAACTTTGGGAGCAAAGTAGTAAAAGAGGGCAGAAGAGAATGCTTTCTTATTTATCTACCTAAAAGCCAGCATGTCTGTGTCATGTCAGTCATAGCTACAATTTATTTGGGAGGGTGAGGGGGGCGGTTTAAGGAAAAGATCATTGCAGAAGTCAGTCATGCTTGAAAATTAAAGAAAATCCTAATTGAGTCTTACACAATCGGAAATGGCCTAAGAACAAAGTCATCCATGGGGAAAGTAAAAATAGATTTCCAATATATTTGTATCCTGCATCTTGGAGCCTGAAAGTCTTAAGATTTCTTTTTGTTTGTTTCTATTGAAATTCAGCAAAATTAAGTGGCTCTACTTACTTGAGACTTGCATGCATATGAATATGCTACCCAATAGCAACGTGAAGGACAGTGTAACCACCTGCCATGTGACATAGTTCTAGAGGTGATACATGAATATGAAATTATTTCAGAAGGCCTAAGGTTCCTCTAACCAATATTCTTTGTGGGCTCTGATTTTGCTACAGAAATTTAAGCGAATCAGTCACCATCAGTATGGCACAAATGAGGGCTATGTCATTACCTCCATACTCAGTGGAGCTTCTCAAATTCTGTGCAGGACAGACATGCAGTCTTGATGCCTGTTTTTAGTATTTTCAGATAGATCAAAATTTTATTGATACCTCACAGAGTATCAAGCAGTGAAGAAAAAATAGGGGGTGGGGGGGAAGAAAAAGATGTAAGAAGGAAAAAGGGAGGGAAAAAAGTTGAAGAATTGTAACCTTATTCTCAGGAAGCAGCAGATATGGGTTTGTTGATCCTTATGCTGCCATAAGGGGAACAGTGGTCTTGTTATTCTAGGGAGGAATCAGTAATGACTGTGATAGCAGTAGCAGAGGAAAAAAAGGATGTATTTGCAAAAGGTTTTAGATACTCTGAAAATACTTGCCTGTATTAACCACCATAGAAGACTCAAATGCGCTGTTCAGCTGAGATGCGGACTATTCAAAAAAAGCTTTCTACTTCTACCACATCTTTGAGAAATTAGCAAAAATATGGCTATGTGAATTTCAAAAAGATGCAGGAAATTTAATATAAACTTCTAAATATCTAGTTGGATTCCGTGGTTTGAGGAAAAAAGGAGGAAGTCGACATACAGGTTGTAGTTTACGTTCCTTGCCACTGGGTGGTGCTCATATTTCATGTCTCGGTGAAATGGAATGCTCAGGAGTTTGAAAAGGGCAGAATAATGTATTTTTATTCTCTATCAAGACAAGACTTCTGAATGATCATGGTGTTGCTAAAGCTCAGAATTTAATTTATCTGTTCCTTCAGCGGCTTTCGTACATATTTGGGTTTTTATTTTTGAAACCCCCAAATTTTTAATGCTATCAGAAGCAAAAACAAGCTGTCAGTATCCCATTGCCAAATAGTACACTTTTGGGTCTTGAAAGTAGTCAGTAGGTTCTTGAATAAATATTTTGAAATAAGTATTGTCTAACATGCTTTTTTTTAATTTATTTTTTTAAATATCCTTTTACTTGCTATTTTTATTTCTTAAATTGGCAAAGTAATTAGTTGACAAATTAGTGGAGTAAGAGAATCCCTGACTCTAATATTACTACTAACACTAATATTTATGTTAAAAGCTTCAATGCTTCTCACTGCCATCATCAGTAAATACTTAAGTTGCCAGGAGGTAGATGAAAGGTGTTGGGGGTGTAGCAGGGAACACTGAGAAGGGGCAGCAGCTGAAGGACTGACTCTAGCCTGCAACATTGCTTCTGAGGAAAGCAGCTATTGAGATATCTGGTACTGTTTTAAAAGTAGTACAGCTGGTAAACATTACTTGGGCATTTGTTTAACCTGTTTGGTAAGGATGGTGTGAAGTATTTCTCGCTAGCTCTGACAGAACCACCATGTCTTCCATTTATACTGTATTCATCATTACTGACTACTAAAGGAGTGAAAAATATTAACCAAGACACTCTTGTCTGAAATCAGCATCAATACATTTCTTTGGTGATTTTTTTTCCCAACGAAGTACACAGAATGGCAATGGGAACTCCCATGGCATAGTCTTTAAATTAGGGCATTCAGATAAAGAATATATTCAGTGAAAAACCAGATGTGGACTTTCTCCCTTTTTATTCATTCCCATGTCATTTTCTGGTTTTGTGATGCCCTCTAAATCTTTCATGTCCAACCCAAACTCAACAGGTGGAAAAAGAATAATGTGTTTCCCAACACTAGAAGTTCAAAGATGTGAGATACTCTCTTAACTGAGAACTGGTAAGTGAAAAGAAGAATGGTGTGAAAAGGCAAAGGAAATTTCCTTCAAAGCAAGTCTAGGCGATTTTCAGATTTTTGATTGAAGCAAAAAGGAAACATACAAAGAAAGAGTCAGGTTTGCAATCCTGCAAATAAAAAATTAAGAAACATGTCAAAAGATTGATGAAAGGGGGTGGTACTGAAATGGAACACATTAGAAGAAGAAGAAGAAGGAAAAAATACTGAGGAAATAAGACTCATTCAATAAATGACAAAGTGTAAATTGAATAGGTAGTAGGTGATCAGAAAGATAAAGGGGTATGGGGGAGGAAGAAAAAGGACTTCAGAAGGAAAACAGATTTTGATGGTTGTGTAAAGTATGGTGTAATCAAGCCTTTAGAAGAAATAGTCTGCAGTAAGATATAGCTGTTAAACAGAGGTATGAATCAATGGTAGTTGAAGTTTTGTTAGCATAGGGGAAGAAGGAGAGAGGAGGAATGAATCAGGACAGGATGACGCTGGGCTGGGAAGAAAGACTTGAGCTGTGCTAGAATTAATTTTCTTTCAAGTACTCAAGTTCCTCTGACATACTGAAGAGCTTGATTATTTTTCAGAATGCGTTTTGAGATGTTCTAGGGAAAGATGTTAAGGAAATGCAGCCTTCCAAAATTATTTCATTTTAGCTGTCTGATCTGAAGATGAAAATATCAGAGTAAAATAGCAGTAAAATTTTGTCATGTATTTAAGGTTTAAGGAGAAAAATAATTACTTAAAAGCTCAGAAAACTCAATGTATGAGACTAAGAGGTGAAGAAAAAGGAGTTTGTGACTAAAAGCTCTGAGTTGGAAACCACTGTGTTACTGTGATTCAACATTTTAGTAAATCTCTTGGGCATTTGCCTACCATCAAGGAAATTAATAGTTCCAGCCATTATTCACAGATTTGAAATTAGCCAAAATCTCAAAGCACCTAAATGATATGCATTTTACTGCCTGGTCCCTGGAATGGAAACCAGATACCCAGCCTCCCATATGCAATGCATCTGGACAGTGAAGTGTTCCAAAGTTATATGCCTATAAATGGGCAACATTTGGTATGAGACTTGTGACAGAACCCCTTGTTATCAAAAAAAGGAGGAACTGAGGCACTCTGGAGAAACTGCCAAATAGACAGGTGAGACCTCAATGTCTGTGGGTCTCTACAGAAATTAAATGTTCAGCTCTGTTCAAGTATAAAATACTTTGAAAACTGTGTTTTATTACATGCATATTGTATTCAATAAAGCTATCATGAATGTTCTGCACTCCCATAGGCAGCAAAAAAGACAAATTGCTTACCTGACACAAAAAAAATAAAGTGGCTTTCAAAAATGTTGCAAACATTATATGTACACATTCCCTGTACCTATATGTATGCATAAACATATATCTAGCAAAAATTCACCTTACTTTCTCAGAGAAGAGCAAAAAGGGAGTGGAACGGCTGACACTTAAGGATCTGTCTTAATTCCTCGGGAAGGTTTATTTTCAAATACAGTGTAATATCGCTCCATAAAGAATCTTTAAAGCAGCAAACGGCTAAAAGTGAGGTCACTAGATAGAGAAAGAGGTTTTGAATTAGATGTATAAGAGGGTTCTTTAGACATATTTTGAAATTTCATAAGAGATGCTAAAATTTTCCCCGGACCTCAGATCCTTTAGGGTCAACTTAAAAAGGCCTCCATAGACCCCATAGATGTCACAATGCAAGGTCAGCTTCTCATATATCTTAATTCACACATTGTTATAAGCTTATTTTTGATTTTGATTCCTCTCTGCTGCCCCAGGATTTCTCAGATGGTTCCCATTTTCACCACAAGCTGCACAAACAGCTGTGCTGGCATAATGGATGTGGTGGTGTGGAGACAGGAAGGAAGGGCTGAGAGTAGAAATTGCTTAAACCTGCACTGCCATCAAAGAAAGAAACATGGAATTTTGCTTTCAGCTTTGGAAATATTCAATAATCTCTATGAAAACTATGTTATGAACAAATAAACAATTGAAAAAGTATCCAGTCTCTTAAGGGTTTTACATAATTTACAGTTGTTAGGTAGCTGAAAACTAGACAAGACATGGAGTACAGATATATGGCCATATAGCCATATAAAAAACACTGGTGTCAATCATGACTTTATAACAATCATTAAAAACAATAGAACAAACTGAATCAGAATTCTTAAGCTTCTTTACACAGCCTTTTTCTTCTGTTTTCAGGGACTACATTTTGCATCCTTCCATATATATCTTTTACCCTTTATAGAATCAGCAATCTTCAGGACTCAATGTTTTGTTGAAGTATCTGGAGTTTGCAGAAGCAGCCTAAAAGTGTTTGTCACACACACACAAAATCACTGTTGAATTATCTACATTTGTTTTCTTAATTGCCTTTGCAATTTGAATGCAGAGAAGCTGGGCCTGTACTGCTGTGCTGGACAGAAAACACTTGTGCCAGTACTGCACAGCTCAGAAGGAGTCTGGTCCAGATGAACACATCCTGCCTTTCTGTATTGTCTGTGTAAAGGACACAGGGATCTAACTCTCGTTCTCTGCAAAACTTCATTCTTTGCTGAAGCACCTGTTGTGGGATGTGCTGAAGAAGCAACTGAACAAATCTAGCAATTTGGTGAAGGGGAAGTGCGGGAGATTTTTTTTAATCTTCCTACTCTCACTCCTACCCTCTTTCATATTCATCAGACCTTCATGGACAGATCTATTTATTAGCCCAGCAAAGTGCTTCACCTGCTATTCCAATTTTTTTTCTTAAGTTGTGAATCAAACTGATTCATCACAGGATGTAATGAGTGCAAGCATAAATGCAGGAGGGAGGAGGTGCTGTACAGTCAGGAAAGGAATAGACTGTTGGAGTAGGGTAGGGAATGGATGTCTCTCATTTATTAATAATGAAATTATTATATCTGCTCAATCATGTAGCATTAGACCAAGACAGAGATGTATGACTGGATAATCTAAAGTTTGATCTAGAAGGAGCAGTTCTTAAATCTCCTGTATCAGTAAAAAGTCTATCTTATGTATATATGAACTTTCACAATATGTATTCAGAAAGCACATTCTTATTAAAGCATATTAATAACCTCTTGAAAAAGTTGTGAGGGAAATGTTACTGCCTAATCCTTTCTTCAAAGTGAATATAATAATTTGCCTCACTTTTAGATTTTAACTCTGCTTGCTTGCTGCTGCTGAACTGACTCAGGAAGTCTTGAAGTGTGATTGAGTATGCTGTTGACCTTTTATCATCACAGTCATAATACTGAATAACTAATTTTATTTAACAGTATATCACTACTTAGCCATTTCTTTAAAGACTGCAAATGTGCCCAATGCCAGTCTGAGATCCGAGTCCTAGCACATTTACAGACATATTTGAAGCTTTGAGCATAGCCCAGACAAAATGCTTCAGAAATTCAGCATGTGGTGTAACAGACTTTAAGACAGTGCCTAGAAATGAAGAAAATTGGGTTTTGCTTTAGGCAAGGTACTGACACAGTAGTATAGATAAACACACTTGGTAGGGGATACCCACTGTTCCCTCAAGACAGTGTTTTACTGAGGAAGGGCAAATGAATACTGATCTTTAGTGAGACCTAGATATAATTCTTTAATGCAAATAGAACAAGAGCCGAGTCTCAGGGATCTTGAATTGTCTTAAAATTGCCCTTTTGGACAGAAGCAACTTGTGGGGTAGCATCACTGCTGCCCCAGTCTGTATCTCCCTAGCCCCAGAAGATTTATGACAATTGTTAAAATGGAGAGAAAATGCAACTAACTGTGATGCTCAATTATATTCCTCTTCACTTTCCTTTCTTAAAAAAAATACACAAGTATTGTGTACATATCAAAACAGAAAAAATAATGCCTTTCTTCATCTCTTTTTTGTTTATGTGATGTTTAGGACGTGAGTCAGGTGGTGCATCATAAACCAAAGGGATTAACCCCTCATTTTGACTTCAGGTTTTAAGGGGAAAATACGATATTTCATGCTCTGTATGAAGAAAGTCATGCTACAATGGGGAAAGTCTTGAACATGGAACAGAAGATTTAAGCTTTAAACTCCTGTTTACTTTAACAGGTTGACACCCGTTAAAGTAAACAGGAGTTTAAAGCTTAAATCCTTTGCAGCTTAACCCTTTGAAGACATGTCCCTAGGCAACCATTAGGAATGAAGATTTTGATTTTTGAATCTTTAATGTACTATGCATCCTGACTCACATGTCACATAATTGTGCCAAACTGTGCAGTGTGTGCCAGTATCTTTTTGATTTTCAGTCCTTTGGCTCCTAATTTATGTTTTACAGTCTAGCCTTGAACTAATATGGCTGCATCATCACCAGCACCAGAAAGAATTCATCTCTGCTGGCAAGTGCTTCCTTTCCATGTGGAGGAGACAGTTCTACTCGTTGGTAGGTGCTATAAAAAATAATTATATGAGTTGTAAAAAAATCCTTTCCCCAGATAATATCTTTCATGGGAGGGAAGAGTATGCATGTAGGTGATTCTATACATATTTTCCCACATTTAACTTTTCACCTCTATCTTTTCATTAAAAAAACAAACAAACAAGCAAAAAAAAAAAAAAACAAAAACCCAAACAAACAAAAAAACCCAGATTTGGGAATTGATTCCAGTGAGGTAGCTTTGTTACCAAAGCAGAGAGATTATCATCTTTGTAATAAATAATGCTTAGTAACATTGTAAAAACCTCAAAATCAGCAAGTGGGAGGATTCTTGTGCAGATAGAACTGAGTGCAATTTCCATGGGATGCACCTCCTTCCCAGCCAGTACGCTACCCCTGGAAAGGGGCAGGTACCAACCTACAGGAGGCAGGACACTGTCAGTAGTTGGGAATGGGTTGGGCATTTATTGCTTCTCGAAACAACAGGCAGTGTGCAGGGTGTGCACAACCTACACAGGACTTCGCCCTTTGCTGGTGTTATGACAACAGACTCTTCAACAGTTTAAGCCTAAGAGAATGCAAGAATAATTTTGATAATTTTAGCCCCATCCCAGAACTGTGGGTCCCATGATGCATGCTTCTGATTTTATCTTTTTCTTATTTTGTAGTTTAAATCTGTACTTGCACAAAGCTTCCATGAAATAGGACGTTTGATCTCCATTGTGCAAGGAAGAAAAAGACTAGAAAGGACACAAATGAAGTTTGTGACAGATTTAGAAACAAAGATCATATCATGCTTGCTGGAAAAGAAAGAAGCTGACACTCTTCTTATGAAGACAAGAAAGAAATGCGTCCTTACTTCCAAATGTATTTTGTGGGATTAGGAGACGCTAGATACTGATACAATTTCACATGCCTAGTGAACAGCTGACTAGTCCTATAACCCTTGGGAAATGTGTTTACCATAGGTTTTCATTTTATAGCTTTTTTTGAACTAACAGGAGGAGCAGGCAGTTTAATTGGTGGGTTTAGCTATCTTTTCTTCCTATTAGTTTTTTTTAAGGTGGAAAAAAATTAATTGGGGATTTTTGCTTTAAAAGTAGAAAATGCAACTGCACTGATGCTGTGCAGTTATATATAGCACACGAGTGTGCTTTGGGAGAATGAGGTTGTGTGGCAGCAGGTACTGTACAGACAAGGCACATGTGGAGCTGTGGCACAGGGTGCACAAATGTCCAAACAGCTGAGCACCAGGAGTGTCAGGCCAGGTATACAGGGTAAGCTTGAAGCCTGTTCTGCTATGCAACACGTATCTACAAACAATTTCTCTAAAGAGCTGACAGGAGAGATTTGCTTAAGGTCCAAGTACAGAGCTATGCATCAGGGAATACCAGTTTTAACCTAACTTTGACAGAGATTTCATGTGTGACTTCATTTAATTAATCTCTCTTCTACCTGTCATTTTCTGCATAAACTCTGAATATGTTGCCACTCTTTTCTTAATATTCCCATAACACTAAATTTTTCACTGTTACATTGAAGACAGTCAAAATAGGAGGGTGAGTATTCTTTTACTAGTTAATAAATGTTTTCTATTTTTATATTGAGTTTCTTTTTTAAGATGGCATAAGGAATTCTAGCTGTACTCTAGCAAAGGAAAGTTATATCGGATTAGCAGTGATAAAGTCCTAGGTCTCTTATAGTCAGTATTAGACTCAGTATTATTCTCTACCAGCAGTAGAGAATCCCTTGACTTCTCCTCCCCACCAAAAACAATCACCACCATCTAACTTGGCCAAAGCATAGATTTTTCATAGCCTGGGGTCTCAGGTGTGGCTGAGGTTGCTTGTATTTAAGCCACATATGCTAGGGCCACTTGGAGACATAAATATATGCTCACGCTTTCTCTGAAGGAAGCTGGCTTTGCACTTTCATAGGTTCATAAGTAATTTCACTTTTCTTTTTCGTTAGACTGTGGCTGGTCAGGACAGAAATTGTCTTTGTAAAGGCAAGAGTCATTGATCTACTGATTCAATTTTCTGCCAGTATATCACTATACTGGGACTGAAATACATGTACAGTATTCCAGTACAAGGGGGGATCTGATCACTGTAATAACAATAACAATTACCTGATCTGCAGGATAATAAAATTATGCCCCTCCCAAGGCAAAATGAGATTCAGATTAATTTTTAGCTTTTCGGTCAAAAGTTTGTTCACAAATTCAAAACAAAATAGTAAAGTACCTTCTAAGATTAACAGATTTGTAACCAAATGTAGATTTTAATTTCTTGTGACGCCTTCATTGTACATTGTTAAAGCACTTTGGGCCAAAACATTTGCTGATAAGAGCATGGATTCCAATCTCTGCAACGCATCTGGAGAAACACTGTGTATCTCTTGTGAAATAGATTAATGAAGACAGAAGTATGGATTGGTACAGAGATAGATTGGTCGATCATCATGAAAACCATTCTTCTCAATGACAGAAATGCCTGAGAGTTTTCTGTGACACTCTATTATCTTTCCTCCATTATGGCAGTATAGAGCACTATATTCTGGGCAGAATATCTACCCATTTCATTTTCAAGTGTAATCATAAGTGTGCATCCAGCCCATTCAACACAGTGTTGTGCATAATATTTCAGCTTTATGGATACAGGCTTGAGGTAATCAATTATGGAAAGGGGTTAGAGACCATTACACCTAATGCTGTCCCCACACAGAATGGAACTTGAAAAAGCATCCAGCAGGGACATGAGCTGGAGCTCTTCTCAAGAAGTTTAACACTGCAGTTTGGCACTCTTAGTTCAGGCTTGCTTCCGTCACACCACATACAGAGAAATGCAGGCTGCAGGATTTATCTGCAGGATTAAAAGAATGGTTTGTGTGCAGATTTCAAGGAGGGTTTGGGATTTTGTAATCATTTTGTGAAGTTGACAAGCTGAAGTTGATAGCACCTTAGAAATTCTTTTTGAGAGAAAGATGCTTATTTGGTACTGAAATTTTCTTGAAAATATCACATTTTCCCCAGTTATTTCCAGTAAAAAAAATAAAAATCAAAGAAACAGGGTGAGGACAGCACACACTGAAACCATTTATTAATGCCTGATTTTATTTGTTATGGGAGGATACATTTAGCTTTTTTAGAAAAAACTCTACCATGTTTAGACTGGTACAAGCAGCTTTGGTGGCTTTTGCATTAAGTGAAATAACTCTGTAGTTGATGTACATGCAGCTCTTCCTAGAAATCCAGGCCATATGAGACCTGGATTTCTTATTAGGCCTAGTGTGTAATGGGGATCTGTGAGTACTCAACTCACAAAATCAAAGCAGTTGTTTTCTCCACAGTTTAGAGGCTAATAATCATATTTAGATGCTGGCAGGTTGTACAGTCATAAAAATGAGGCTATTTTTGGCAGCAGGGATGTTCTGATGCTCATGGGAATGAGGTGTTTTGTTGATAGTTTTCCTCAACCCACTACAGAAACTGGTGGTGATGAATAGGTCATCCGCTTGGAGACACTTGCCAGAGCTGTGGATTTCATGAGGCTAAGTTTCATTTCAAAGAAAGTTTTCACTGTCCTTGTAAAATGTGTTTGTCCTTCAGCATGATTTCATTCTAACTGATAGGCTTGGACTTCAAATAAAAGTACCAGTGTATTAGTAATATCCCTGCAGATAACTTGTCAAGTGACCACCCACACAAAGTAAGAGGAGTCAGAAGTCTTGGCTCACATCCATCGCGAACCACAGAATATATTGTAGGTTGTCATTTCTGCTGCCTGTGCATTTTCATAGTTTATTTGAATCAGACTTCTGAGCTTTGGAAACATACAACTCATGAACACAAAAAGACACAGTTCAGCATAGCTGTGTAGCTGCTGAAAATGTACTGTACTGCCAGCCAAATAAGTGGAAAAAAATACATGTAGTGCTGTAGTGTTTCATTCTGTCTAGTAACAAGGGACTACAGAAACTCCTCGAAATGCAGAAAAAGCCAGTTATCAATAGACCTTAAATTTCTTTTCTCTATATACAGAAAATAATTTTAAAATATGAAGGGAGACATTTTTAAAGGTGAAAAACATCCCTGCCTTGAGAACTTTGCACTTATTTGCTTCTATCTGCAAGTATGAGCCAGGAAGAAATTTCATTATCTCTGCTACTGAAAAGAAATGCCCACTTACCATGTAGTCATATTTTACTATGAGCAAAGCTCAATTTTCCTAAATCAACTGCATGATCCGTTTCACAGCTTTTCTAGGGAAATAGCTTTTTGCTTTTGTGGATAGAGATGAATTATTTGATATAAGAATGGTCTGGTTTTTTACTTGGAAAGTACTCTTTATCCTCATGTAAAACAGGAACCAAATAATAGACAACTTGAAGCAAACCAATTGAATGCATCATAATTTCTTAAAACCACACAATGAGAACCCTGGTGTATCTTTTAAAATTTCATGAGTAGTGATATACCTTCCCCCAGGGACTAACACATAATCAACACCCAGCAATCTGTGTAATCACATCTGTATGAGATTTCTAATTTTTTTTGAAGGGTAAAAGATAGTGGAAATCAGCTGATGTATAATATGAATACTGGAAGATTTCATGATACAGGATTATGCTTGGTGAATATGCTTTACAGGGTAAACATTGTTTAGAAGCAGGATATAATACTGGAATATGTCAGTGGCTGCCACTCCACCTATTGCGCAAGGAAAATCAGCTCCGCTTGTTAAAATTCCTATATTCTAAGGGATGCAGGAATGGGGGTTTAGTGCCAGGTTAGTTAAGAGTTAGTTAGTTAGTTAGTTAATTAGTTAGTTAGTTAGTTAGTTAGTTAGTTAGTTAGTTAATTAGCTAAACTGATGGGCCCCACAAGAAGAGAAAGAATTGAAGGATACTTATCATAAAATTATTCCAAAATCTGCCTGTATTGGAATCTACATTGCTGTAGTTTAACACAATGCCTTTTCCCTGCAGTCAAGGAGAAAATGAAAAAAAGGTTAAGGCTGCTTCACCCATGCATCTTAGTTTAGTACAGCAAGACATCCTGATCAGTGTCCAGCTCTGCCTCTTCTTAAGAGACCATCCAAAATCTATTTAGCAAAGGCTCTAAGAACATTTGAGCTGTCATCCTTCAATTCTTAGAAAGAAGAACTACTCCAGGAAAACTCTGTTCCAGTGTGGAGGTGAAAAATGAGCTGCCTGGGAATGCCATCCAGTAAAGGAGAGAACACAGTTGGCTAGACCAGGTAGGCTGCTGATGCCAGGGGGAAGAATCAAAGCAGAACAGAAAATGGACTTCATACCGAATAACTTCTGCTATACGTGATGCCCAAATCTGAACAGCCCTCATATGAACTGGGAAAAAACCTAATTTCTATTTGTCAGGTGAGGAAGTGCACAGCAGGAGGTCAAACTTCAGACATTGTTTTTCCACAAGACACACTGTCCTTAAAAGAAAAGGGAACCCTACTGATCAATTTGATCTGCCCTCTGACAGATTAGTGATGTGCAACTCTTGTGTGCACAGGTGCTATGTGAAAAGTTTGGCCCTCTTTTGGCAGTTTTCCTTGCTACCCCTACTGTGTAAAAGCAATCTTGGAGGGATGTAGGAATAAAGCTGTTGGCAATAAAGCCTGTATTTAAATTGAAGCATAGCAAGAACCGCATGGCAAAGTACAGAACAATGGCAAATCAATCATTAATCACTGTTATTTTCTGGAGCAAAGCATTATTTTTAATATAATAAAAGCATGTGGTTACTCTGATAAAATACACAGACTGGAAAGCAAAAAATCCATTTTCATGGTATCAGCCATAACAGTATTTTACAGTTATTTGCTTAATTGTAAGTTTGCTTCAGGTTTAATGGTAGGCACCTTATTTTTGCTGGTTTCTCCTCTGCTGTCAGCAATGGCATAAGAGTCAGCTTCTTGTTGTTGAAAAGTTCAGGGAGCAATGCTATGCTAGTTGTTCCAAGCAAGATAAATTTATGAGCAATTTCTTATTCTTCTCCAAACATTCTGTAAACACCGCCAAATATCAGTGAAAGTTTCAGCCTTAATTGAGGTATGTGGCTCTAGTCATAACGAATGATCTGCAACTATATTTACAATATGGTTAGTGACAAGTGTCTGACTTCACCCTAGTCTAGAGCTGTTTCTCCAGAAAATATCACTTGAATTATGAACATTGAAAACATCAAAAATCTGGATCTGATGAAATGCTAGTGATTCTACTTTTAAACCAGGTTTTTTTAGGGGTAAGTATATAGGAAGTTGAGCATCCTGCACCATGTTTCTTTTTGCTTTCCTTGTCATTTGGACCCCTAGACTAAAATGTTGTCATTCAGACATGAAATGTACATAACTAAATACAAATACCACAGTAAAAAAGAAACTCTGTCCTATGGAATTGTTGATTTTCTCCAAAATCTTTCCAGTTTATGTTACAAGATAAAACCCATAGTAAGATGCATTAAAATGAAGTCATTAGTCATGCATTGAATCCACACTTTTTTTTTTTTTGATGTAGACCTTTGTGTTTATAAAACAAGTCTGTGTTTGCCTTTTTCACCTCTAAAAGCACATCACTAAATTTTTGCCTAAGTTTCCTTGTTGTTCTTGGCAATTACTTGTCCAATCTATCACTCACATTTAATATCCCTATAAAGAATTAACACAGATTTCAAATCTGTGAGGAATCATCGTATCTTGACCTCCTTGTAGAAGCTGTAGATTTTAAGCTGGTAAGTGATGTATTCACCCTGCAACTTCTGAGCTAGAGATCTTTTAGAAAAATAATCTAGCTTTTATTTAAAGACTGCAGATTATATATAATTCAATGCTTCACTAAAAAAGCTATTTCAATGGCTGGCTACTCTGTGTTAAAAAGAAATTCCTCAATATTAGTCTGAATTTGTCTTATATAAACCTCCAGCCACTGCATTCTGTGAAATTTCTGGCTGTTAAATATGTCTGTACTTTAAGAAATTTATTCCACACTTACCTACAGAAAGTAATGCAATTGCCTAATTTTTCTCTTGAATAAACTCCAGATGCAGACATTATCATCAAAAAATCCTTTCACAAGTGCCATGCAGAGAAAGGCAGTAGGAAATCACAGTATCTACACTTGCACCTTCCAATCCTTATGCTCTGCTTACACATAAGAAATTCACCATAACATTCCCAAAAATTGTGCTTACCAGAAAGCGATTTCAACCAATTATCCTTCAGCTGGTTGTCTCAGTACCTTTTTCTTAGTCACTGCTTTTTAAAACTTGCCCACCAGTTTGTGTAGCTTATTGACTTTATTTTTAACTGCACAGACTTTGTGGAGAACATGGATATTGATAAGAAACTACTCTTTCGTTGTTCAATACTGCAGTGGGTTGACCTTGGCTGGCTGTTGCCCAGCCCACTGGTGCCCACCCAGCCACTTTGTCTCTTCTCCTCCTCAGCAGGACAAGGGAACAATATAAGATGAAAAGATCATGGGCTGAGTGAGGAAGATCTCTCACCAATTACTGTCACTCTGGCAAAAGAGATTAAACCTAAGGAAGAATAATTTAGTTTATTTCCAATTAAAAACAGAGTAGGATAGTGAGAAACAAAACCAAAACTAAATTAATCTCACCACTCCCACTTCTTTCCAGTCTCAGATTCTCCTGACTCCCGTACCTCTGCACCCTGCACCCTTGAGTGGGGCAGGGGGATGGGGAATGGGGTTGCAGTCGGTTCATGATGCTTCAGGTCTGCTGCTCCTTCCTCCTCATGCTCTTCCCTGTATCCTATGGGGTCTCTCCCATAGGATACAATCCTTCATGAACTTCAACAAGGGTCTTTCCCATGGGTTTTAACTCTTCCAGAGCTGCTCCAGTGTGGGTATCCTACAGACTGCAGCTTCCTTCAGGTTATATCTATTCTGCCTACACTTGGGTCATCTGCCCCCCAGACATGCCCCCTTCACCTCTGTGAAACACATATTTAAAAATTATCATTAAAATATGCATTCATCACACAGTCTAGAGAAACTTCACGTGCATTGATTAAGAGAATTGTCCACCAAAGCTGAACAGATATCATGACTGCACTGACACTGGTGGACAACACATGCACACCACACCCTTTGTCCCTACACCACATTGCAACTACAAAACATTCCTCACAAATATACTACCTTCTGGTAATATTCAGATCAAGATTTTTCCATTTCCTCTCTTGGTTACTGTCCTTTTCTCTAATTCCTCCAGAGCCCGTGTGTGTCACCTGTTTGTTTGTCACCTACAAATTTAATGAAAGACAATTTCGTGTTTTCTCTCAGTAAACATACTAAAAATCATTAACCACATACTGGATTCCTTTGTATTCTTTATTCTCATTCTTTAAATGTTCTCTCAGCTTAGTGACAAATGCACATTGTATTCATATCTGCTCATTTTCCCTAGATAACTATTAACTGTTTTCAAACTTCCAAATCACACATCAGATTTTTGACAAGGAGCAGCTAATGATCTTTCTAGAACTCCAATACCTTTTGTCTTAAAACTTTGACAGTGTCCCTTCAGACAGTTTTCGTACAACATAGTAACATTTGATACAGGTGATTTAACTTACTGTGGGTAACAAAGCACAATATTGAAATTTATGCTAAAGTGTAGAGACATAGTTTAACTGGGAGACTCATTAATTATTTGAAACGGTATAAACCTCTTGTCTGGCACAGTAAGAATAGACAAAAGAGCAAAGAATTTTTTTTTACTTTTTTCCCCCTCCCCTCCTCTCCTTAGGAAAAGATCATTTCCACAAAGCTTTTTCAGAAACTGTGTTTGAGGCAGAGGAGGCTGCATAATGTCCATAGTAAACACTGCCTTCCTTTTTCAATGAAGGGTCTTAGCAACACAGAATCCTTGTCCGAATAGGTCGAAACCCAGCAGTATTGGCACTGTTGAAATAATAGGAGTATGGCAGAAAGAAACCAAGAATAATTTTAATGATCCTGACACCTAAGGTCATATTTTATGAAATATAGTTTGTAGGAATTTTTTCCAGGAGCCTGCAGCAGCGTAGCCTTTGGCTACACTAACAGATGTCCATCCTTCCTTTCCCGCACTGTAAGCATCATCTTCTCTAAGTCTGTTACTGTGCCAATGCTCTTATTGCTGTGACAAGCCTATGACCCTATATGTCATCCTATGAATCATAAAGGATTTGCAATTCCAGTGGAGGGTGTCCTTGACATTTATCTTTTTCAGTAAAATGAGACACTACCATTTTTCTCCATCATGAGTCCTTGTGCCAGCTGACCTGCAGAGAATAGGAAAGAAGTTGTCTCTTAGCATGAAAACATTAGCCAAATCATCAGGCAATGCTCATTTCTCTAATGCTGTTGCTCAATGCCGGCCTTGAGTATGCTAATATACATTTAAGGATACAATAATAAGAACACTTCATTTCCATTTCTTTTATATGAAATTAGAAAATGTTTCTATAGTATGGAGAGTAGCTATCTCCTGTTACCCAGCTTCTGTGTTGGGAATCTTTCCTATTTAAGGATATATTTTCAAACAGCTGCTTGTTCCATGCATTTCAGAGTTTTCAAAGGAAACACAAGTTCACTGTTATTGCCATCAGCACGAATTTTAAAAGCAACTTTAAAACTGTTGGGGTTGCTTTTATAACAGTAACCAAAGGTAATACTTTGAAATACAATATTATATACAAAAGGGGCATGGTACATTATTATTATTCCAATAGTAAGAAATATAATACTCATTAATAAGATTTTATGTCTTAAAAGTCTCTTTCTCACATGTATACTTACTGTAAATGTGGATCAGGATAACTTCATGCTGTATTCTTAAAGGTTTTTTTAAGAAAATGAAGGTGACAGGGTATTTTAATTTCAGAAGTGTTGATTTTCCTTAGTTCTGATCCATATACTATAACCTGAAAATTACCCTGGAACAAGAAATAGCACCATTTATTGTAGAGGTACTTAATATAGGCAGTAAATTCAAGGAAATACTATGAATAAAAACTATTAGCAAATTTAGATCTTTAAAATCAAAATAGTTATAAATATCTGAAACATACTCTGGCAGCCTCATTTTAACAGACTCACAGTAAAGTTTCTTATTTTTCACTGATTTCCGACTGAAGTTAGGAGAGAGCTTAAGTGAAAAGGAAGAACATTTAAGCACCGATACCAGATTACCTTTAAGTCTCTGATGAGTTAAATGTCTATCCTTTCTCTACAGGAACCAGATATGCAATCTGCAGAGATCACCATGAGTACAGAAAAAGAACAGGTTCCCACCTCAAGTAACCTATAACAATATATAAAGATGTACTTGATCCTGACTACTTGCTCAGCTAATGAACTTAAATAGCTTCTTTCACAGGACTTAGAAAAGTTGATAGAAACTTTTTCCTTACTTATCCTTCCTCTCATTCAACAAAATATTAATTTTGTCCTTTGGTATAAAAATACATGCAAAGAAATCAGCTTTTGTATGAACAAGCTTCTGCGTCCAGTTGTAGCCACTTGTCAGACAAGAAAGTATCAGGCCTGCAGCTACCACGTAGCAGAGAGGAAGAAATATTATCTTAGCTTATTTCAGGGTACGTATTTGCCAAAGTAATGTCAGTAAAATTTAAAAAAAAAAAGAGATCTCTGTTTTTAGTGTGTTTTCAACTTCTGTTTTGAGAAATTGTAAGAAAAATCCCAAACTTAACTGTGCTGCAAATAAAAAGTGGCAACATTGTTTTTGCCTATGGGAAAGAATGGTTTCCCATTTTGATTTGTATATTTAAAATGAAGGTCAAGTCTCTTCCATTGCAGTAGGTTTTAGAAATGAACAGACTGAAGTCTTGCAGCTTTTTGTGGCATATTTTTGCACTCTGAATTAAATTCTATTTTATTTACTTTGGGTTTTATATTTCAGTCAGCAGTATTAATTTTTATTTTTTGGTTCTTTTTAATTTTTAAGTATTCAGGATTTGGTTCATAATAATATTTCCAACCACTTTACTTTTAATTATGTTTCCAGTTTTAACTGCACATCATTTCACTTAGGTCAACTTTCTCATACATTTTGGATTTCTTTGAAGGGCCTTTAGTTCTGAAATAAATCTGCTTCTTTTTATTTCTTTCTTCCCTCATAAATTCTGCTCAATTTATTCTAGCCAGTCTGGTTCTGATTTATGTTTCATTTATTTACATTTCATTATTTTCACCTTTTAAACTTTTTTCGCCCTGTGATTTCTCATTTTCTGATTGTTTTCAACTGCTTGCAAGTACCTCCCCCACACCTATTAAAAAACCTTGGTTTTTACTGTTTTAGCTTTTTTCCCCCATGCTGAAAGAAGTCTTCCTTGAACTATTTCTCCTTTTTTTTTT
>VWZQ01004329.1:147508-157961 GCA_013397015.1 Myiagra hebetior | reverse complement strand
TTTTTTTTTTTTTTGTAAAACCAGTTGAAAACCGATGCTCTTTAAAACATGGCTTGTGATTTTCCTATTATGTTCAGCACCTAAGATAGCTAGATTTTCTGTAACTAACACTTTGAAATGATTTAGGGTTTTATTGACATCTCATTTTACAAAAGAGAAAAGAGAGGGTGGAAACATATCAGTCACAGACTGGTATGTTTCTTCTCACCATTTAACTATGTTAAAAATGAAAAAGGAAATGAAGATCTGTTTTGCTCTGTAGTAAGATTGGCCCCAACATGGAAAGAGAAAAAAGGCCTTTTTATAAAGGGAGATGTCTGATAAAAATCATGGTGGAATATTGAAAATAACATTAAAGGCAGCATTTTGGCTCTGTACTCTTTTTTCCAAACTGTTAAAAATGAGACAAAAATGTAACCTTGTTCTCTGTTACATTTCACACTTTTTGGAAAAGTCCTCTTGATTGAGACAAAAGCCTTATCTCATATTTCTGTTTTGCAAATCTATTTTCTATTTCAAGACTGAATTTTATTAACTATTTCTGAAGTATAATAAGCCTTTGTTCTGCACATAATACAGTACTGTATTTCCTTTTACATTTCAGTTTCACACCCTTTGAAAAGGGTACAGCTTTTAAAACTGAACCTGGCAATGTAATGGTGATTACACATTGATGGGACAGAGTAAAATGCTCAAAGGAAAGATTCCAATTTATTTTACAGGACACTAAAGTGATCCCTGTTTTTTTTTACAGATTATATTTACACAGTGACATCTGGAGTATTCAATGACTTTCACAGGAAATTCCTGCTCTCCTCTATATATTCTGTTTGTTTTAGCTTGTTTTGTATTGTCAGAATCCGTCGCTCTCTGATGTATAACAGGTGAATTATTAAAGCATTTTGATCTTTAATCTTTATTGGCATGACAAGGTTGATGCACAGGTGTTCCTAAAAGTACATTATTTATCACAGTTATATTGCTTGGGTATGGAAACATGATTTATCCAGCCTTCGTGCCATGAGGCAGAAGGCTAAATGTATGTTGATAACAAATCATTACATGAGTTCCTATCTTTTGCAGCCTCCTGTAATAACGTAGAATGCTTTATATAGGATGACTCCCAAATTGATTACACATAAATTGCCTTCCAAATTCACAACACAAAGCAGAGATGAAATCTGACTCATTATTATAATTTGATCAGAAGTACCTGTCCAGACCACACAGTGAAATGTTTCTCAAGGTCAAAACAGGAAAGGGTTTTTTTAATCGTAGGACTTAATATTTGTACTTTCATAAACAGAATTACTGTTGGCTTTTAAATGTTTATTTAAGAAAGAAATAAATTAAATCATTACTTCTTTTATAGCTGCAAATTACAGACTTCAGCCAATACAACTTCAGGTTGGTGGACTTCAGGTAATTATATAATCTAAACCCTCAGAAGTCTCTGCTTTCAAAGGCAAAGTATTTACTTATAGTATTTACTTCAAAAAAAAATGTAACATGAAATTGGTGTTTATGTGCTCTAAAAATTTCAATGTAATAACTTGCTTTTTTATTCCCCTCTCCTTTTTGAAACCATATTTTCCCTGAAGTGTTTCAGCTGCAGAGAAATAAGGAGTAAGGTTCAAAAGCACTTTAAAAATTCAGAATAGAATTGCAGAACATGAAAACTTATTATCCTGGCCACCACTGTCATTACATCCTTTAAAAACTGTGTTTGATGGCAGAAAGATGAATAAGTGGTTGCTCATTTGAGTGGACAGCTGAAATCACACAGTATTTGCTTTATTATTGGTGTAAGAAATATTTTCTATCAATGTTTATTCAACAGCAGAATTAGTTCTTAATTAAATGAAAAGATATATATATATATCTTTTATATATACTTTACATATACTTTCCTCAAATTTTTTGGGCCAACGAAAGATTTTGGCAAGAATTCTGACTCTTTAGCCACCACATACACAAATTTCTGAATTTTATGGGCAAAAATGTCCAGGTTTAAGTTTCCTAAAGAAGAAAAATCAGTGTTTGGGCTTTTAGGTTTGACCAAAAAAAAAATTCCCATTAAAAATTGTAGCAGAAAGAGTGAAATATGCTTATGGGGAACCTTCTGCATCTTTATTTTCTAATTAACTCCTTTTTTGCAAGTGGGTGAGTTTATAAAAGTCTGAATGTAATGAAATTATACTCTGTAGACTGACATTTGAACTTGTTCAATTTCTCTGTTGTTTTAGCTGAAACCCTGAGACTTGCACATTTTTATTACTGATTCACACTATTTAATAAACATTTGCATTTTATTGACCTGCCTAAATTTGGTTCCTATACCATTATTAACAATTATGCAAAATTTACATTATTCTGCTGATATATGTAAGTGCTATATTAAGAGAATAAATCATCACATGTGAAATTATTTTCCTTTAGTATTGTCAGACTTACTGCAATTTCATAAGGGCAAACCTACTTCAAGGATAAGGACTTGCACAGGTCTGAGTTCACAGGCCAACAGCTGCTAAATAAATGAAACAATATATGTCTTTACATTAAGAGATATATTTCAGAAAGTTATTTAATAGCCAATTTTTGTAAAACATGCAATATAATAAAAAATATGAGTTAATCACTTTACCCCCATATTTCATCTGACGGAATGTGTGCAATTACATGGATTGCACAGAGGAATGATATTTTCACTCCTGAGGGTATCCATGTGAGGTTAGGGTGTAAAATAGTACTAAGCTCACTCTTCTGTGGCTTTGCTTACGTCTCATTCATGTACTTTCCAGAAGTAGCTCTGTACTAAACAGAAAATATAAACCATAACAGCTATGTAAACAGCTGTTCCACTGTCAACATCTTCAAATGTAAAGGCACCCAAAAGTTTCTTCAAGATTACTAGGGACAAAAGATCTTGAGGAAGAAGCAATGGTTAAAAAATTAAATATCTATAATTGATCAGACTAAAAGTTCTACCTGAAACTACTCCTTTGCTTCATGCTGTCTTAAGGTAATAAAAACCATATAACAAAATGCGTGAATTCAGTATATTACATACTCAAGTTGAAAACTCTTTGCCTTATGCTTCTATATGTTGCATAGCCACAAATCTACAGCTGGATGGACAGAAAGATAAACAGAAGCATAAACCAGAGACTCTCAGTGAAGGAATAATCTAACAACTCATCAAGAGAGAGTTCAATGGAAAAGTAAAAATATTAAAGAAGAAAAAAATCTGGATAAAATGAAAACTGGAGTTTGAATTTTAGTAGGGAGTTCCAGCAGAGATGGGAAACTATATTACATTCGTGCAGAACAATATTGCCCGTTCTTTTGCTGGTTGCTCTGGATTTCATTTACACTAAAAAATTGGAAAAAATAAGTTTTTGCTCAAGGGCAGATTTCTGAGTGACAAAGTGATACAGGAAGTGCTGTTAATTTTCTTCTTTGAACAGCATCCCATTGTGCCAGAAATGCAATATTAGAGTTTCATATAAAAATGGAAAAACACTATTTTGTTTTCCATAGGAATTTTTATTTTTTGCTGTTCACTGGTGATGTAACACTTATTTAAGAGGACATAAATACCCACTTTGTTCTGAGGAAAGTGTAGATGGTTTCTCTCCTCTATTTATTAAATGAATTTACTAATTTAGAGTCATGTTCTTAAACACTTCAAGATGCAAGTCACCATGACATTCAGCAGTGTTCTAACCTCACTGGTTTTTAAGAAGGTAAGACACCAATGTAATGAGAGCATTCTATTTGAACAGCTGTCTAAAAGCTGACTTCAAATCACTGTACCTGGCCATTCATCACATAGTGTATGAAGGACATACTCCAGGGTACAGAGGGCAGCCCAACCTTTATACTAATGAAACTTTGTGTCAGGACTATCCCACAGATCACCCCTACCAGCCTAGTCTCTAGCTAGGTAAGTCATTCCCCAGTATCAAACCATCTATGTTTGATTTGCTGCAACAAGGTCAACAGCAAAGAAAGAAGGGGCTTTCAAAGTAACTACTTTGTAGAAGTTGGTTTGGTAGGAATGTGAGTTGAAAAGGTGCTTAGCTGCATGTGACTAGGAGAGAGAGCAAGGTATTAATGTGTTTGTGCATAGAGCATGGATGACATCACAGGTCTAGCATCAGATGTCTTGGCAAGTTTCTGAAAGGCGATTGTGCAACATCTGGATTGGATAAGAACTATTTACACATAGGAGTAATACCACTCATGGATTAAAAAAGTGAAACAAGAATGCTGTTGCAGAGGGTGCAAGAGCACACTATAACAAACACTTTGTGGACTGACTTTTTACAATGAACTTCTTGAATCCAAGCAGATGAAACATCCTACACAGCTGTCTATGGGACTACCTTGGATTCCCTTCAAAATCAGCCTAAAAGACTTATTTATGAGTAATGATCTGTTGGAAGCTTAGTGGAGAGGCAACACAGGAGCATCACAGCTGGATGTCCTTCAGCTGACAGAGTCAGAAAGTACCATCTGTACCAATCACAGCAAACAGGTCTAGCCCCTTTTCACTCAGCTGATTTAAGCAAACATTAACTGTTTTTTCAACCACATACAAACAATTATATGTACAAGGAAAAAACCATGTTATTCAGACTTTTTGCAAAGCAGCCTCATCTCAACTGCTCTGTTTGAGTTAGCACCATTATTGTGTCACATTTTGTCTACCAGTATCAACAGGGTGTGCTCAGAAGATTTATACTCAAACTTGGCATTTTACAGCCCAAGAGTCTTAGCTTTACCTACCAGCTTTAGTTACCTACTCATAACACACCACTTCCATATAAAAGTCAAAGCCATTCACACAGACCACTGAAGTTTGTGTTATTCTGATTCATCCTGAACTAGCCTCCCTTCAAGTTAATTAAAAAAAAAAACCAAACAAGCAGCAACCCACCTCAGGAAGGAGGCAAAGATAAAACCCCTCATGAGGAAAGGTGAGGAAAAAGAACCCCAACAATTTTCTCCCCACCACCCCTTTAACAACCCCAAAAATTTAATTGAGCTTCATTACCTAGTTAATAGCCAGCTGCTTTTTGGATCTTCATATATATACATGGGACCATCTCTGCAAGGACCAATCAAGCTGGCCTCTTTGATTACAATTTCCAGCAGCTGTACAGGGTATAGCCTCTGAATAACCTGGTGCTGATTCACAGTGATTCATCACATCAGACAAACTTAATAGCAAAACAAAAAGAATTTATTTAGGAAGAGGAGTCTCTAGATACAACATCAGTGGCAAAAGATTACTAGTGAAATAAATATGAAATGTTGGGCTTTTTTAAAATGGAACAACCAGATGCCTCTGCAGTATTTGGGAAATAGCCTCCCTGAGACACTTCAGGAAATGTCACCTGCCTAAAGATCGCCATCAGTTCTGAAGACAAAACTTGATAGAACCTGCAAGATTTTTGGGACTGATGACCAAGCATCCTCTTCTAAGTTCTCCATATTCTCTTTTCATCCTTAACCTGGTTGCATGTCTAATATATGTATGTTTGAAGATTTACATCTTTATCTCTTGATTACTTTCTAGATTTTGATTGGATGTAAATCAGATTCCTTTGATGGCTCCGTTCACTTGAAAAAATGGTTATATTTTAACCAGTCTATATAACTGCAGATATTCTTTTCATTTTTCTGAGAGGGTTTGTCAGGTTTTTGGTTTTTTTAACTGCTAGCTGACTACTTCCTGCCAAGCCTGAGTGGTTTAATTATACCTCTAAGCCTTGTTAGAGCTGCTATTAACATATATTAAATATTTTTTGTAAATCATTCACATAAGGAGTATTTAGCCAAAGTTCTGATTATCTGGTTTTGATTTTTTTCTGTAAAAGCTTCAATTCAGAAGCTTTTAATGTTATTACCAAATGTGGTAATCACGCACTTTGTTCATGCTACCTCACTGAACCTGCATCTCTAGGATTCGCTTTCTATTTAACCTCATGACATTCAACAAGGCCAAGTGCAAGGGCCTGTCCCTGGACTAGGGCAATCCCCAATACTATGAGAGCCTGGGAATGAAATGATTGACAGAAGTCCTGTGGAGAAGGACTTGGGAACACCAGTGGACAAAAATCCGGACATGAGCTAGCAATGCGTTTGCAGTCCAGAAAGCCAATATTATGGCTGGCTGTGGATAAAGAACAGACTGATGGAGGTGGCTCTGTCCATCTCCTGCTCTCCTTTGAGACCCTACCTGAAGCCCTGCATCCAGCTCTGGGGTCCCCAACAAGAGAAGGGCATAGTCCTGTTAGAGCAGGTCAGAGGAGGACTTCTCCNCTATGAAGAGAGGTTGAGAGTGTGGAGGCTGTTCAGCCTGGAGGAGAGAAGCCTCTGAAGAGACCTTATTGTGGCCTTTCAGTGTATAAAAGGGGCTTAGAAGAAAGGTGGAGAAAGAAAGACTTTTTTACCAAGGCATGTAGTGACAGGACAAGAGGCAATGGTTTAAACTGAAGAAGGGTAGATCTGAGTTAGATATAAAGAAAGAAGAGCATACTGTTTGTCTATCACATATTCTCTGGGAAGTTTACAGCAATTAATGTTCCTAGTTCTAAGTTTCCACATTTTCAGAAGATGGTGTTTACGGCAACACAAGTCTGTAGCTCCTTATTTACTTTTGCTGCTGATCCAAGAAATGGAAGTAGTTAAGTCCTGTTTTCCTTACAATTGTTTCTGGCAATGTCTTAATGCATGATTTGCTTTCTACAAACAACTGATGATAATGCCTCCAAGTGTAGTAAAAAATATTTTCCAGAACAAGAGTAGATGGTTGTGCAGTGAGATGGGATTTATTACCATTTTGTATATAGTAAGCAACTACTTTCTTTGAATGAATAGACTAAGGAAAAAAAGTGCCATGGTTCTCAGCAGTGATAAAGTTTTTATTAGCAGATTTTCTGTGGAGATTGTGGGTGGTAGAGAGAATGACACTAATGTAACTGAGGAAGTACTAAAGGTACTTTATGTAGTTATAGGGTACTATTTCTCTATTCTCTGTGCACATAGTGAAGGGCCCATAGAGATGAAGTAAAGAAATAAAGAAATGTGGGATCAGGCATGCTTATAAATGATTCTGTACATTAATAGGCAGGCTTATAATTAAAGCAACCTGTAGTGGAGGAAAGAGAACATCCTGTATAAACATAAGTACATATTTATATCTAGATAAACAATTACAAATACAAAAACTAAGGTATCTTTAAAAGTTGTCATCCAGCTTCAAGACAAATACTTTGTATGCAATTCTAAAATTGAAGATTCGATTTAGGTCCACAAACTGATGGGCCAAAACTTATGAAAAATATACCAATCAAAGGTTTATTAAACCCAAACTAATACATCTTGCTGAAAGAAACCATGAGCTACAAATCACCATAGGCTAGGACATTATCAGAAAAGTGTCAGTATTTCCTTTTATTGTCTTTTTAAGCATGACTTGTCCAGAAGAGGTAATTGCAAGATGTGGAATGAAACACAGATGGTGTTTTTACCATTTTGCATACCTCTGTGTTGTAATTTTGAAGTCAAATATAGTACAGATCAACACAGAATCCTTAGTTCCCAAGACCCAAAGAAGTCACATAGTCTTTTTTTCAACTCTTTCCAAAATATTTTAAAATAAATTCTGAGAAGAAAGTTATAATGGCGATGAAGCAGGTTGAAAAAGAATTTAGTTGCAGTCTGTACAAATGGGAACTGTTATATTTGATGTCCCAATAAATAGTACTCCTTTCTAAGTGTATATTACAACATACAGACACATAGGTTAGTGCTCCATATAAACTGGAGGCTCTTCATTATCTAAATAAATCTTTGTAAAGGAGGCATTTACACAATGATACTTTGGTCTTTAATGCTTGCTCATGCACATCCAGATCACCTCCTGACCACTTCCAGAGACAGTGACTGCACCATCTCCCTCTGCAACTTGTGCCAATGCCTGAAATTTTTCAGTGAAAAAGTGTTTTGCTAATATCTAATCTGGACTTCTGGTAAGTTAAGGCCATTTCCTTTCATCCTTTCACTTGAGACGTGGCAGAAGAGATGGACCCCCACCTGGTTACAACCTCCTTTCAGGTATTTGTAGAGAGTGATAAGTTGTCCCCTGAGACTTCTCCCAGGCTAAACAACCCCAGCTGCCCCTCACAAGATTTATGCTCCAGATCTTCACCAGCTTTGTTGCCCTTGTCTGCCCTTAATACTTCAGCATTTCAATGTCTTTTCTGAAGTGAGTGTCCTAAGACTGAACACAGGATTTAAGGTGTGACCTCACTGGTGCCGGGTACAGGGTGACAATCTCTAACCTGGTCCTGCTGGCCACATTATTCCTGATACAGGCCAGATTGTCACTGGCCTTCTTGGCCACCTGGATGCACTGCTGGCTCATGTTCAGCTGGCTGGCAACCAGCATCCCCAAATCCCTTTCTTCTGAGCAGCTCTCAAGTCACTTATACCCAAGCCTGTAGCTCTGCCTGGGGTTGCTGTGACCCAGGCGCAGGACTTGGCACTCAGCTTTGGTGAACCTCATACAACTGCCCTCAGCCCACTGATCCAAGCTATCCAGGGCTCTCTGTAGAGCCTGCCTACCCTCCAGCAGATCAACACTCTCTCCTGATGTGGTGTCATCTGTAAACTTACTGAGGATGCACTCAAAGCATCTTTCAGATCATCATTGCAGATGTTAAATATTATATATAAATATGTATATATTATATATATATATATATAATATAAATATAAACATATAAATATTATATATAAAATACAAATAAATAAATTCTGATTCCTGCGGAACACCACTGGTAACCAACCACGAACTGAATTTGGTTTCATTTACTGCCACTCTCTGAACCTGNCCTGGATGCACTGCTGGCTCATGTTCAGCTGGCTGGCAACCAGCATCCCCAAATCCCTTTCTTCTGAGCAGCTCTCAAGTCACTTATACCCAAGCCTGTAGCTCTGCCTGGGGTTGCTGTGACCCAGGCGCAGGACTTGGCACTCAGCTTTGGTGAACCTCATACAACTGCCCTCAGCCCACTGATCCAAGCTATCCAGGGCTCTCTGTAGAGCCTGCCTACCCTCCAGCAGATCAACACTCTCTCCTGATGTGGTGTCATCTGTAAACTTACTGAGGATGCACTCAAAGCATCTTTCAGATCATCATTGCAGATGTTAAATATTATATATAAATATGTATATATTATATATATATATATATAATATAAATATAAACATATAAATATTATATATAAAATACAAATAAATAAATTCTGATTCCTGCGGAACACCACTGGTAACCAACCACGAACTGAATTTGGTTTCATTTACTGCCACTCTCTGAACCTGGCCATTCAGCCAGTTTTTCACCCAGTGAAGAGTACTTCCACCTGAGCCGTGAGCATCCGGTTTCTTCAGGAGAATGCTGTGGGAGACAGTGGCAAAGAGTCTTTCCCTCATCTTAAGTGAAGAGCATTTCTCTGCATACAGTTAGATAAATCAATTTAACTTCAGGGATATACATATATCAGCCAGTTATAGTGTAGGCAGAAGTAGACAGAGATGTTTGAGAAACAGTACAGAATGATCAGTAAATGCAAGCACCTCAAGAAGTAGTAGAGCTCATGCATTTGCAGTAGAGCACTTTACATCTAGAAATAAATTGTCTTTAAGCAGTGTGATTTTCCACAAAAATAAGGTATGTCATCAACAATTAAATTTCAGGAGCTTTGTGAAACTGATTATGGCTATTTTTTTTTTAAATATGAAGGAAAGATACTTTTAGTTTAAGCCACTCCAGGCTGATTATTTTTATGACAGAAATTTCATACATCCTTGTATTTTGTGGATAAACACATCCATCATTCTTTAGCAGGGGAGTTGCTCCATTGACCATATACTTTTAAATTCCTTTGTTTAATTGTCCTGGGAGCTTTATATATCATCTGTGAAAAATGCACCTCCATGAATACCACAATTGGAATACTTAATGAAAGCTAAATTTTTGTAGCTTGGTGTACTTATGTTCAACTTACAGTAAAGATAATACAAATGTGACATTTCTTGTGACATTTTAAAACTTGTAAGAAAATATGGTTTAAAAGTACAGTGGGGAATACTTAAATAATTTGTTATACAGTATGTCAAATCAGAGAGAGAATGAATTCAAATTTTTAATCCACTGGGCCTTTAAAACATTTCAGGATGTGTTCTTATCCTATATTGGGATAAGTGACACTGTGTACACAATGAAAAATAAAAATTTTGAAAGGTCAAATTTTCAAAAGTCTTAAAAGGCTTAAAAATAACTAAAAACAAATGGGCATGTTAATGAATGTTAAATCTTATGGACTCACAGAATTTAAATATTGGAGTTATTTATATTTATATTATTCCTTATTTATAT
>VWZQ01004329.1:101047-140595 GCA_013397015.1 Myiagra hebetior | reverse complement strand
CCTCTCCTCTCCTCTCCTCTCCGTAAGTAGTATCTAACATTGTAGGATCAGCACCCAAGATCTGATCTTTCTAGCTGTTCAGTAACATAAATAATAATGAATTCTTTTGACTAGTTCTATCCAAAATAAACAATGTGTAACACACACTAACTGCAACTTCTGTCAGCTTCTTGGATTGTCACAGCAGCTACATGGTAAAACCAAAATGTTCTAATAACAAACAAATGGTAATGCACTATCTAGGTTCTCCTATTTATGGCAGAAAGAAGTTTTTAAAAGAGATATGTGTAATTAATGTCCTACCACATGGCTTAGTTTCATAAACTTTGCTTAAAAGAATGCACCAGCTCAGAGTACTTGTGGCCAGATTTTAAGTTCTTGTATTCATGTACTGAACCCTGTAATCAGCACTGAAGTAATAGTGTTTCAAGTGGAATATAATGTGAGTTGCGTTTTGAAATCATGTTTATGTTCTCTGCAACTGCAATGAGCATGACTTTTGTTTCCAAAAGAGAGAAAGGTGTTTTATTAGGAGCATCTACAAAGTTATCTGATAAATAGCTGAAAACTAAAGTGATATTTTTTTAACATTGCTAAAGAGTTAAAAATATCTATATATTCCAAAAAACAAAGCATTTAGGAAGGAATTTAATAATTTTTTCCAGAATTCATAGGACTGATATGATTAGCTTGAAGCCACTTGATAGACACAAGATATCTGATGGTACGTGAATTATCCCTCTCTCCATATAGTCAGGGAACTTCTAATTTGCTATTCCATGAGGATATTTATTGGAGAAAAAAATTTGTGGTTGCATCAAATTTTGTCTCATAAGAATTCAATGTCATAGAAAAAATAAATGCTGCTTTCTGTAGTTTTGTGCAGAAGACTTGCAGAATGTAACCAAAGAATAGCTGGTGCACATCATTTCATTCATCATAACCTTCCTTCTTAGATAAAGTAGATGGAATGAAGAGGTGAAAATTGAGGCTAATTCCTATTTTCCATCAAAGAAGATAAGTAATAGTTCACAGTGATTCCCAACATATTCTGTCTCAATTGCAATCTGAACAGCTCTCTAAAAGTACAAAGAATGCTGAAATGTTTTGCTGTCTGAAAAAAAATTGAGCTTTTGTCTGGAACTGAGGCAGAAATTCTTCAGTTTTTTACTTCTATCCAGTTTTCACACAGCAGTCTGTTTGTTTGGGTTTTTTTCCTCCCTCATACTTTTGAATAAGGTTCCAGCTAATTATACACCTTTTGTTGTCTTTAAGAAAAATTGTATAAATCTTAAGATTTGTCTTAAGATTCAAATCACAGCATCCCTAGTGGACAGTTAATCTACTTCAGCAATTTTTTGAAACTTTTATTTATGCCTATATTTTCTCTGTTAAGTTAGATGGTTAGGGGAAACTGTACTATCCAAGAAGGACAATTTTAGGATTTTAGAATAGAAAACATAACTTTCAAAGACAGGATGCATTGATTTCTAAATTTGCGTTGCAGTTTATAGTTGTGATGGCAAGGTATCCTGGGTACATTCTTATGTAATTCCTGCATTCATTCTCATACTTCATTCTTGAGTGCATTTGTGAGAGCAGCCATTCCGTCTGTTTTCAGACAGAAAGCCTGAACTCAGAATTAGGTAAAAATATGTTTTATGTGTTATGCAGATGACATCATTCCTCTGGCCTTAGTAACTGTAACAATGAGGTTAGGAGAATAAAACAGTAAGAACGTCATGATTCTTCACCACAGTTACATTTTTTAAAATACCTTTTGGCTCCTGGGAAATCACATCTGAAAACCTGTTTCCTATGAAACTGTTAAATCAGCAGAAAAATAGACATAAAATGACATTTCAAATTCATCATAATTTCCTTCCTTACAAAGGAAGAAGTTGTTTTGTGCAACGGGACTTAAAAGCCTGCATTAGACTGATGACACATTTCTGTTGGGAAATGTTCACGGTAGTTACATGTTTACCTTGCAGCACATTACCATTAAATCCCTCTGTACCAAGGAGCAGATAGAAAAAGAATTATTCAGTTGATTAAATAGTGGTAAAAATTATATGGAAAATGAAAATGGAAGAAATTAACCATTAAGTCCTGGGTGACCCAATCAGAACAAAACGGGCATTGTCCAGGCATACCCTCAATTTGGTGGACAGGTTGACTGCTGATAAAGATGCAGACCAGCAAAAAATTAAAAACATGCTTATGGGAAACAAATCCTGGCTCTGATATGTATTGATGGGTACTGATGTGTATTCCCTTTTCTTGGTGTTTAGAACTTGAGTGAAAAGAAAACAGGTGGTGAAATATTAACTGTCTCTGCAGTCTGTTTTCTTTTTGTGATGCTTTCATCTTGATGAATTTGTGACTGGAAATGCCTTTGGGCTCAGTTTGAGCAAAACTAAAGATAAAATTAAATTCCTGAAGTATCGCCTTGTGAATTTTAGAGAGGGCTCTTTTCTGACACTCAGAGAGATGTTTGTGTGAAAGTCTCTGCCTAAAAGTCAGAAACCCAGATTGTGAAATCACATTTTTAGACAGACTCTGACATGCCTTTTCTCCCAGAATATTTCAACAGAAAACCACTGGATGCAAGACTGTATATAAAGCAAAGAAGTCACTCACTCAAAAAACAAGCGCCAAAATGAAGTGGGTGATAGTTAAAAATAGAGGACTCTCCAATAAAAGTGGTTTATACACTTTTTTAACATTATAAATGTTAAAATTTGGTAAAAATATGTTCAATAATAAGTTAAATTTAATATGTTAAACAATAAGTTAATAAGTTAAATTAACTTATAAAACTATATATATAATATATATATATTATAACTCATAAAAACTATCAGAAAAATAATAGCTTGATAAAAGAATGCTCAAATTCTCAGCTAGATGAAGCAATTTTTGCCACAGAGATCAGTAGGTGCCAAATTGCGACGCTGATATTTACATTCATACGCTTTGTGTGTTCATTGCCAGGAAACTAAGGTACGTAGAAGCATAGAGCTGGAGAAATACCATTAAGATGAGCACACTCCTTTCCCCACTCCAGTAAGACACTGAACAAGGAGCTGGGGATGATGGCCCAAAATTATTATGAGCAGAGAAATTAATAGGAAAATCATGTAGCTATGCAGAAAAAAATGCACCCTTGACTGAAAACAAAAGCAATATAGCTTTACAGAAGAGAAATGGTCTTTATAAATAAGCAGCAAAAAAAACCTATCTGCTCACAGATCTTCTAATTAGTACCTGAGAAACATATTTCAAAGGAAAGTATCTATCTAAGCCCACAAAAAGTAAACCGAATGCCTGGCATTGGAAAATGTTGAAAATAAAGGTGCTTTACAACCCAGCTTTAAACAAACAAGCAAACAAGCAATGCTGTGGGGTAGGTGCATCTTTAAAGCCCTACATTTTGGGTTCCTGTGAAGAAGGGAAATCCTGCACCTGATTGTAATCTATCTCATTGCACATGGAATCATTAGATCCAATTATCACAGGATTTGAAATCTTGTCCTGGCAAGATGTTTTCTCTGCTGGTGGTGAGCCTTTGGAATTTTCCAGCAGTTTTAGCCAAGATCAGCAGGCAGTTAAAGTTTTCAAATATTCAAATTTTTCTTCACTGTTTTAACCCTGTATCAGGTACACACTAGGAGTAACTTACAATACTAGTGTTGTCAGAGGAATTTGTGGTTAAACATTATATCCCTGAAAATTCAGAAGAGAATATAAAGATAATATCCAAAAAAAAAAAAAAAAAAAAAAAAAAAAAAAAAAAAAAAAAAAAAAAAAAAACAATCGAAAACATAAATGTTCTAACAGAAAATGTACACAGCCAAATGTTCAACAGTAAAAGCTTACTGCTAATTTTGCTACTTGTCTCTGCCACTCTTTGGAGACACTTTGGAGACACTTCCCCAAAGTATAAAATTCTGGATGCCTCTGCATAAAAGGCAATATTTAAACCCACCCCCTGACTTTTACAACACCTTATTTGTGACATATTTCACAGAATATTTGCCTTGAGCTAGATGCAGTCTAACAGTGCATGTTTCCTAGATACCTAGTGCCCTATTATGTCTTTCTCCTATGTTGCTAGCCTTCAGCGCAACCTGACGATTTTTGGCTTTGAGAAGAGGTAGGATTTATCCTCAACTGGGCTAGCAAAATATATTCCAGTACTCACTAACCCATTTTTGTTCATTCCTCCAAACCCTGTGGTTAAAAAATGTTTTGTCATAAAGCTATTTTTAAAATACATCTCTTCATTGTTAACCATGAAATTAGCAGCAGTTTAAAACAGCTGCTGGGTGGCTGGAATAAATTTTCTTTTTTTAATGTCTTTCATTTCTGGCTGCTGATGCACCCCTTGCTGTGGGCTTCTCAGACAAATTTACTCTAAGAAGGAATTGTATTTTTATGTAGCAATTTTTCTATCAGTGGCTTAACTATTTCTCTTCTGTGCTTGAAGCATGGTGCATTATCTATAGACAAAAAATGTATGTATCTAACATTATGTGTAGACATAAATTTATACAGGTTGGTAGGGATCTCTGAAAGTTGTCTGGTCCTACCTCTTGCTCAAGGCAGGGGTAATTTTTTTCAGGTTGCTAAAGATTTGGACCAGCCAGACATGGAATTATGTGTGATTTCTTATCGTTTTGGAGAAGACCTTCACGTTATGTCTTGAAAAAGAGCCCACTGAGTTGCTGAAGCCTTTGTCAGCAGACCGCGATGGATTCAGGGTAAATAATTAATCAGAAGAGGTTATATGAAAAGTGTTTGGATAATTGTGATGAGTTCAGACTGTATTAATGCCTTGGACAGGTAAAAGGTGACACTTCCTGTTTTGTATAAAAGCTTAAAATTCAAATGTTAAGGGATGATTAATGTTTGGAAAAAGTGGGGTGGGATATCAATTTATGAAACTTTAAAGGATGAATGCCCAGAATGTTACATGAAAAAGCACTTAAAAAGTTACACTCCCATCTCTCTGCTGAGTGTGATTGACTGTGGGCCACAAAGATCTGACATCCAAGCATTCATATACAGCACCTGTGACCTTCTCTGTTAATGTCTTTCCTGAGTTAAAAGAAAATCTCATTAAAGGAGCACTTTTCTCAAGAATAATCTCTCAAAACTGCTGTCTCCTTGAAATACTGAGTGGTGGTAGGTCAGGGGAGGATGAAGAGTGAGCAGGGAGAAGGGGTCAATAAGCAATGACTGGGGTACATGAAGGAACAGAGGAACACTGTGGTGATTGCCCTCAGGAAAATGTTCATTCAGGCAGAGATGGAGGTGTGAAGAGATAGGGAATGCATAGTTTATTGCATAGTGTTCATGCTATTTAGGCTTTAAAGATATTTTGTAAGTTATTTTTCAGTCACAGTTTTAGCATGAAATGCCTGTGTATGTCTGCCAGTCCTGCTGTACAGTCTAAATTTCTTTTCTAGATGCTGAAAGGTTTTGAAATGTTAAACGTTATTCAAAGTTCTACCTCCTGTATCTGTTAAGGGACTCTTAACATTAAATATTAAAAGAAGATGTTGCTTTTTCTAGACATTGGCTGTTTTTGCTAAAGGTTTTATCAAAATAAATTTTTTTCATTGTTAGTGAACACTGGATTCTTACCAAAAAATTTGAAAATTTTTACTAAAAGATTGAAAGTGAACTATATTTCTTTAGATGGCATTTACTTCTTAGCACATTAAAGATTTACCAAAACCTTGGTTTTTATTCATTGTGAAGGGCAATACATCCCAAACTATAATGCAGGATGAAACATTTTTCTTTAGAAAGTGCTTGCTCACATATTTTGTAGTATTCTCTATGGAACATAAAGGAAAGTTGAGATCTCTCTAGCCTCTTTTGTTGCTGAACACAGTTTTATGACAGAAGATAGTCACTAATTTCTTATATTTGAGCTATGGTGAACTGTTGCAGACAGTCTTGTATAATTTTATGTGTAGCCAAACAAAAAGTATAACATTTTCATAGACAATCAAAATAAAATAAACTTATTGAAGTAATTTTTATTTTTGAATAACATTTGAAATAGTCATGAGCACACTACTTGCAATTTGATTTGATAAATTGCCTTACAATATCTTGAAACTTTCAAAGAAAGTTGCTTATTTATTAACGATAGCTTAGTTATGTGATGTTTTACCCAATATGAAAGCATATGAGGAAAGCTTTCTATTTTTTCTCTCTCTTCATACTTTTGTTCTATAATTTTATATCAGGGATTTTTCATAATTCAGCCAAAAATGTGCCTTTGTTCTGCTTCACACTCTGTAAATTACATGAAGTAACAGTGGATTATAGCACTACCCAAACATCCCATAGTGTCAATGGAGATGACACAACAGCAGTAAAGGAGAAGTACGGATCAGACAGCAAGAGGAAAGTTTGCAAATTTTGTAAAAATTAATTGCCTGTGTTTTAAGAGAGCAGCAGTATGTGAGGCAGTCATGGGAAGGCTATTAATTAACCAAGCTGAGGAAGCACCAACCAGAGAAAGAACTAGAAATTAAGAAAAAGTGGTCGTGAAGGAGAGTAATTGGGCCTAACATGGAGGTGAGTAAAGACTGATGTGAAAAAATTGGAAAGGAAACATTAAAACAATAGATCAAATAATAAACAGAGTAAATAAACAGAAGAGCTGATCTTTTGCTTTAAATTTTATTATTTCATTTTGAAAATTCATTCAGACAGCTGAAAAACAGAAAAAAACCCCAGCTAAATAAGTTACTCTCTCTAAGTTACATACCACTTCTGAATATGCATAGTCATGAAAACCTTCCTGTAACTTCAGCACAGTTCAGACTGTAAAAGATGATACTACAGTATGTGGTAAACCTCAGGATACAAACTGTAGACATGAACATTACGAAACCTTTCCTTGGCTAATAACAGCTGCTTAGGAATGGCGCTGCAGGATTGATGGGCACACAATAGAAAATCCAACAGGTCTAATTTCTGTTCTTTCTTGCCATAATAAACACTGAAAATTATTTCATCCGTTTCTCATTTAGCAGCCAGAAAAACCCACCTAACGTAAACAAGGCAAGCAAACCCATATTTTTAACAACATGCTGCAGCACTAGCTTTGGGGCTTTCTGTCATTCTACAAAACTTCTCTCCCCTTGTAAAGAAAAGCACCCAAAGTAAACAACAATAATCCCACACTCCATTTCCTACATATTACTAAGTAAAATTACTAAAGTCTGTACATTTCAGTCTATAATAAAACCCCCAAATTATAGTAAATATTATTTGGGGATTTTTTTCAAAACTGGACAGGCTCTGCAATAAAAAGTATTGTAACACAACAGAAGGTTTTCAACAGCACAGATTTCAAAATTATATTAAGATAGCTTCTGTTTTACATAAGATGCTTTTTCAGAAACATAAAATCACATAGTATCTGTTGAATTTTTCACACTTCATCTCGTGAATGATCTGTTGATATTTCTACTCTTTAGTAAAACCCTGTGGTTAAAGGTTTTCAGTTTACTTGTAAAAAAGTAGCCTAGGATTCAACATGACACATCACTTCTACTGAGTAAAGAATAACAAATTGTGAGTACAGTTTCAAGTCAGAGTTTAAAGATTTCTGTTTCTTTTTGTTCACATTAAAATAGACTTGTACAGGTTTTTGCATTAGCTGAGGGCATGGAGCCTGAAGCCATGTAAGCATGTCTAGTTTGTTGTTCTTACCACCTTACATCACTACGGGTGACGGAAGTAAGGGATTCTCACTTCCGAGAAAGGTGGCAGGAGTGGATCGCTGTCAGGAAGAAAAAGGTGGCATGGGGAGTCCACTGCCATTTTGTTCTTTGTCTCAGGGGTCGGGCAGCACTGGGTCAGTCCATTGGTGAGCACTTTTTGCAAGTAAATGACCCTCTTTTTGCACTTCTAGTATTAATACTGTTGCTATTACTGTGCATTTTCTTATCTGATTGCTGTTTTCAGTAAATTCTTAGTGTCTCAACTTGGGATCTCTGCCTTTTTTGTCTCACTGAGGGGCTGGGGAAGAGAGGAACTTGCGGTTTTCATTTTAAGGGGAGCACTAAATTAGGGAATTCTATTCCTAAACCACAGCACGCATACATACTATTATGACCTTGAACCATGATTTTTTTTCATGGTAGCTACATTAGCATAAGCCTTTTCTCTCTTACAGTGTATTCTTCCTCTATTTTCCTTCCCTTCCTCACATCCTTTCAATTGCTGCCTATCTATTGCCCATGGAATACTTTTTCTTTCCCCTCTTGCAAAACATCATTGCATGTCTGTGACAAAAAGGGAAATAAAGCGAGATAGTTATTCTCTCCTTTGCCTCACCACTGAGAGATGAAGTTGTTTCAGTAGTTGAGACTGTACAAAAAGGGGGTGGGAGTCAAACCGCCTCTTATTCTGCTTTTTCTTTTGTCTAGTGCTATAACCCCATCTGACAAACAGAGACAGCTCCACTTGTATGACTTCTGAAGAGGCTGAAAGCCTCAATAAAACCCAAAGCTAGCACTGGATGGCTATGGCAGAGATCAAGAATATTCTGAAGAAAAATATGAAGTCACTGAAGACACTTATGGGACAAAGAAACTTAATTAACTTGCATTTTGAAAACCATCAGGATTTAGATGAGCAGGAATTGGGCTAGATTGAGCAAGAACGAGATTTTCCATTTCACAAATTTCTCTATGGTTTTTATGTCTTTTCTTGTTTGAAATTAAACAAGAAACATTTTTAGAAGTCCTCCAAAGCAAGTTTAAACCCAAAAAGGTCCAGGTCTATAAAATCCACACATTTTGGTCAAATAGAAGCTTTTAATTCAATTTTTATGATTTTAAACTTAATTTTAGACCTTCACCTAAAGCCTTCAGTTTTTGAAATATGTGTAACTGAAAAAAAAAAAATGAAACATCCTATTTACAAAATGATGAAAACTACATTATTTGTGCAAGAAAAATTTGAAATATTTCTGCTCATTTCTATCTTGCTATATTATAAACCACTGCTTGTGTCAGCAGAAATGAAAAGATCTTTATCTGATTATTTTGTAGTTCAGTATACAAAGATGTATTTTTCCCACCTGGATTGAGTCACACAAGAAAACATTTTGCATGTAGTAGTGTTGGAACAGGGCTATAGTAATGAATTGCTGCACCTTTCCTGGAGTGGATGTGAGTAGAAGTGACTGACATATAATAGTGCAGTAGTTACTAGGGCAAACAGAAGACTTCCCTTTAAAACCCTCACCATTACACTGATTTCCTTTCCCAACCACATCTGACTAGCAAGGCTATCTGATTTCATTAATATAGGAATAACCATAAGTGTCAAACCATATGTTCCATTTCTCAAATGAACAAATGGCCAAGATTAATAGTAAAAAATAAGCTTGTGGTTGACTACATAAATTTAGAAATTAAATGGCAGGATAAGCAATAACATTTCAGTTTCTGCCATTTAAATTTTTTTTATTTGCTTTTAACTGTGTTGCAAACTTTGACATCAAAATGCCTGCATCCTTGGAGTGTATGCTTATGACAAAAGCTGAAATAAAGAAATGAGAATGTCAATGAAGAAATAAATTCTGATCCATCTTTCAACCAATTTATTAGTCCTATGTACTGTGGGACCTCAGGTGTGCCTCTGAGTTCCTGAAGTGGGAACTGATATGGTTTATCTGTGACCTGATTGCACTAGAAGGTAAGACTGAGGTGCATGACCCTCCCCTTCTTTGTCATATCTGAGTTTCCATGGGAGTAAAATCAAGCTGTGCACACTAGAAATCAGTTGTTCCCTGCTTCAACAAGTTCTCTGATCTGAACCATCTGGGGTACAGGATGAGTAAACGTGGTTGACCAAATCTGCTTTCGCTTAAATGTGATTAGTATAGTCTGCCTAACTGATTATCACACTATATCCAAGTTTGAAGAGAAAGGGAACACTGGCTTATTCACATAATAACTTCTGCATTATGCCTGTTAGGCATAGTTTGTAGTAAGGGTATCTTGCTATATGTGAGTATTATTACCAAATAACTTTCAATTTTCACTTTGAGAGCAAAATTACATTTGCTGAGTACAGGAGAAGTGCTTAGCTCAAGAGGTTGCAAATATATTGCTCCATCTACCCCATATGCCCTTTTCCAAAGCATCTAATCCACTTGATCCTAATCTTGTATAATGACTTCAGGAACACTTTGACAGAGACAAGGATTAGAAATCTTTTTGCCCTTGAACAATAGTCTAAGTGAAAGACATGCCTAATCAAGAGGGTTTGGCAGAGGCAAATGCAGAAATTCTATAAGTAAAGAGCTACCTTTTTTAGGACAAGACAAGTAACAAGTTTTGACATACACTTTACTCCCTCACGGATTTTCCCTGGCAACAGAAACAAACTTGAACCTAGTTCTTCAAATCCAAGCCGGGATTAAAAAAAAAACAAAAAAAAGCACACTGAAGATTTGTTTATGTCCTTCATTATTTTTTACTTTTTATTTTTGGATCCTCTTTTACTTTTTATTTTTGACCCTCTACTTTGCTACCATTTTGTTCCATCTACTGAGTGTCGTTTAAACATCATCTCTAAAACTGATAATATTAATCTGGTTTACTCTCGGCTACCCAAATGATTCTGTGAATACTCAGACTTCTAAAATGTGCTCATAAATTGAGGTACTGCACGCCAAATTTCAGCCCACAGGAAACTCTCTGTTGAACCTTAACAGCAGACTGCAGTGATGCAGTTATGCCTGGAACAGTACTATGAATGTTGACACCATACTCTGCTTGGAGGTTGTTTCAGCCTAAAGTCGTTCATGCATGATGGTGCAAGTTTCTGCATGCAGAAGTCCCAAGGGATCTTATGGGAAGAGATTACAGGAGTGAGATTATGGCATGTGATGGGAAGATTCCTCGGGGATGAAGAAAATGTGGTTGTTACATTTTACTTAAATACAATGAGCATATTGTATTACATTACCCTATATAGAAGAAAACCTTCAGTGTTGAATTATTAGTTATTTTCAGGGTAGAGGAAGGAGGAGGGAGACAGTTGGGCAGGGGACTACGCAAAGAGAAATGTATAGTTGCCAAGACATATGGAATCACAACATTGTTGGCAAAATGAAACATCATGCAAACTGCACTATGAGTTTCATTTAGAATCTTTATAAAGTACCCCACAAATTGAAAAACAAAAAAGCACCACAATTAAGCCCTTGTCTTGTCTCTGAAAATCTCTACCTATACTTGCTTTATATTGCAAGTTCTTTTTTACTTTTAGTAGATTCACAATGACATCCTTAATTCTCTTCATTCAAATTCTTGTAAAATCTTCTAGGTGTTATTCAGTGTTCATTTTTATTAAACCAGTAACTCTTTGGCTGTTCTCAAGCTGTAATGCCTTCAGTCCCATCTGTTCTAGTCATACTTTTGAGCCTTTTTATTTTCGTACATGATGATTCAGTTTGGGCTTGACCCCAGGTTGAGAGTTTTTTGAGATAAATAAACTGGTGTAATTAAAGAATAGTTAAGCTGCTAGGGGATGTTTGAAATAGTCAATTACCTGCTTCAGTTTTTTGCTTCCTAAGCAGGGTAGAAGATAATTTGCAGATTTGCCATGACAGTCTCTTATATAAAAAGGAAGTTTAAAAAATTTACCAATGGTCATGCCTCTTTCAAAGCATTCCCTTAAACTCTTCCTGGTATAATATTGACTAAACAAAACTTAAAACTCTTAGCAATTATTAGGGCATCTGGCATGCCATGACCCTATCCTGTTACACTGACTTTCTCTGGAAGTCCATGTTCCACTTTTGGATTGCCTGTCTGCAGTTAGGTTGAAAAATATTTAGAAGGTCTGTACATCTCTGGAGACTGGAATAACGTTTTGAAAACTTCTGCTTCCCCTAGTGAGACACATCTGATAGCCCAAATAAGTTGGAGTTTGACTGAAAGGCGATATAACCTAGGGATAGAATTTTAAATTAATAGATATTTATATGAATGACTACAGGTTTTTGATAATGCAAATAAGTTTCTCAGCCACAAAAGCCAAGCCTTTTGGCCCACACTTCTTGCATGGAAAAAAAAAAGATACTTTTTTCCTTCCCAAACCTGTCAAGTTATCTGTTTTGAACTTTGCATCAGTGTGGTCTAAAGTCTTCCATAAGTTTTTAGGTTCTGAATGGCTTAGAGAAGGAGAAGGAAACACTGGAACCCCCTGCACTCTGCAGAGCTCTTTAGTGGTTGGGTAAATGATACCTCCTGTGGTGGGTTCCAGCGTAAATTGCTAACCTAATCCCAAGGGAGCAGGAATAAAAGCTGTACTTCTTACAAATTTAGTTTAACAAAACAGCCCAATTTTGCTGAAAGCAAGTTTTAAGTGCCAAAGATCTGTAGTGTGAGGCTTTGGAGCTTCACATCATAGCTCAGCTTGTTGGCAGTCATAGTCAGTCTGGGCCCAGCTTAGGTAATGGCATCTCAGTTAACATTTTCCTGGAACACTCCTAGTGCTCCAAGCATTTCCTGAAAGACGCTTCAAGCTCTCACCAGTAATGGATATCTAGCTTAATAAAGTCCAGGGTACTATCAGAAAACATCTTGAATTGGTGCTTAGTATCTCCATTGCCAAGCAGCTGGCTTTTCTTGGCTCTGCCAGGTATGACATCAAGACAAACACTGGCTAACCAAGCAGGAGCAGAAGAAAGAGCTGTTTACCCTTTTTCTGATCTGGCCCCACTTCCAAATTTGTTCAAGGTCTCCTTGTGTCCCAACTTGAAGAATGACAAGAGGGAGGAAGACTGTCGCAGAAAAGGAGACAAGGCCTGGACACCAAGGTTTCACTTTCTCCTGCTTTCATATGACTCCATATTTGAGAAGTAGGGGGAAGTTCTTGTTTGGATATGTGCCTCTGGGGTTCAGCTGGCTTAGAGATGGATGGAGCTGGCAAGCCCCTGGGCCCTCTGTTACTCAAAGTACTGAGTTAGATGCACTGCAACACACTGTAAGGAGACTGAGCTCAATCCTCATTTTTCAGATGAGTCTGTAAGGACCAAAGTATTACTTAGAAAGGAACTCAAATTTGTCACTCCTAATGGAGAACTTCCAGAAGTTCTAGGATCTATCTGAAGGTGCTATCCCAAAAACCTGGATTTATGGTTCACCATTCCCTCCATCTTCTCCATATAATTTAACTCTGTGCTGCTTATAGGAGACCCCTGTTTTGAGTTTTGTGGATATTTGATATATGTGCTGAGATACCCTTTTCTTCTTGCACACGATAGGAAAATTGATATATACAGCATGAACTTCTATGAATTGGCCCTCTCAAGTGGACTGATTGCTTTGCAGAAATGATATGGGAGATGCGGCATCACTGTCTTTCTATCATAGCCAACTTTTTACATTTTTGTTCCCAATTTATGATATTCTACAATGCTGTCTTCAAAATCTGAGCAGGGAAATGGCCCACAGCTTTTTTTTGCATCTACTGACCTTCCTCAGCTGTACCTTTTCAGTCTGTCCTGATTTTATTTCCATGTTATCCTCTGTGCTATACTAAGGAACAGCATTTGGGTTGTTCTTATAACTAAACCCACATACTTTTCTATGTTAGTTTACCTTTCAGATCATTTATAAAATTTATAAGATGAATCACACTACTAAGTATAACTTTCCGGTTATAAGTCTCTATAATTGTTATTTTTCTTGTTTTCCCTATCCCAAATGTCACCCTTATCAGCCAGAATATGGAATTCTCCATCCAGATCCGTGTTTACAGGATCAGCACCTAAACCAATATTAATACCTGATAAATATATTCTAAAATGGCAAACTCCACCAGGAAAGCTAATAAGTAAAATGATTTCAACTTGCTTTACATACTTCCCAGCTTTTTTCTCTCCCCAAATAAATAAGTAATTCAAACTTGCCTTTTTCTTTTCTATTACACAGAGGGAAAAAATCTCATTGCTTTTGAAATTAATTAGGGAGGTAATTATAGATTGTACAATACAACAAACAGTGATGAATTAAAAATAATTTTGGTACTATAAAAATGTCATGTCTCTAATGACAAAGATTTCTTCGTCAAGATAAAATTACACTTTTTCTTTGGATTAGAAAGGATATTTATTATATATTATATATTTGAAGCTTAAATTAAATAAGTGTTTTATAAGGTAGCAGTGATAAATATGCAACCACAACACATATAGGTAATCATACCAACATGAAAGTTATTTCCATGTATCAAATAAATAATCTGATTTACAATAAACCTTATATTAAACTTTTTAAAATTGAATCCACTTCATCTTGGATCCAAGTGAATATATTGGACAAAATATGTGAATGGTTATGGAAGTTCTTTAACAGCTTCCAGACAAAGCTCTTTATGTGTATAAAGGGAAAAAAAATTAAGACAAGATTTAAGGTTTTCTTTAACAGGGCTTGTTTTTTGTTTGTTGGTTTGTGTTTTTTTTAAACTCTGGAATGTAACATAAGAAGTCAGAACCTGGAAGCTTGACATTTCGTTGTTTAGTTTCAAGCTTTTCCATTTGTCCATGTTCCATAAGGAGACAGAAGACTTATGTTTCATCTGTCTTTCTGAAGGCTTTCTGTAATCACAGTAATCTTTTTTTAGATATTTTTAGACTTGATGTTGTAATCTGGAAATTTATGCTGCAAGTCAAATGAGTTACAAAATGTCAGCTTACTGAACTAAAAGGCAAAATTGTTATTTATGTATGAATGTATAATTTTTAACTCCCTGAGCAATGGAAAAAGAAGTTCTCAACTTTTTCTTCATAACACTTTTATGCTTCTCAATTACCTGCCTGTCAGTGTGAAGCATACTATCAAGTACAAATAAATTAGAGTATATTTACTTTAGCTGGCAGAAAACTTGACATCATAAGTGAGTATTTGAGGAATAGCGAAGGACAAGGTAACCTTCCAGCAGAGGTTGACTGCACCATTATGGGAATAAGTTTCCTTTTCCATTAATTTAAAGGTGGAAAATTAAATTATTACAGAGAGAAAAAAAAAAAAAAAAAGAAGTGATCTGTTTGGAGTTAATCTAAAACAGATTTAGATTAAATTCAAATTAATAAACACTTATGTGTTATATTAAGAATTAAAAAATCAGTTGTTTTATAAAAAGGGCTTGTCAGGTTCACTTTTTTTTTTTTTTTAAAGAATTTTCTTTTGGAAGGAAATAAATTGAGAATTAAGTTTAAAGTTAAAATACAAGAAGTCAAAAGTCAGGTTGAATTTTCCACAGTTAAATTATCACATTTCAACACAAGCAAGACTTGGAATTTTAAACATAAATATATTTATTATAATTTTCAATAAACCCCAAATTTCCACATTACATTACTAATTTTGTAAGATTTATTTATCTGTTTGTCCAATTTACACACCTGGTAAAATACTAATTCTATGAAAACTTCACTTAAATAAATGTGAATTAGTATTTACAGTAGTCACTATCATGCACTGTGGTACATGTTACTAATAGCAAACCTTTCTCTTGGATTTCTCAGTGAAGCTTTAAAAATGTTTTCTTGAATGTTGGAAAATGGGGGAAGAGTAACTGATCTCATTCATCTGTGGATATTTTTAGGTAAAAATGAAACACAACAAATGGGTTAAGAAAGAAGACATCAGGAACTAAATTCCGTGTTGACGAACATGAGAAGACTTGCTTCGCTCTACAATCTTAACATGTCTTTATGATAATCTTCCATTATTTTAATTTCTGAGATACTTGCGGCACTTTTGTGGCCACTTCAGTACCTTAGATTAACTGTATAAAATCACAGAATCACCAAATCACAGAACAGTTGGGGTCAGAAGGTTTCTCTGGAACTAGTACAACCTCCCACGCCCCCATCACCCTCACTAAAGCAGATTCACCTGGAACAGGTTGCACAGGATTGTGTCCAGGAAGGTTTTTAGTATCTCCAGGGAAGGAGACTCTCCACAACCCCTGTGGGCAACCTGCTCCAGTGATCTCCTGCTCTCAGAGTGTTTTCCTTGTATTCAGAAGGATCATTCTGTGCTTCAGTTTGTGTCCACTGCCCCTTGTGCTGTTGCTGGGCAGCACTGAAAAGATTCTGATCGCATCCTCTTGTCACCTGCCTGTAAGACATATACATGCATTAATAAGATCTCCCCTCAACAATTTCTTCAGTGGACTAAATAGGCCAAGCTATCTCCACCTTCCCTCATATGAAATAAAAAATTTTTACCAGATTTCAAGTTTTCACCTACACATTTTACTGAAGGAACAGATAAGTAGACATCCCTGATTTATTGTTTTTGTGCTAACCATTTTTATTAACTGTTATCCTATTGCTAGTATCTTATTCATTTCTGCTATGAATTAAATTGATCAATTTGTTCTTTCAGTAATTACTGTTGTCTCTTGCCTCAGAGCTTCTGTTTCACAAGTCTGATAAAGGACAACAAATTTGCCATGGTTTAAACTTAGCAGACAACTAAGCATCATACAGCCACTTGCTTACATACATCCCTGGTGGGATGAGGAGGAGAGCTTGAAAAAAGGAAAACCCATGGGTTGCAATAAGACCAGTTTACTAATTGAAAAAAATAACTGCTATTGTAATGAAAATGGAGATTTTGAAAAAGAGATAGAGAAATAAAACAGAAGGAAAGAAAACAAACAGTGATGAACAATATAACTGCTCACCACCTGATGACCAATGAACCTCGAGCAGTAATCTGCCCCTCCTGGCCAACTCCCCAAAGCTCATATACTGAACACAATGTTAAATTATATGGAATATCCTAATGTAGGCCAGCTGTCCTGCCCATGCTCCCTCCTGGCTTCTTGTGGATCTCATCACCAGCAGAGCATGAAAAACTGAAAAGTCCTTGACTTCGGGTAAACACTTCTGAGCAACAATTAAAACATGGAAAAATGGTTGGACTTGTGATCTTAAAGGTCTTTTCCAACATAAATGATTCTATTATCAGTGTGTTATCAACATTTTTACAATAAGAAATCTGAAATACAGAATTGTACCAGCTACTAGGAAAAGACATTAACTCTATCCCAGCCAAAACCAGGACAAAATTATAATAATTCAATTTATCATGGCATAAAATAAATCCAGTACAAACAGTTATATATAACTGCAGCTTTATGCAAAGATGCATTTATTGACTAATCAACGACTGGGCTAGAATAAGATACTGAGTATAAAAGAGCAAAAAGAAAAATGTGATGCAAATTGGACAGAGGTGTCACGGTTTTACCCCAGCCAGCAACCATGTCACTCAGCTACTTTCCAGCTTGCCCACTCCCCCACCAGTGGGAAAGCAAAAGCTGTGCAGACATGCAAAGAAAAACAAGGAATTAGTTCACTGCTTCCCATGGGCAGGCAGGTGTTCAGCCATCTCCAGGAGGGCAGGGTTCCATCATGAGCAACTGTGATTTGGGAGGACAAAGGCCATCATTCCAAATGTTCCCTCCTTCTTCCTTCTTCCTGTAGGTTTATATACTGAGCATGATGTCATATGGTGAGTAATATGCCTTTTATCAGCTGTAGTTACCTATCAAGGCTGTCTTCTCCCAGTTTCCCATAGATCCCCAACTTCCTTACCACCATGGCAGTATGAAAAGCAGAAAAGGCCTTGGTTCTGTGTAAGCCTGCTCAGCAATACAAACCAAAATCTCTGTATTACCAACTTTGTGTTCAGCACAAATCCAAATCACAGCCCCATAATAACCACTGTGAAAAAAGCTAACTTTACCCCAGCCAAAACCAGCACAACTCAAAAAAGGAAGAAAGGTATAAGTCTAGCAATAAAGAACAAAAAATGGCCAGAGTAGGCCTGCATTAGATTGTGTGAGTATGGCAATGGAAACTGTCCAGCTGCAGCAGTATTGAGACACACAGATATTTCGATACTTCTGTTTACTACTCAGTTAGTAGATCAAGCTTAAAAGCTGAAGGACAAGATAGGACAATGTCTCAGTCTTTCCTTGGTCAATCCCCAATCCCCAAACCAAAGCAGGATTTCTGCCACTGTTGTCTGCCACCTGGAAAACTAAAGATTGCTGCTTTGCATGGGCATTTCTGCGTTCAGCAGAGTAACAGATGTTATTCAAGTTTTCCTCTGTCCTAAATTATCTTGTTATTCAGAACTATTTTACAGAGAGAAGCCACCTCCATATAAACATAAGAAGATCATCTCTGCCCTTTGAGTACCAAACAAAATGACTTTGATAGGAAATATCACGGTTTTCAACTTTGTATTTTTTTCTGTTCTCTCTTTCATCATTAGCAACAGGGATAAGAATTCTTTCATATTTTTGCTGTTACAAGACTACCATATTGAAGACATACTGGCCATGGCCAGTGCTATCATTGCTGCCAGTGTGTTACCTTAGGAGAATAATAATATTCCTGTCAAGTCTAGATGAGATGAATTTCTCACATATATTTGTCTTTGAAATTCTGCCTTTGTAAATGAGACTTCCCAGACATGCTGTGCTTACTGTGTATGTTCCACTATACCGTGATTTCCATGCAAATTGCATTTGTACATTTACACAGTTTAGAAGCTCTCAGCAGTCTTATGATGTAAAGAATTCAACCCCAGACCCAAATTTCTTAATCTACTGGATGTTTGAAAGGATTAATATGTTTAAGGAAAAATTTGCCGCACTATCTCCTATCCCATTTTTATTGTTTATAATATAATCAGGCATCTGCATGCACGCAATGACAATTTATGCTCAGGTTCTGCAATGCTTTCTGGTACTTTTTACTCTCCGTGAGAAGGGTTGCCACCACTGATAGCATGCTTAGCCACTGCCACAAAAGAGAAGCTTAAATGCTTGATAATTTTGTTAGTCAAGAAAAATGTTCTATATATTCATCGTGCAATTATACAATTAAATGAATTTAATTAAAATTTAAGGAAATTAAATTAATTCAATTAATAAAATTAATTTGATAAATTAAAACATTTTAATTCAAATTAAATTAGATCAATATGTTAGTAATACACTGACTGAGTCCCAGAAAGGAGAGCAACTATACAGGTTTGAGAATATCTCATGTTTGAGATATAGATAAACCAGAACATTAACATAATTTTAAATGAACTTCTTTTTAGTAGTCCATCAGTGGGTTTAAAAATTTATTCCAAGATTCCTACACATTAAAAACGTGTTTCATGCTGCAGTTGTGAACGTCTACACTAAATCTCTTCAGAAGAAAGCAGCAGCACTCTTTTAGCATTCTGGTGAAGGTCTGTTGTCTTGTCCCTTGCCCTGATGTTTCTCCTGAGGGCAATCATCTTAAAGACTCGGCACTTAGATTTACTGCAGATCAGCACCAACCAGGTACTAAGGAAATGAGATTGTCATCATGATCAGAGGTAAGTTCACAGTCTGCCCTTTGGCATTATTAATTCTCAGAAGAGTCTGAGGGGCAAATTTCTCAATAGGGGCTGAAACAAGGCTAGGAAAGTTCCTGAGTAAACAGATCTGTGAGAAGAGACGAGAATTTTAAGCTGTTGCTTCTCTTTCCAGCTCTGCATAGAGAGCCTGTTCTGACAGTCAAGTATTTAGAATAAGGGAAGAACTGTGAAGAATTAAAGTTTGAAAGCCATCATTATTTAAGAATGATACTTGGAGGGAGATTCTCAAGAGCACTCATATAATTAGTTTTTTGAGAATTCCATCTTTTTGTCCAGACACAATGGCATTTGTGGCGTATTTTGAATATACTTTCAAATAAACATACACACACACAGTGCTTTTGGAGATTTTCCCCACTTCCTTCGTGCTTTTAACGTCTATTGCAGAAATTCATAGGTGATTTTTGTTATAGAAACCTTACTCCCGATGTCTCTCCTTACTCATTCTCCATTATTTCTATTGTTTTTGACTAGATGACATAAAAGATCTTCAGTTTTCCACAGGGCATATTATTATTGCAACATACTTTATTAGCCAGTCTGCCTCATTTTTTTCCTTGGCCAGTGAATATTTAGAGATTTGTTTTCACCCTCTAGAGATTGCAGACTACATGCTGCTATTTTAAACTGTAGACTTGGTGTATTCTATTATTTTCACTGGTATTCCATGGGTGTGGTGCGGTATTGTATGAGCTCCTGCTGATTTACACACACATGAGTAAGAAAGATAGCCTGAAAAGTTCCATAAAGATAACCAGAAATTTTCACTTCAAAAATGAAAAGATGAATCTNATATATGTACATATATACAAAAATACATATATATCCTTCCTTTCAGGAAAATAAAAGAAATCTTGTGGTTTCAATGAGGATCAGTTGGGCAAGCTTTGGTTCATTTCACTGCACTTCATGTCATCCCATTCACTTTTATTATTTTCACTTTGTTTCAGAATTTTTTTTTTTTTTGTTTTAAGCATTTAATTTCTTCAATTTTATCTCCTGTCTCTTTGTTTACCTTTCTTCCCTGATTTCAGGATTTCAATGTGAATAATTTTGGTAACTTTCACTCCTTTCACTGCACCTCATTTCATCTCAGTACATTTATTTCATTGTAGTTTCTCCATTTCCAAATTTTATTTTATTTTATTTTAATTGCATTTTATTTGGTTATATCTCCTTTCCAAAGTGTTTGGAAGAACTTGGTTCTCTGATGTCAAGATTTGATTCAGGAGAAGCTTTGAGTAATCTTTATGAAGTTCATAGCACAGAATTGCTTTTGTGAAATGCTTAGAGACCAGATGTGGATATGGAGTCTAATGCTGGATCCCCTACCCAAAAAAATGGTCATTCTGTGCAACTTGTTTAAAATCTTATTGAGCCACTAACCAGTTTGTTCTTCTGATTAATTCCAGCTAAGCATGCTAACAATACAGAATCTGAAAATACAATCTTTGTGTTGGGAATTAGGTTTGTGGGAAAGAATTTCAAAACAGAATATGGAAGTATTACATTTTAGAAGTTGAATATTACAACTGTACTCCTAGAGGTTAGCTAGAGAATATAGACCAGAAAATCACACTGGTACAGAGTAAATAGAAACACAAAGTGATTTGTTTCTAAAACTGTAACCTCTAATATTCATAAGTTGTGTCTGGTCTATAAGAACTAAACCAAACCAAGCATGTCAAGTTTACAATATATGTACATTGACTTTATGAAGAATTGCAGCAACACTAAAACTGTTTTGAATGTTATGGAAGTCTTTTATCATGAATAGAGTGTTCAGAATCAGAAAATAATATTATAATATATTTTAAGAAGCCCGTGGTTAGGTGTTGATTCATTCCATTAAAGAGAACAGAAGTAATTTAAGAATTTTTGCAAATTTGGGGGCATTTCTTCGTACTTACTGTTTCTTACAAAATAGTTCAGAAGGGAGTATTTCAGAACTGCAGATGGTGGTGTGCTTGTCTGCAGAGAAGCAAAACATGCCCAAAGCTGTCACCAAAACTGGTGGTCAGAAGACTACTGACCACCAGTTGCAGTTGGAGAAAATGGGGATGTCTCCAGAGCATGCACTAGAACTTGGATCAGTGTCATGGTTCAGGCACTTTACGTACCAGAAGATCAGAAGATCATACAATTCCTGGTCAGAACTTGGTGAAGAAATTCCCATTCTGCACAGTTCCATTTTGAACAAAGGTAGCTGCAGCAAAGCTTACATCCAAGGCTTGCATGACCAAGGTTGTCAATATTCCCTTTTCAAGGTGTACTTTGCATCTGAATATTTTTCAAAATATTGTGACTATTTTGGGATTTTGTATGTGGGACTAAATGAATGTCACATTCTCATGAACAGCAGTATGAAAAAAAAGGAGGACAACTAGTAAAAAGTAGATGTAATGCTGTATTCTTAATGGATTTTATACTAATTTTAAGAATATGTATATCTAGAGATGTTAATTAAAAATTTCTGGAAATGTTTGAGTTTTGATAGTTAAGATAGTTAAAATAATTTACAGTTTTTATTGTTCACTAAATATTTGCTGTACAAAGAATTTTGTCTTGTGAACATATATGGTTAACACTTCCATGGTTTCGTGTGAATAAAATATGATCTTTGAATGACTCAGTCTGACCCATGAAGTTGTGGTATGTTTTAACACAAAATAGAATCTGATTTTTTGTCCAAGTTCCTACCCATCCAAATGCAACTCAAAGCAGTATTTCAAAGCTTGAGCAATAATATTTTAGTTCACCACAAGAAAATTACTTACAATTAAATATATTGAATTAACAAGACAGAAAAAGAGTCCATGTTTGGAAAAAATGGGAATGATGACGTACTTTCAGGGAGAAAATACTCAAGTTAGCCAAAGTTAATTTTAAAGAAAAGAAAAGAATTGCATTCTTCTTGCATATGCCTGGCTTGTTATTGAAAAATGTATGTTTGTATTTTTCTACTCATCATGCAAGTATTAACTTGGCAAAATTTGATCTCTGTTGGATGGGATATTTTCACTGTAGTAGAAAAATATGTCTTGGAGGGGAGGATGTCAGGTATGATTAAGAAAAAACAATGGGCTTATGTTTTCTTAAGAAAGTATATTCTTTCCTTTAGTGAATTTATTATAGTGGAGTTGGTTAATGTCAAAACTTGTTTAAGTAAAAGTTTGTTTTCTATATTCAGAACTGTATCTGTAAGGATATTTTTTGTAGCTAACTCCTCCTAAATGTATTCTGGAAGAATCAGAAATTTCTCATTATCAATATTTTTAAAAAGTAAATAAATACCCTGAATATGCCTTTTCACCTTAAGAAAGATTGTAGTTGTAATTTTCTAATATCTTTTGTCATGTGTTCAATACTTTTTGGGTTATTTTTCCTTTCTATGGATGTAGAACCCAATATTAGAATGACATGCCATGAATATTTAAGCTCTTTCTTAAATCACCTTGGAAATACCTATGATTGTTTTGTCTCAGCTGTGGAAGACCTTGGCTTCTACAGTGCAGCTCCCTCCTTTCATGGCTATTCTGCAGCTCTCAACCTACAGGCAGGCTGAAGGTGGGGCCAGAGGCACAGCAGGGGTGTCCTGCAGTCCAGGACAGAGCCAGTCTAAGAGAAGACCCACAGAACACCAAGGTGATCTTCACGAAATAAACATTTTGACTGAAAGTATATCAGAGGTACGAAAAAACCCCTTAATTTCTCAGGAAGGAAAATTACATTTTAATTATTTAGGTGCCTATTCGGATCTAAGGAGCAATCAAGACTTGACAGCTAAGCTATCCATCTCACTAGTAATTCTTCATTTGAAAATCCTTTAGAAACACTTGACTGTGATTCGCCTTAACAGAGTCCTTTATGAAGGCACAGAATGCCATACAAGCCAATTATGTTAGCTTTTACTGAAGTTTCAATATGGCAAACACTTTGTTAAGGCTTCAGTTTTAAAAGGTGAAATGGATGGAGAGCTGGTGCAAACTATGGCAGGTGTACTGCAGCAAATCTTTCATTAAAAAAACAGAGCGTGAAGACAAAAAAGTTTCATGAGACTATTAAATTTCTTTATTAATAAATTGTGCTAAAATAAAAATAAAACTCACTAGGACAGACGAAAATGAAATGTCAAGCATGGCATAGACATTGGATATATGAGTCTGATACTGGCATAATAACAAGGGCTATCAGAATTTTTATATAAAAGGGTAGTAAAGAAATAACAGACTAAACCTAGGAAAAGAGGATGAAGAAATAATAGAATAAATGTATTAAAACTATACTGAAAGGCATACAAGCAAATGTACTTCAAATTAACTTCATAATGAGTGAATTTGAAAGTAATTTTTGTTTTATTCCTACATTTATTTCTTTATAATGTTTGAACAGAAACTTATAGACAGCTATTTGTCAGTGCTTCAGTTGGGGAAAGCATAAAGTATTGCAGAATTAGTCAATTACTATGAAAAGTCACAGAATCACAGAACAGGTCCGATTTGAAGGACAATAGTGGGTCATCTGGTCCTACCTCCCTGCTCAAGCAGGGTCACCCTAGAGCACATGGCACAGGATTGTGTCCAGGTGGTTCTTGAGTATCTCCAGTGAGGGAGACTCCACAGCCTCTCTGGAAAATCTGTTCCAGGACACAGTAAAGAAGTTCTTCCTCATATTCAGGTGGAACTTCCTGTGCATCTGTTTCTGTCCATTGCCTCTTTTCCTATTGCCTGGCACCACCGAGAAGAGCCTGGAAACATCCTCTGGGCACCCTCCCCTCAGACACCCATAGACACTGACAAGGTCCCCTCTCAGTCGCCTCTTCTCAAGGCTGAACAGGTCCAGCTTGCTCAGTCTTTCCTCATAAGAGAGGATGTTCCAGCCCCTTCACCATCTTGATTGTGCTCTGCTGGACCTGCTTCAGGAGCTCCATGTCCCTCTTGTCCTGAGGAGCCCAGAACTGGACACAGCACTCGAGATGTGGCCTCACTAGGCTGAGTAGAGGGGCAGGATCACGTTCCTTCACCTGCTGGCAAAGCTCTTCCTGATGCATCTCAGGATAACATTGGCTCTCTCAACCACAAGGTCACTGCTGACACTTGTCCACCAGGGTGCCCAGGTCCTTCTGTGCAGGGCAGTTTTCCAGCAGTTGGGCTCCCAGAGTGTACTGGTGCCTGGGGTTACTTAGGATGATTAAAGAATTTCAGTGAGAAATATCTGGTATAAGGCAACAGAGTCAAAGTAGTTAAGGTATAGGAAAGACTCTGACATAAGGTTTCCCATCCTATATCGCTATAAAAACAGGTAAATGCATAATATGTATAACTAAGAATAAAACTTCTCAGGCATATTTTCAAATTAGTTTGATTAATAACTTTTCAGAGAAATAAGTTTCAAAATTCAAGTCTGCATGCAGGCAGAAAATGAGACTACTCTCCCACATAATCTTGGAGAAAATATATTATTCGTGCCTTATCGAGGGTTTAAAAGCATCACCATTTTCAATAATACGGTAACAGTCAGTTTTCGTAGAAAGTGGCCAATTACTGCAAACAACTGTGACCATAACAAAAGTTAGACATGCATGTCATTGGAAAGAATTTCTTATATTTTACAAGTTTCATCTCAAAACTTTTCACATATTAAAAATACATTATTTCATTCCCAATCAGGGCAATATTATTAAATTTGGCGGAGTTAGTATGTCATCTCTAAAGATACTAATTTTCATTGAAAAGTTTTTGGGTTGGAAAATTTGCAAAATCAATATCTTCTGCAGTCTTGGAAATTGCTGACTTAATCTGCACTAGAATGACATGAAAATGGACTTTACAGTCTTTGCAGTCTTTAATTTATATCCTAATCAGGACATAACTTTTCAAAATTAATGGTCTTTTTTATGTGAAGTAATGTAGGTAGATACTGAGGAGTGAAATGAAATTAGCCTCACCATTTTATAGTCAGGAAAAGAAGGCAGGAAGTTGTGGTCATGCAAATGTGCTAAGCAAGCTTGAAAAGAAACCCAAAGATCACAGATCAAATTGGAGTTTCATAGACCTGGCAAGATGTTTCTGGGATAAAATTTGGTTCAGCTGACAGATGTAATGCCTTAGAATATAATAAGCCATGTATTCTAATAATTCTCCAAAGTTCATTAGTGCTTCATCCTGCTGATTGTATTGAAGTTTCATTTGGACAATTTGTTTAAATAGAAATTAAAGTGTTAATAGCACCAAATTATTTCAAGGATTCTGGTGTGACATGGAATCCAAGGAAAGAATGAATCTCTTTCTTTCCTCAGGTTTTCAATGATCCTAATGAACTGATTAGCTTTAGTGAATGCATAGCCATAATTTTTTCCCCTCCAGAATAAACAATTTTAGGTATTTTTGTAATAATTACTCAGAAAACACCAGTAATCTTGCCAACTATAACTGTAGGCGTAATCTATGTTTACCCTCTATTTAACAAGAAGTGTTATGTATTCACCCTTTACTCAATAGCATACTACTGCAATAGTACTCAAATCTTATTGCAAGATATCAATTAAGGCAAACAGAAGTATCAATTTTAAGTAACAGGAACAGTTCAGCTTTCCCACAAGTCCTTATTTGCAGAGTACTGTTGAAGCTGATCTTGTAATCTTGAACAGCTATATTTAAAAAACATAAGATTTTGTTAGTGGTAAAAAATTTCATCTGGGCCTTTGAGTGTACTCTTACTGAATCCAAAAGTAAACTGGCTCAAAGCTCAACTACCAGAAGTAGAACTATGTTCCAGCATTCAATTACTTATTTGATTTGCTGACAATCACCTATTTCCTGTTCAATGTGATTGTATTACTTTGCTGCTAGGATTGTCAAGAAATAGATTAGGAATTACAAGGTGCTTGCTGTTTTTTTTTAAATCCATTTGCATATGCTGAGTTTGATATTTTGCAGTAATAACATGTCTTTTAAGGTTTACACTCTCTTTGGGATAATGCTTTTCATTTAAGGACAATTCAGAAGGGAATGAAAGTATAGTTATCTTTTCCTCTGCTGGTTAGTAAAACTGGCACTTAAGAAGAAAAAATTTAAGCCTAATGCTGATAAGTGCCGTTGATCAGTTGATTGTCAACTTGGCAAAGCAGAGCACTAAATTGTCACACTGTGGGATACATTGGCAGTAATTTAATTGTCTGAAAGTATAAACTTAAAATAATTCCCTTTCTGATTCCTCTGTTATTAGTAACCCGACACAGACACTTAAAGAAAGGAAAATGATTAGTCTGAAAATCTTCTCTCTCCACAGAAGGTTAAAAGAGGTTTTAATCTCAGCTATGTGATTTTCAGATGTCTGAAATGGGGAAAATGAATGCAGCTTACTGCTTCTTTAAGAATCTGCGGCTCAGCAAGGAAGATAACGTTGTAAGAAGTTCTCTGTACATCCTTTTCCTTTATAAAATGGTGATCCATAAGCACAAATATTTTCAGANTGCACCCTTCCTGTATTCCCACATGTTAATCCTTCCCTTCTGATTTTGCAATGAATCACAGAGTGATAGTTTTCTCATGGAAGGAGACAATTTTATGGCAGCTGTGTGTGTTGCAATACCACTTGAAAAACGGACTCTCAGGCTGCTAGTTGATAGTGCTGCAGTATATATATATATATATAAATACATTGTTATAAAATGTATGGTCTGAATGGAAACTCTGCAATGTAAGAGTAGCTTTCAACAAAGTAATGTGTCTTCCTGAGTCAAGAGAGAACATCTAACTGGAGCAGAACCAGAGTATCAGGGAACTAAAGAACAGTCCAGCTGCAGACCAAGATGAAACAAAAAGAATTGATCAAATCAACAGCTCATTTTAATTTTGTTTCTCTCACCTAATCTGCAAAATAATTAAGTGCAGTTTCTCTCCCCTAATCTGCAAAATAATTAATAAAGAGGTTCATTTTGAGCAGAATGCTATATAAGGTGGAAGTCCAACAGATCTGTTCCTTCTCAGTTTAAATGGTTGCATATGAACCTATTTAAATTCTCAAAACCAACTAGATCTATTGAAAAAATACTCCTAAAGACTATTTCCCATGGCACCTAATACATGGGACCTACAGGATTATCAGTTTATTACTATGCGCTTGTTTGTCACCATGTCAAATCAAATAAATTCTGGAGGTCTCTATGGAAAGTGCAGTAAGTCATGATCAATGACAAGAACTATCAGTTCACTATTTTATATAATGATTGATCTTATCAAAGTTTTAAATTATGTATTTCTTTCTTTTATAGTTTCAGAGAAAATACAGAAAAACAACAGAGTGCTTTCATATGATGTTTTAGCTATCATATGCTTGTACCTCTCCCCTACTTCTGCCACATAAACCATGTCAGACTTGCAGTCCTGTTCCAAATAGTAAAGGAACATGCTAATGATTGTTTCAGGAAAAGAAAAGCCTTATATTTATTAAAGTAACTGAGAAAGGAAAGCGAGATTTATTTACATTTTTATGTGTTCTGCAGTAATCTGTCAAGATTGCCACCTGAACCAATGTAATCCTGAGAATACCTTGCAATTATTTACTTTTCTTTTCTTGTTATGTGTTAAAAGGTTCTCAAGAATACAGTTAGAATATTTTTATATTTATGAGCTGATTTTAAAATTTATATTAATTGGAAATTAATTTTCTCATTCATTTTATCAATATGAATATCAGTCATAAAATTATCAGCTGGTCAGATAATTTCATTCAAGAAAGATTGTGTTTCAAGGCTTTGGAGTAAGAATAGAGCATTTAACAAAAGCTTAAGTTGTGCAAATATTGTAAAAATAAACCCCCAATTCAAAGTTGAATTTCATTCTTTGTTGATCAAACATAAGAAAGACTTGTATATCCAAAACACAAACCCAAATAATTAGTTCCACCTGTGAAAACTGAGGAAGAAGTTGCATAATTTCTTTGTGTTGAAAGAACTTGAAGTTCTTCCTTTTTTTGTTTCTTTCCACACTAAGTTTTTTTTTCAACAAGAAAACAGCAATGTATTTGAATATCTGTGACTGTGAGTGAAAATATAAGCAGGTTCAGAATGCTCATTGTGTATTATCCTCTGTCCAATAGTCTGCATTAAATTTCTAAGGTGCAAGTTTTCATGGGCTTCTTTATCTTCAGGTATTTTATATTTATATTATTCCTTTTCACTAACTTTTAATGCGTTTGCTTCAATGTCTTGGAAACCTGATTGTAGCCAAGAATCTTGTGGATTAAAGGTAGATAAAAAGTAACCGAAAATTAGTCAGAGTCATAGAGGTCTTCTATGGTATTTCCAGTTTCTGTTTCAGCCGTGAAAATCCCTGAATTTTCAATCCATGTTCTGTATAATTCCTTTACCAATTGTGGAAAGTGAATAGGAAGAATACTGGCAAGCCGTGGTTTTACTAAGAAGGAATACTCTAGAATTTTTCTAGAATACAAGTAAGATTGAAGAAAATCTCAGTTGTCCATTGATGGTAAATAATACAACATACTTTTGTCACTTGCAGAATACTTTCTATCAGGAAGGAATGAGATGTGCCACTCTCCCTGTTCCAGACCAGACACAGCAGAGATAAGGGGCACCACCACTTCCCACACCGTCCTTTTGAAGCAAAGGAAGTCCAGGTTCATAGCTTACACACAAATGATGGCATGCTTCAAGACCCCCAATATCTTTGTATGTCACAGATCCAGGACAAAAAGATGGTCTTGACAACTAACATTTCTTTGTTTCAGTGATGCAAAGACACAAAAGGAGTCAGTATTTTTGCTGAGCGCTTTAATTTCCCTTTAGTTGTGACTATCTGATGTATTACTAAGTTTTGAGAAGTTTGCATCATTATGGTCAGTATGCTGAAATGCTGTGTTCTGGTCTTCCTTCAAATACAGGATTTCAGTCAATTTCTAAGTTCACTTTCACAAAAGGGTCCACACAAAATATTCCTCCTTACTTAGCCCTTCTTCACAATAACAGAATCTTTAAATCTGGTGTTTGAGACCACCATCTTTTCAAATGCATATAAACTCTACTGCAGCAACGAATAATACACTTTTTTCATCTTTCTTACAAATGAAATAAAATTATATCATATTCTTTAATTATATTCTTCAGTACGCCTAAAATGCATGTGTGTTTATGTATATATAGATTTTATACAGTATACAGGCATATGCACATGGTATGTATGCTAGCACTCTTATCAGATGATGCACCATAGAAAAAGAATAGATGGACTCTAGCCATCCCTGTGTTTACAGAGAACCTTAATGAAATTTAGACATAAGGATAAGTAGAGTGAAAAAATTTTTCTGGCTAGAACAACTGAACAGGAAAAGTCCATCAGCTAGGTTTTGCAGATCGAATTTAGGTAACTGTGGAGCCAGTCAACTGTGGAGAACAGCTGGTGTGAATGCTTTTTACGCTATGGTTACCTAAAACACAGATATGTCACCTTGCTTTGCCACCTGTCATCTGCATATGGCCTCTGCAGATAGAAGGGCTTCAGACGAGATAGAGTGGGGAAGAGGTCATCATCTAAGTTTTAGACGTTACATAAAACTGCAGTAGACTAGATAGTATGATTGCCACAGAGTGAAAACAGAACACTGCATCTGTGCCCACTGAAGACAAACTCTAAATTGATTATCCTTCTCTTAATGTGTAAAAAATCATGGGACTTCTTTAATTTTTTATTTGCTAGTAGTATGTATGTAACATATGTATGTATGTATGTAAGGGAATTGTTTCTTGGCTGCAAGGGGACAGTATCCCACTGCTAATGAAGGGAGACCTTTGTGGCTTATGGCACTGAACCCAACTTTCTCTTCTGTTCTGACTACAAGATTCTTTCTGGGGACTTGGCAAATGCTTTGAAGACTTACAGAGGCTCCACAATTCATTTATCGAGTATATTGTACCTGTCCCTGCTCTATTTCTGACAACTGGGTTTTATCTGTGGTGATTTTACTACTAGTGTTTTGGATGTGGGATCTCTCTTCGGATAAAGGAAACTTCTTGACCTTGGCTATCTATTTCTGACAGTAGAAGCTTTTGACCTGGATCAGTGTTTTTCCCCATTATTTTGATTGTTTTTGAATGAGTCATGTTTAAAGATTAATGAGAATCTTAACTAAATATTCAAAGTGGTCCTCAGAGCTTTTTATTGACTATTTATTAAATATTTTGAGCCTGAATGTCTCTTTGTTCATATATTGCACATTTTCTCCTCTTTCCTAGCCCATTATACCAATGGTATATGTTGCTTGACAATGTATTGTAACCTATGATAGAGCATCCTTTGTCTAAATCAGTCCTATAATGTTTTTCCTCCTGAGATTTTGACATAATTGTTGTCAATCTTTTTTTTCTGGAGATTAATTTTTTTTTCATCTCTATCGCTATATAGAGAGTGAAACAAATCCTTTACAAATCACTCCTTTCCACCCTACTACATTAATTGCTTTGAACTTACAGGACAGAGTGGGAGAGGGAAAGGTGGTATAATTAGCTGGAAACTGTGTGAATGCTACTGTTATAGTACACTATGTAGTGGAAAAGAAATAGGCCCTGAGGACTGGAGAGAGAGCCTCTTTCCTGGGCCTGGAGGTGACCCTGGGAGTGCATCCAGGTCACCAGGGATGGGCTGAGAGAAGGCTGTGGGTTTGTGGACAGTGTTGGACCTATGGGAAGTGATAACTGTAGTTTGTGGCCTTAGAGGGTATTATTTATCTGTTACCATATTAGGGAATATCTGTGTAATACCCCGGGTGATTGGGGGACACTATGGTGGACCTCCTTCCTGTTCATATATGATGTTATATCCTGTTGTGTGCAGTATTTAGGGAATTCTGACTGTGCAATAAACGGCTTTGCTCATCTCCACCTGTTGTCCGAGGCCCATGCCCTTGCGTGATTACTGCATGCTACCTGCAGATTATATACAGTTTCTGTCAATCTGCTTTATTACAGATGTCTTGGACAAATATCACAATACTGACTGCTCTAGGAAAACTCCAGTAATGACTAGAAATATTCTCTAGTTTCCTTTCCTGTGACTCCCATAACATAGAATTCTTACCCACCAGTATTATTTTTCATTTTTTAAACACTGGATATTTTAGATATAATTCTACAGTGAATAAAATTCATCTTTATGTCTGCTTCTCCATGAGTGCTAGAAAAACAGTTCTAATGTAAGTCTAATGTTATTTTTCTGTATTTTCTCATTTTGTTGAAATAACTGGTATTCTCCTTGTTTGTTTTCTGTGTGTAGTTTTAAGTGCCCTGTGTCATGAGTAAATTTGTTCCTGTTTCCTTGACCGAAGTTCACTAGTCCAAATGGGCAGATGTTCCTGATTATTGCAGACTATTGCAGAATCTGTGACCTTCTCCAGTTATGGTTTTATTAATTTAATTCTGTATTTATGTTATTTTTTTAAGTTGTGAAGAAAGCGACTATTTGTAAAAAAAAAGTGTGGAATTTGCCTCTTGCATTCATCAAGCTAACATAATTAATTACAAAAAGACAATAAAGCAAAACATAAATCCTAACAAATTAATAAAATGCACTAGGTGCCAGTAAAATTGGTAGAAAGTAGTGTTGCCCTTGCAGCATGCTTTTCTTTGCCTCTCTCCTCCTCTCTCTTTCTCTGCTTGCAGCTGTCATTTTCTCTAAAATTCTTCCTTCTGTAGAATAAGCATCTGACTGCACACCTGGAAAGTACACTGAGTTCAGTAATCTTGTTAATGAAAGCTGTGGGGCAGTTAATTAACAGATGTTCCCTGTACCTTGTTCTTTTCTCGAAAGGATTTTACCTTATGCTTTTAGACTGATTAAAGTCTGTGTTTATCGCAACTAAGGAGGTGGCCTCTCTCTTTTCTGTGGCTGTGACAGGCCAGGTTGGTGTTTGTGTAGGTTGTTTCCAAGAGCTATAATAGTCCAAGTACACCACAAGTCATTGTACTCTGACTTACCTGTATACACACTGAATGGTAGTTGGGTCTGTAAGGCATAACATGTCCCGCAGGCCCTTGAAATTTGCCTGAAATAATCTCTTTTAACAGGAGATATGCATATTCCCTTAGTTTTGGTGAGGTTGAATTTCCCTTGAGTTTTCTAAGTAAAGTTACACAGAGTGTAACAGCAGCACCTGAATGGAACAGTTGTCTGGAAGTAGGAACAGTTATGACAGAAATAAATTATGAGCAATTAATGCAGAAGTGGGAAAAATATTTTCATATAACCACTAGGTTGGCAAAGTTGCAAAGGAGGTGGTCATCATACACACAGCAGAAATGATGTTTATCTACTAGATTTGCCCTGGTGATTGCTAGCCTCACTATCTGCAATAACATTGAAAGTCCAGGGGATTTTCTCTGGAGGAAATATGTACTATATACATCTGCATCTCTGATTCATTTATGCTCCAGACTGTTATAATACTGTTTGTATGCTGTAAATGACATTCACTGCTGCTAGGTGCATATATGGCTGGCAAACATCTCCAAAGATGATGAACATGGTCCCTTCACTGACACTGATCCATTGTGATGTGACAATTTGCTTGGGTAAAGTATTCTGACATCTTTTATTCCTCCCCTCATTTCTCCCTATGTCACAAGCTCTGCCTGTCACAGCAAGCTCACATCGATATGCAGGCTGAAAGGATGTCTGAGCTGAAACCCTGGAACAGTGCACATCACATACAGCTCAGGGAAACAGTGGCAGAAGGAATAGAATGTCATCACCACAATTATCAAGAGAGATTTTGTCTATCCATGCTCCTGGCACAGTACAGCAGCTGTCAGGGTGTTTGGAGACAACACAGGGCCTCAGAACCCCAGCTTTGATGTTGACGAGATGCAATAGTCTGGGATACCACGCCTCAACACTTCTCATGAAAGATCTATTGGAGCTGTCTACATAGGGCAGTACAGCAATATAGTGTAGGGTAATAAGTAGGCCTTCTTGTTTAAGCTCCAATTCATTCATCATGTATCTGTAGCAAGGAATATATTGAAAGAAAACTCTTAGCAAAACACTGCCTTGAAAATTTCACTAAAGATTAAAATTATTGTCATTTGAATTTGTGATAGATTTGGTGATTATAAATTATAGCTGTATCTTCAGACTGCTTTTAACACATACCTTTTTAGGAGCTGGAAAGATGAGAATATAGACCAATAATCTATCTACTGTATAGGTCTGGAGTAGAAAAAGGAATTGCTGAACATGAGAACTATTTAACAAATTCGAACTAAATAAATGCTTGATCTGAACAGTTAGGAAAATATACATAGCAACCAGATAAAGCTATTTTCAAGCTGTTGTGTGAAGAGGACCAAGTAAAGGAAAACTACATGCATCACGTATGAAAGCTTATTTTTAAACACAATTAATTTGAGTCTTAAAGTCACTTTTCATACTAACAGCTAACATACACTAGGAAAATCTTAGGCTTCCAGCTGCTGTTACTAAGCTATTGAGACAACCATCAGTGCAGTATCTTTGAAGTGTTAGTTCATAAAGTCTAGTCTGGATAATTTTACCATTTATAGGATACATTTTGATTCTTTGCAGCTCTGTAATTTGCACTATACAAACTATCAAAAGCTGTTAGTAGAATACTTATTGTTAGGCTTTGCATAATAAAGATGGGGATTTTGACTAAGGCAACATAATAAAATGCTTTACCATGAAGGAAAATAAAATAATAATGCACTGGTTTTGGAGAGTTAAACTTTGTGAATTCCTTTCTTGTGATACTGCCATCTTTCCATTAATATTTAATTTGAGTTATTAAATAATTACATGATTTTTATTTAAGGCATGTGTGCAAATGTTTTCAATGCTTGCAGTGGTCACAATTTCTCATTTTTATTGATGCAGTTTTCTGAAAATAACAACCTGCTTTCAAAGGCCACTGAGATAAATTTTTTATTATTCATTGTTTACTGTATTTCATGCTGTTTGGGGCTTCTAAAACGTCTCTGCCAATTCCTCAATTTAAATTATTTCAATTCTGATGTCAGACATAGTAAATTATGAATAATATTTTTTTTTATTAGGAGAAATTTTAGGGAATTGGAATTGTGCTTCTCCACTGGGAATACTCAGATAACTTATTTATTGGAAAACATGTTTAACTAATTGGGAATCCACTTTTCTGTCACTGTCAGATGTAGGGTGACATTTTGAAAAGCTTTCCTTACCAGCTGGGCAGAGTTCAGTGAATAGTTTTGTTAGACTCCATAGTGACAGCAAAATACTAAGTGTTCATTCGTGTTTTCCTCATTCAGATACAACCTCTCAGACATCCCAAAACAATCATCTGCTTCAGTAGATATTTACAACATTAGTCTTTTTCACCTTTTTGCAGATAGATCTCCTAGTACCCTTGCCAAATTTTTTATTTCTTTATATAACATCTGTTAAGCACCATAGGAATGGGTTTTCAGTCATCTGGAAGGTTTGAATTCTGACATGAGAGAGATGACTTATGTTAGTGTGGAACATGGAAACAAACTTATTGGTCAAGTGTTAGCCACACCAAGACAAAAGCTACTACTATAGCTTTTTTGGATGTTATCAAAGCCGGAGATGAGGCAGGTCCATGACCTCTCGATGAATTACTGAAGCATTTTATCTTTTGAAAGACATGTTAAATGTCTTCACTTATAAGGAAAAACAGTCTGACCAGAGAATGGCCAGCTTTATCACAAGTGGTATGAAAGCAGCCATGTGACTCCTTCATTGTCCAGTACTACAGCCAGATAAGATCCACATGTAGATGTAAGATTCCTGGAGACTCAATTATAAGGGCAAATCAAATTTATACATCCATATAAAGCAGTATCCAAGTATCCATCTCTGAGCCTCAGTTTCTGGCTGTTGGTTCTGTGACACCACGGCAGGAGAAAGTGGTCCAAGTGGCGCTATTTCCCCTATACACACTGTAAATAACTTTTTCTTTGAATGCATATGCCTGCATTAAGGAATAGCAGAGGCATAATTATTCTAACTTCTATCTCTTAAAACCTGGCAAAATTCTTGTATGAGTAAGAACTGTTCTGCCAATTTGTGAGGCAGGCAAATTTGGGACTTCAGCGCAGACCTGAATCTAGTACAGAAGTATCATACTGAGGTGTCTTAAAAAATGTATGTGTTTGCCAGAATGGTAAATTTTGTCTGGTAAAAGTATTTATTTTAACAATATGTTTAAATTACACTCAACTATTTAGAAACTTGGCAAATGGAGACTTAAATGAATATGTACATCACAAAAACTCCCACTATATCTTCATTTATCCTAGGATTTACTTAGAATTTTTCCTCAGCAGATTTGTGCCATGTAAGCTACTTTTCTCCTTATTTATCATAACCTGCAGTTTGTGCAAGAGCCTTCCTTTTTGTGCTGCTTTTTAAAAAATTTTATGAGACTTCCCATATTACTTTGTGAAGATGTTTGAAATTCAGTCTACAATTTAAAACATTTTATTTGCACATTAATACTTATGCATGATAGAGGTAATGTTGACTCCTGAAAGTAGGTACAGGATGACACAAAATTGCTCATAGCTGACTTTCTTAGTCTGAACCCATAAAAAAATATACAGGCTGAAGGGCAAGACTAAGCCTAAAACTGCCATCTTTGATTTGACCTCTGTTATCAACTGCTAAACAATGCTTAAGTATCTGAATTGCTGCCCAAGTGCCAAGTTACTCATTATAGTAATTTACATTTAAGTGCAAGACCATAACATGGTTGAGGTGCTATATCACCCCAGTACAGCTCTCCCTACATTTCTTTTAAGGACTTCTGGGGGCTCATTAAGTGCAACTAAAAATGTTTCAGTGAAGTAGAATCAAATAATTTAGAAGTCTATACAAATGTAAAATATACATGTGTGCATTTGTTCTTTAACCCTTGCTGTCAAGGCAAAGGGTGTCTGCTCTGCAAAGAAAAGCAGGCCAGGAGCCAAAGGTAATAGCAAGGCAGACAGGAAAAAATCCCCACTTATAGAAGACGCAGTCCCACGGCACCCTTATGCAAATATGTCACCAGGTCTGGTGAAGATGACCATGGTCAGACACCACTGCTGGCCAGGTAGGTCTACAGGGGCAAGAGAGGTCCTAGGTCAAGTCATGAACTCAAGTCAGTAGGTCAAAGTCAGCAAAGTAAGTAGAGGGCACAAACACTCCTACGACACTCTGACTCTTGTCTCTGAATGAGAGACTTTAAATGAAATGAGAAACTTTAAATGAATTAAACTTTAAATGAGAAACTTTAAATGAATGAAACAAAATAACTTTTTATTCTGGCATTGGTTTTACAGTCATCGTGATTTGGCTTAGCTACAATGAAGCTGGTGGATATGACAGCTTCTTTTCTCTCAGGATAAGTATAAAAATTACTGAAATCTTTAAAGAACAACTAGCTTAAATATCAAGAGCTGCCACCCAAAATAGTAAGATCTGTAGAAGTAAAATTGTACAAGGGCGTTTTAAAAGTTCCCAGAGCAAGCAAAATGTAGGGACAGAGATGGCTTAGAAATCTTCCAACAGAGCTCTGTGAAAAAAACACAGATGAAAAAAATCAGAATATCAGGAATAACCAGAGAAGAAATCTTTAGCCTGCTCCTAAATTAGAAGTCATAAAACAGAGATTGGGATCAAGTACTAGTTAATGAGAGGCTCAGAACTCTAAAGTTAAGGCTGTGACATTTCTTATTTAATTTTCACCATGTTTACGAAAGCAGGCTTCTCTACTCAGGTTTTCTAATTGAACATGACTGTAGGAAAGAACTGTCTGCCCTCTCTCACTGAATCCTTTAAACAGAAATTACCAACATGCTTATTTCCTATGTTTGAAAGGTGTAACAATCCCCGATAGCAAGTGTTGTTGCAAGCCCCGAGAAGAAAAGAATTTTTAAATGTTAAATTATGTCAGAAACAAGATAATTAATTAATTTGATTATCATGCAACTACAGGCAAGCTCAGAATTTGTCTTTGAGGAGTGTGCATGTAAGATCTCAGAATCATAGAATAGCTGGGGTTGGAAGGCACCTTTAAAGTCATGTGGCCAGATGTCATCCTCTAGGGTCAACAGGGACATCTTCAGATGCCTGTCTCATGAGAGTGCACTCAAGAAGAACTTAAAAAAAAAGGCTGCTGACATCATTTAGCCAATTTTCTCTGCCATATCTGGAAATATCAATGCTTTGCTGCTATTTGTGACAGCCTACAAAATCCAAATGGAGAAATACATATACATGTAGCAAGGAAGGAACTGAAAAATACAGCATTAGGGACATGAAGGCACTTCCTACTGTGGAGCTAAAGGATATTAAGAAAAATGAGAACAACAATATGAAAGCGCTGACTCTGGACAACCTTAGAAATGGTTTAATTAAGACTTTTATCTTTATCTCCTTAAAAAGTCATCTTTGTGTAAAAGCAACCATGGAACTCTTTAATAAGTATCACACATGCCCTTATTTTTTTCTACCATAAAATTTACTTTTGTATTTAGTTTTTATATATGGAACAAATGCAACACTTGTTTGTTAACAAGAATATTTTTCTCTTTCATGAAAGCTTAATGAAGGACAGTTTCATTGTTTGTAAGTTAAAATCTTGCAAGATGATGCAACAGATAGAGTCACAACTTTCATGCTTCTTAAAGCCAGGCCCAGAATACTTTTCTGTTTTCAATGTTATTCATTGTTATTTTTTTTTTCAGCAGTAGAAATTTCATCTGATTAATTTATTTTTTGTAAAACGTTATTTTACTAATTCAGGATAAATGTTATAGAATATCTTTTCCACAAAATATTTTGTAGACCTTGTATTTTTCTCTCTCTTCCCCTACCCGAATTTTTAGAGATGAAAAAGTAAGTTGTTTAAATTCTCAGTTTTTCTCATATTGAAGGCTGGAAGTTTCTTAAACATCTCAGTTCCATCATTAAGATGGTATTTCAAAATTTATTTTGAACTGACAACATAAAATAATTGGACTTTTCATCAAGGAAAACAATGGGAATGATCAATGATGTTGTTTTTCTGAGTAACAATCAATTTTGGGAACTGCAGGAAATAAATTCACTCACCCTGAAAGAGATTTTGTCAGACAGAAAATCAAAAGGCAGGGTTCAAATAATATACACCTGAAGCACTATACACACTAGGTATGCCTGATATTTGCTGAATGATTAGTGATTTTATATCTTCTCTCCCTACTTAGAAAATGAGGTAAGGTTTGAGTGAATAACAGGTGGTTAAGGTAAAACTTCAACAGACAACTCATTACTGATGCCAAAGGAAAGAAGGAACGAAGTTTTCATAAAGTCAAGATTTGATGGATAAAATCAACAACATTTATGACCAAGCATTTAAAACCTGACAGATAGAAAGGCTGATTGAGATAAGCAAGTAGTAACATAGATGCCAAAAACATGAAGGGGAAGCCCCTTTGAGAGTATGGAAAAGACAGAAAAACCCCACAACTAGGATCTGACCCAAGAAGCTCTAATTTCAGTTGCAAAATCCCACTGGATCTAATGAAATAAGTTGCTAACAGATTTAAGAACTGAATCTACCTGTAAAAATTCAAGGTCTGCACATGTAAATGAACCTCTTTCTTCCTCAGTCTGGAAATTTTCCTGTGCCTTTTGATGCTGTTGTACTGTATGAGGAGCTGCCTTATCTCAGGAATTCACTTGGTTCAGCTTCTTTTCTTTCCCCTGCTTTGCTATAAATTAGACAGACAAAGAATTCATTCTCCATTTTTCCTTTAAAATGAGCTAATTATTCAATCTCTCTTGCCACAGTTTAACACCATCAACTGATAGTATGAGTAATTGTTAATTGAGAGTCCATTTAATGAGCTGAATTTCATGTTATGAGGACAGAAAGTTGATAACCTAGTGTGGGTGATTGTTAACCAAATCAGCTATGTTCTTCATGTTGCAATTTCTTGCTAATAGCCTATAAACAAGCCATGCTGACAGTACAGTTTAAAATCAATTCCTC
>VWZQ01004329.1:13561-100995 GCA_013397015.1 Myiagra hebetior | reverse complement strand
TTTTTTTTTTTTTAATTCTAATTCAATAAGATTTAGCAAATGGTGCATACTGCAGGCATATTCATAACTCCTATTTTAGATACTTTAGAATCTTCAAATTTGCTGAAATTTGTAATGGTTATTTGCTCTTGGAAAATCTTGTGATCAATGAGAAGTTATCATCTAAAATTAAACTGCAGGATTCAAGAGGAGAGAACTTTGACAATAAAAAAGGGTATTGGACTAGAACATCCACTAACTTTTGTATCCAGATGCATTCTTGTGGCAGAGGAGATATCCTCTACAGTTTTAGTAGCAGATTTAGACCTGGAGTCCCTCTGCAATCCCCTTTTCATGTCTATTTCTTATAAACAAGATGAACATGGTCTGTGTCAGGACCAACACAAACAGCAGCATTCTGTTTGTATAATCTTCATACTTCACAGAATTTCAGGATCCTCTGCAGGAATGGGCTGAAAATCATTCCTTTTGCAGAAGGTGCACTGCTGTCAATGAGCTGTGTTAACAGGTGAAGGAACCATGTGAGGAAGTGAACAGGCTGCACAGAGTAAGAGATTGATGATGTTAGAGTCTCAGGAGTCTCATATCTCCACTGAAGTGAGTATGCAGGGAGCCTTGGAACCCTGACAAGAGGTTAGTGAAAGGTCTGTTGAACGTGAGGTCTGGAGGCTGGTCACTGTGCACACTAGGAGGAAGACTCCTCCAAAGGTAACAAATGGGACTGGCACCTTTTAGAACAGGCATGAGGCCCTGGATCTAGAAGGAAGATTAACTGAAGAAGTGGACAAAGGTACCTCTGGGATAGAGGGACCACCTAGAGTAATAGAGCCTGTGCCTTGCATCATGAGCTTGTCTGGCATTAGATGTAAAGGAGGGTCTGGAATATAAGCAGCTTATAGCTGGAAATGGCATGACATTCCTCTGAGTAAGGATTAAGGGACAAAGAAATAATGCAAATGCCATTGTAGTCTGTAGTAGACTACCTAGGTAGGATGATGATGCAGGTGAATTATTCTTTGAGGAACTAATGGATGCTCTGAAATCAACCACCCTTGTCCTTACTGGGGACTTCAGATGGACAGGTGTTAACTGGGAACAGTTACACAGCTGGTCAAGATCCAGAAGATTCCTAGAACACCTGGATGACAATTTCATAGTATAGGTACTAAGGGAATTGACTCGGAAAGATGCCTTCCTTGATCTGCCTCTTGTCAACAGAGTGGATCTTGTGAGCAAAGTGGAGATTGGTGGCGTCTTGGGAGCAGGGATCACAAAGTGATCGAGATTTAAATCTCTGTTGGCAAGAGGAAAAGGGCCAGTGAATCTTCAATCCAGGACATGGGGAGACCAGACTTCAGGCTGCTCAGGGAACTAGTGAGTAAGGTCCTCTGGGAAAAGACTTTAATCACAAGAAGCAGGAAATCTGTCAGGCACAAATTACTATCAAAACAGACATTTAATTTTGTTGTGTTTATTTTAAAGACGTGTATGTGAGCTTCATAAATTTAGTGTGATTTTCTAGTGAAAATGGTACAAATTAATTTCTTTGCATCAATTTCATGTAAAGTATAAGCATGCCAAGATTAATTTGTTCCAGAGAGATTCCATGCCCAATAGAGTCCTGTGTAACTACTATGTTGAAAATAAATAGAAATTTATTAGGAAAAATCTCTCCAAATCAGATGCTGAAAGTATTATGTGCAGCATTTTTTGTTACCTATATTTGCAAGATACTCAAAACACAAGTTCAATTCCTTATACTTGCTATTCACTGAAAGGTAAGAACTCACAATTTTCAGGATGCAAAATGGATGCAAAGTGCTTAATAAATGCTTACATTAATTCTTCTCCACTTGCTGTTCTTGAGCTCTGTGGTAGGGCAGGTTTTCTAAGTCATCTGGGAGTTGCACCTGGCGGAATTACATCACCAATAACTTGAAATAATGCACAAATGGAAAGATATTAGCATACATTTATGACAGCCTTGGCAAACATCTGAAAGTTCATAAACATTTTCACAAATACCTGACTACTGCCTGAACTCTCATAAACAGTGGAAAGCACCATACAAAATTGCATCAGAATATTTATTCTGATGCAGTCTTTGTTTCCTTGACTTGATTTTTCATGTGTTTATCAATTCTGTATTATATTAACTTAAGAATCTGTGAGCATAGGAGCTTTTCAGTAGGTCTATTATTCCTATGGAGGTCAAGTGCTGATGCAGTGACTTCTAAAACTAATACTTCAAGTTGCATGTCTCCTGTGATCCCTAGGAATGCCAATAAACCAACAAGTAGCAGAGATGACTGCATTGCAAATAAAAGATTTGCAAAATGTTGCATTGTGTTTCTAATTGCAATTTAATTTACTCTCTAAGAAGAAATATGGACACATTCCAATACATTCACCAATGATAGTTCAAAGGGTTCTGTAATCAGATTGATACTCCGTTAGCATGCCATAGACTACTGAGCAATTGAGCCGTATGCACAACATGGAGAAATGGTGTTATCATCCAAAGAAATAGGAGAGTGATTGGCACGTTTAAAAGTTCATTTGTTCTTTAAGATTAATATTTGGAGCATTTTCTCTCCTCAGTGTACAAATACAATACATAAATCAGCAACAAGGTCAAGTTTAAAAGACAACACTCCAGAAGCAGAATACTGCTGTCTTAATGTGTTTTATGGAGAAATACCTTAGATAAATATTAGGTGAGCTTAGGGGGATATGTATATGATGAATGTGAATTTCTTTATTTGATTCCCCTGGGAGCCATAAATTCTGAAAAACAATAGTGTGCAGCAGAGAATTCCTGCAAATTAAGAATATCAGGAGTCGAATTTTCTTTTCAAAAACCACCTCTAACTCAAATTAGGGGCTGTCAGTGTCAAGTTTAAGACAGAGAAGAGAACTCAGTCCAGGTAGATTTTGAGTGAAACAAAGTGAGTTGGTGGAACCAGACCGTAACTGGAGGCATGTCGTGATGGCTTTTTTCAGTTATGTCAGGTTTTCATCAATTTGCATCCAAAAAGTTTTTCCTTTTAATGTTGTGACATAAATGAACAAAAAGAATAACCAATCATGGATGAATTTATCTAGTTTCTTACAATGCACTGTCAAGTCTTTTATAATCAGCTTTGAGTACTAGCTCTGTTTCAGTTAGACAAGACTCTGCTATAATTTTTAAATGGATTAAGGCACTGCATAGAGAGAAATTCTAGTGACAAATGGCAATAAACTGCAATATGATCATTTAATTTTGGAATATTTTCCCTGATGCACTGTCTAATAATGTTGAGTTTCTGCAAGAATTCAAGTAAGAGAAGAGACCATCCCCAAATGCTGCTTTAAATTACACTTTATATCTTCCTATCTACTGTCACAAATACAAATAATAAAAACCAGTAAAAAATAGCAAGATAAAGGCAGCATCAACGGGAATTTAGACAGTATGAAACTATTTAGTCATAAGCCAAAAGAGGGTTTTTTTCCAGTAACCTGAATCTTACTGACCTCTTGGATCTAGGTTATATGCAATGAAGTAACATTGAATTTTATTATTTTGGAAATACAGAAGTTGACTTTTGCCAATAACAACTGGAAAAGCCTTTACTTGCTTTTGGAAACAGTCTTCGTTGTCTTTTTATTCACTACAAAAATAGGCCTCTGATCCTTGACTGGACCTCTGGGCTCTACTACAGTGCAAATAATAAAATAGTAGTCTATATGGTACAGAACCTTTTTCATCTAAAAGATTCAGTGTATCAGCGTACAGTGTATCCCATTCCCCTTCTCTCTTCCCTCACCCAAGAAGTAGCTATTCAAGCTAAGCAAAAGTTTTTAAATGCAAAGAAAAAATTCAATACCTTCATAAAATATATATCACACCAGGGAATTCCTTCAGCTCCTCTTCTCACCTCATTTGCATTGGACATACTGGGAAAGGCAGACATCCAAGTTCATGTGATTTTGCTTAAGTGAAGCATGTCACATATTTGCACAAGGGGGTTGAAGAAAAAAAAAATAATCCGCTACTTATCGGGATTGATTTAACTCTCCTCATTTCAAATGTCACTCAACTCAGTCTTTTTCTAATGTTATAAGGTTTCCAGATAAATGTATCTAAAATTGAGACCATTAAAAAGATTTTTCTGCTTTCTTTTTCATACATGACTGAAAGGAAAAAAAAGAGAAATTAGAAAGAAAAGAAAGAAAAGGAAGAATGAAAGAAAGGAAAGAAAGGAAAGAAAGGAAAGAAAGGAAAGAAAGGAAGAAAGGAAGAAAGAGAGAAAGAGAGAAAGAGAGAGAGAAAGAGAGAAAGAAAGAAAGAGAGAGAGAAAGAAAGAGAGAGAGAGAGAAAGAGAGAGAGAGAAAGAGAGAAAGAAAGAGAGAAAGAAAGAGAGAAAGAAAGAAAGAAAGAAAGAAAAGAAAGAAAGAAAAGAAAGAAAGAAAGAAAGAAGGAAAGAAAGAAAGAAAGAAAGAAAGAAAGAAAGAAAGAAAGAAAGAAAGAAAGAAAGAAAGAAAGAAAGAAAGAAAGAAAGNTACCTTGGAGATCTTTTCCAATCTTAATGACTCTATGATTCTATGTTGCCTCATTTAAAAACCAGGAAGGAGATTCCTGAGGTTACATGTTCTTCTGTGTCATTTTGTGAAATCTCAGTAAGTATTTGCCAAATGAGTGACTTATACAGATAGCTGGTTAATCAAATAAAAGCAAATATTTATTCTCTTTGCTCAGATATCAAGCTATTATTGAAAGAATAGGTTTCCACAATCATTCAGCTCCTTCATTGGATGACTGTAATTTGTCACTGATTAAGAAGGAAAAGTGCTGGAAAATGAGGGTGAAAATAATGAATTAGCTGATACAGAAGACTTCATTTTACCATAATTAAATTAAAACTAATATTTTTAGAAACATCCAGATCACACAAAATTGGCATCTCTTCTCCATTCCGTGATGTAAGAATAAAAATCTGTGGCACCTATCTCACTAATATCTCTTTTGTCCTTTCTGCATTTTACATATATATGTGTCTATGTCTATCTTATGGTCCTGGTTTGAGAAATACCACAGCACACAAGACAGACATTCTTTCAGAATTACTTCAGACCTGAGGCTCCATCGTTACTAAAAAATATTCTGAAATTTCAGTAATCTCTATAAAATATATATTGGCAGATTTTCTTTGAAATTTTAGATTTCATGCCCTTGGTTGAATAAACCTATCTTTCAGCTAAGGAAAACATAATGAAAACTATTTATTTTCTATTCTTTACTCACTATAAACATTTCTTTTTGGTGTTAGGTGATAGAAGAATAACCATCTTTTGGCCTTTCCAATGATTAAGAAAGTTTTTGTTTCTATTATTAATTTTGCTGCCCTGTTCATTAGCTAACAAGTAGCATTCCTAGAAAAAGCCTTTTCAATTACTCTCCTTTTTCAGATGCACAAATGAGAGCCCAAGATTATTCTGACAGAAACACAAGTGACAAGACTAGTTAAAATATTCTGAAAAATTCTCAGAGGTTTTATAAATGTTTATGAAATTCCTTTAACTTACACCTAAAAAAAAAAAAAAAATTAAGATCCAGAAAGTTAATTCAATTAATATAAAAGTGATAATAATTATTCCTGGGAGAAATTTATAATCTGAATAAACAGGAAAAAAAAAAAAAAGAAACAACAACAGTAAAAAACCAACCAACCTATGAATCAAAACAGTCCATCAATATTAGTCTGTCTGGCTATGACAGGAATTTGATTTTGATCCTACTGTCTCACCTACCTTCAATGAGTCGGTTGTTTGAGAATTCTTGAATCTTCCTAAAACTTATTAACTTTTACAGTTATGTATGTTACAGACATGTATGTATTCATTAGATAGGGGTGGTTCTCTCCCCAGACTTGTTAATCTGAAGAACACCAGTTGTTCAGTTGCTCTTAGAGGACTAAATCATCTTCCTTCTTTATTCACAAAGACTCACTCCAATTTCTTTGGGCCATGCTGGACTAATATTTTTTAGAAACCAAGGTTCTTCACAAATCTGTGTCAGATACCTTTATAATACATTATAGCCTGAATTACACTGAAGAAAACATTCATTAGTAAATAAAATGGTAGAAGGAACTTAAAATCTATTCTGTCATATCAGAGTTGTTCTTCCTTTCCCTGTTTGCTACCTTGTGAGAGAGAAGAATTTGTATGGATTAGGCTTTCCAGATGGCCTGAAAGAAACCTGTCTCCTGAGTATATTCTGATTTTTCTTTTTTAGTGCCTAGTATGCATGCTAAGTGGATTTAAAAATTAGAGTGTTACATGCCCTTAATAATTGTGTTAAAATGAAGATATTATATGATAGTGTTAGAAAGATTATTTGAGATTTAATGCTCTACTGGCAATGTGGCTGGAGCCTCAAAAAAAAAAAATTCAAACCCTAGTAGGGGCCAACAGTTTTTTAAAATTTTTCTTATTCATGTAAGCTGAAAAATAAAAAAGTCTGAACAACATATTGATTTTTTTTCAGACATTGAATGAATATATACTCTTGACACTTTTTCTATAAAAATGTTTTGCTTTGTACAGAAAAAAAATCCTGTTACAGTGTGAAAAATCTGACATTAGCATATCTTAATCAATTTAATAAAAATGCTTCAAAGACTGCAAAGAAGCATTTCCATTAAAGACGATCAGCCTCTCTCAATAATATATTATTTATTTGGCCAGCTAGGCTTGGAAAACTCCAAACCCTTTAGCCATCACTTCCCCAAAGAATTAACATTTGGTACATCTTTGGTATAAAAATCTTAAGGGAAAGTAAGTGAGGAACCTGGGAAAAGAAATCCTTATGCTTCTAAAGAATCTCTTCTGTTTAGGAATAAGCAAAATCTTTGTGGGTTGAGTTAAGATTTGAAACTAGAGGAATAAGGTCTAGTTCTCTCTGACACAGGTTCTCTAAGAGGTATAATTTTCTCTGTCACATGACCGCTTCCTCTTGTAATTCTTTTTTGTAGGTTTGGGTTTTTTCTAAATTCTTATATTACAAAATTGTTCAGAATACTGGTTGAAATTGTATGAATGTTGAACAGAAAATTATCTACACTTCAACTGTTATCATAATTATTTTACTTTAGTATTTCTATTTTCCCAGTGCATTTATCCCAATTGCATATTTCACAGCCCTTTAGTTTTTGGTTTAATCAGAAAGGTACATTTATCTCTCTTTATTGGAAGAAGTCTGCATGCCTTTCTGCAGAGCCAGATTTGCTCCCATACAGTTGAGAAACTGATGTCAAGTGGACTGTCTAGCCAAAAGGTTTTTGAAGCCTCCTTGTGTTTGTGATTTATAACACCTTAGCACAATTATGTGCCACAGAGTTTGTAGGAAATATCCCCAGCAGATGTTATTAGGAGTGTGAGGAGATTTATTTAAAATACGATCTGAAAGAAACCAGCTTTCCCTCACTTATCCTCACTCTCTCCCGGTCTCATACTCAGAACCACCAGGACGTGCAGAGCCCAAGGAGCCTGTCCAGCAGCCAGGTACCTTGAGGTTAATCCAGGTGTGAACTCCAGGATCCACTGTGATGACATGGTGGAAAAGGGACATAAGCCGTCAAGTCCTCCTCATGTCTCCAAGGCTTCTCCTAGAATGGGGACTACATGCAAGTTCCAGATATGCATTCTGCTGCTCGGATCCTGATGATGGATAGCGGAGGGCTGATCTGGTAGCCATTAACAGAGGCCTTTCAGAGAGCCCTGTTCCTGTTCATAAGCCCTGAACCCTATCCCATTCCTTCTGATGCATCTACATGCAGACATCCCCATTCACTCTTCATTAACCGATTTTTCAGAAAATGTGTTCCAGTCTTCCTTATTATACCATAACAGTCTTTTTGGCAAGTATGACTCTATGGTTATGTTTTAAATTACTTAAGGAAAAGTATTGGTGAATATGCATAAATCATATACCAGCATAGAGAAGAGCTACAGATGTGGAACTGAGTGTCTAATGAGAAGCAGCAAACCTGTGAGACCTATTTTCCCCTAGAGACAAACCTGTTCTTTCTAAACAGAATCATTCACACATAGCTGTGTCCAGATGAATCTTAATTATTTTTCCAAAGAGATTTTACTTCATCTGTGTCTGGACAACTTCAGTCCCTGTGTGGGTGTTTTTTTGAAAGTTTTGGTACTTCATAAGATATGGAATACAATTTATCAGTCCTCAGCATCATGGAAATGAATGTCCTGAAAAAATGGAAAGATTATTGAATAATAGTAACTACTGCCTGTGGTTAGCAACATTTTTTATTCTGCAACATTTTGTTTGTGCAAAACCCCAAACTTCTCTGGAGTAAACTACCTCAAACATCTGAAGGAATAATTTCCGCTAGAAATAAATGCCTCTGGGGAAATATTCTTCAGGGGATTTAGCTCTTACTTTCAAATCTTTAGCTCCTCAGACGAGATTTCTGTAATTGTAGGAAATATTCAGAAAGCTTCCAGGCTTCAGTAGCAGCTGGGTCAACATCTACTTGATTTTCTCTGGCCTCCTGATGAAATAGTCTCCCGCTAAATAAAATGTTTCCTTAACTCATGTTTTCCTACAGTCTGAGTAATGATTTTTTTTCTGCAATTTTTTACTCTAAAGAAAAAGAGTAGCAGGTAATTTCAATTTCTCACACACATCCTCTCTCTTTTTTTGTGTTGTTTGTTTGTTTGTGGGGGAAGGGTGTGGTGGGTTGATCTTGGCTGGATGCCAGGTGACCACAATGCTTCTCAGTTGGGAAGGAGGGGAAAAAATAAGATGGAGAAACCCCCCACAGGTCAAGATAAAGGCAGTTTAATAAAGCAAAAGCAAAGGTTACACACAGAAGCAAAGGAAAACAAAAGATTTATTATTTACTTTCCATCTGCAGGCCTGCCTCTTCCTGGGAAGTACTGATTCAGTACATGAAGTGGCTGGTCTGGAAGATTAGTGTCATAAATAATGAATGCTCCCTCCTCCTTCTTTCTCCTAGCTTTTATTGCTGAGCGGATGCCATATGGTATGGAATTTCCCTTCTCTCAGTCTCTGTTCTGCCTCTGTCCCCTCCCAGCTTCTTGCCCAATTCCAGCCTACTGGCCTTTGGAGAGGGGGAATGTTGGAGAGACAGCCTTGGTGCTGTGCCAGCACTGCTCAGCAGTAGCTAAACACTGGTGTGTTATCAACACCTTTGTAGAATCCAAACACAGCACAGCACTGTGAGGGAATGCCACAGTGCTGGGGGGAAAGTTAACTCCACCTTAGGCAGACCCCACATGGGGTAGGGGTGTCTGTGTGTAGTTGCTGTATTGTGACAATCTATCCACCATCTTCCGTACCGTAATCAAAATTCAAGTTCTCATGATGGTCACCTGAACAAGAGCAAATATTTTTTTTTTAATTAATCCCCTTCCCCAAGTATAGCTACAAAGCGAAGTTCTGTTGTTTTCTTTAACGTAGTTTTTTGGGATACTGGATTGAATATTCCTTTACTATCTGACACACGAGCTCAATGCTTTTGCTGCCAAAGGGGACTCAAACTCCTACCCCCTGGGAGAGTCATGTGGCCACTAGACAGAGGATAAAAGGAGACCACTTCACTTTTTGTTGAACCTCTTTCACTACATGTCAAAAATCTCCACTGCACTAGACCAGAGAGAAGGGACAAAAAAGCAGCTAGAGTTCATATATGAGTGGTTGGGGATTGGCCTTCCAGCTATTGGGGAGCTTTCCAGGCATGATTCAGGAACTGTGCATTTTCCACTACATAGTGGTTGGAAAAAGTCACATAAACATTCCCCTGAACAGGAACCAGGTCTTAGAGTGAAGTAGGTGAATGTTCCAAGGAAAGGTCTACCAGATCTCCAGTTATTCTAAGAAAGGAACAATTCCAGCACAGGACTCAAACTTTGCTCTGCTTTCTGCCCTGCAAAGCCTCTACTAGAGACCTGAGGGAAACCTCTTGGGAAACAGAAGATTGCACTTCGGTAGTCTGGGGTAAACCTTTGCTATGCACTGTACCACTAGATAAAACAAAGTACCAGTGGGACCAGTAGCTTCTCCTTCAGAGGTCTTGTGAAAATCAACAATTCTTTCAAGAGTGACAGCCATTCTGGGCTGGCTGACTTTCAAAATAGAAGGGAAAAAACCTGAAGTACCTGGAGTTTGTCTCGAATTAGGTGGCAACTGAGTGAGAAGTTTGGATCTTACATTTTGTACATAAGTGTAAGATGACTGAAGTGGGAATTCCCCAGCTTCTCCTGCACATGTATTCTGGCTGTTTTAAATGTTAACTCTGATTCACATGACTACACCTGTAACATTTTACAAGGCACTCAAGGCATGTTTTTTCCCTGTAGTGCTGATAGTTAATGGGTTTTCAGGATCAGAGATTGGTAATGAGCAAAGAGCTCATTTTGCAGAAATGTGTCACAGATATGGAGCCTTCTCCGGGTTAGCCTTTAAGCTGAAATTGTCAATAAATTTCTGCTGAAAGCGCAGACTTCTTTCTGGCTGTGGGGATGGTAGTTTATATAGCACAGAGCTGTCACCGAGACCACTAATCCTACTTCCAAAATACACTGCATAGTTGCTAGCTAGTAAACAAGCTGGACTATTTGAAAGAAAAGCATTTATTGTAAGGCTATGTCAGTGAAGGTGTTAAGTAAATTTCCCAAATAAAATATGGCCATCATATTGCACGTATTTTGGACTGAGTAGTTGCCTGTACCTTTGTTCTGTTTGGCTTATTTATCAGTGTCATCTGTCAAGTAATACAAAAGTGAATTGGCTAATCATTCTGTCTCATGTATTTCCTTTGTTTACCTGGATTCTGAACTTGGTGTATTGAAAGAAAACTGACAAGCCCTAGCTTTGCTCTTTTAAAAAGGGCAGTTAAAATATCCTTTAAGATGGAGCAAGCTTGGGAATAATAGGACATGCTTCTCCATTTCATACTGANAGTGAAATAAATGAGGGGAAAATTATAATGCTGAGACACATGAAAACTAATAGCAATCTTTACAACAAGAATTTTTATTAGTTATTTTCAGTGCCTTTAAAACACCTTTCTGTCTGAAATTGAGGGTGGACAGGGTTGAAAATAAAATTGTGTCTCATACTGATACGTCAATCACAGCTAACAAGCACTGTTGGGAGGTAATCTCTTTCAATCAGTTTCTTGCTGGCTGGGAGACAGCATTTATTGCTCTGCAAATGAACCCGCCAACTGCTTTTTGCAGGAGGTATCAGGAGGAGATATGAGTTAGAAAGCTGGTTAAGTGGGGTCACTAAGGAAGTGTAAGTGTCTCTAAAGGTTAAGATGAACTAAAAATATCCTCTATGGGACTTTTGCCTTGAAAAACAAAGGGAGGAGAGAACCTTTTTTTCTCAAAAATAGTCTGGAGTATCTTGGGTTCTCTGAGATATATGAAAAATATGTGTCTTATTACAAATAAAAATGTTGTGTTTGTGACAAACCCTCCCTCTCTTCCTCCAACCCTCTCTCCCTCCCTTTCTTGTTTCCTTCCTTCCTTTCTTCCACAGTGGTATAGTGGTAATTTCTCAACAGTACATGAGTGTCTTTCTAAGGAAAGATCCTACCTGATCTACAGCTGCCTCATTGAGATGTATTACGCTATTGACACCAAAATCAAATTCACTGAAAGGAATAGTGCCTGCTTTGAAACATTTCCTTTTTCCTTTGAAAGTAAGCTCTTTTACCTCACTGTATGTTATGTAGAGCTAACCTAGAAGCTCCTTTTGTTATATCAGCATAAAAAAGGGCATCTTTATCAGCCTCTTCTCCTGGGAAAACCATGAAACAGATATAATTATCACAGCATTTTATGCTTTGGCCAGTATAACTTCTTGTGCTTGATTCATCATTGAAATCAATAAGGTTGACTATAATGCTAGAATAATTATACAGGCAAAATATTTAAGAGTTGTGTGGTAAAAGATAAGTTCTATTTCTTTGTTTCATGGATACTACACTCTAGGAAGAGGGGGAGAAGAAAAGACATAATGGTTTTCCCTGTACCTTACAGAATCTGCATAAAGACAAAGGCCAGCTGCTGCTCTTAAGCTCAGGAGAGGGCATGCATTGCACCTTAGCTATGTTCAGAGGATTATGATCAACAAGGTAGGTCTAGAGATATAAAGGCACAGTGATGGTAATATGAAAAATTTAAAAACTGGTCAAGCCTATCTGCTTGCTACATATGAAGGAAGGTTGCATTTCTCAAACTGTACACTTTAGACACTGGAATTAGCACTAGGCTCCTGACTCCTTCAGACTAGTTATCAAAGGCCAGTAGTATGTATTAGTTTCCCACTTTCTATCTGCCAGGAAAATTTTGTCTCACAAAAATGTGATTTTGCATTTCCATCCATAAGACTGGGGCTGGGCCACTGTTTCATGCAAACAATGTGATGTTGCATATCCCTGTCTGAAAATTATGAAAGTTTCAGTCAATATAATTGTTGTTAATGATAGTGGTTTTTATGGTATTTCTGTGAGAACAGACCTGTTCTCTCTGTGTAGTAGCTGTTTGTTAAGTTTTCTGTTGAAATATGTAAATGAGGTGAGGTGCAAATGGACATGCTCCAGAGTTACTTCGGGTTACTGGAGTTTTCTTTTCCTGTAAGATATTGATGCTTCTGTTCAAAACGTGCAAAATCATGCAATTTTCCATGACTTAATTTCAATGCAAAAATCATCTTTGCTGCAAGGGTTTTGGAGTCCTATGAGAAATTTATGATCTTTCTCACGGGAACATCCTCACTGTATCTGCAAGATACTGGGATGCTCAGAAACTGAAATAAAAATACAGTAATATTGTAAGAGTATTTGATTTTCTAGGCTTTCACTAACTAGGAGGAACATATTTGAGCACCCTTAAGTGCTTCAATTAACTCTTGTGTGGTTTCATGTAGAATTCATTACAAATCAAAACGCTAAAATTTTGACCCAAGTGGGCTGGGATGTGTTTTTCCCTTGTTACAAAACTTGCTGGCATTGAAAAAAAGAATGAGCTTTACATGAGAACAGACATTAGTCAGTCACTGACACCACAAGTGATACAGAATTTTTTTTAGTTTGAAGATAAGTACTCTAATTACTCAGTTATAAGTTTCAGTCTTGCCACCAGGTTCATCCTAATTCTCAACAATAAATTTGCAGTGGGTCTTGAAATGTCTAGGTTTTTTCTTCTCCTTATCGTCATCAGCAGCAAGATTAATTAATGTAATAAAACTTATTTTCTGTTGATATATCTGAGTCCATATCACAAGTGTTGCTGGCATAGTGGTGGCAGGTAGAACTTTTTTCAGAAGAATATATGGCTACATAATTTTTCCCATGGTGATTTTTAACATATCTTAAAAGTATGCAAATACGACACAAGAAGTGGTGCAGCCATTACAGTCTTTTGAGGGCCAGATTAGGTCTCATGAATAACAAGAACCACTTTGCTCTTATTAAGGGTATCTAAAGATAAATGTGAAAGAACAGATATTTCTGTACTTCCTAATAAACATTATGTTCAGATTGCCAAGTCATTCAGCTCATAATCCTCATATTCTTTCACATTTACTGGGCAAGGGAAATGAATATGCGTTTGTAAGTGTTGTATAACTGCCCCTTTAGCTTCTCAATTTTATAAAACTTTCTGATGAACGTTCAAGGGAAGACCATTTTATCAGTAGCAACATAATTTAATGTCAAACCACTAAAATGCTTTGGGCAGGACATATGGAAAATGAGACTGCATCAAATAAGTTTTTCCACTGAATATCTCACTATTAAGACATATGTTCATAATCCTAAATAGGCCTAGGTCCTGCTGTGACAAAAATCATATGTCCTATGAATTGTGCATTCTGTGCAGCTATTCAAGATTTATGTTCCAAAAAGAAAATGAAAGAAAGAAAATACTATAAAATTTAAAGGAAATTAAACAGCATTAATCATTATATTTTTTCTGGTAAATGGACTGTGTAATATTGCAATTTTTAATATAATTTCAAATATCCCTCAGGTATTGATTCTATTGTGGCTCTGTTAGGAAATTAAACAGCAAGAAAAGATTTTAAAGATGAATTAATATATCTAGTAGAATTACAATACAGTGAGAGTAAAACAACAAAATGATGAACTGATTATAGAACAATAATTGAAAAAGAATAGGAAAAACTTAACATTAGCAAGTTAGCAAGATGTCAAAGTCTTTAAAGATTTCACAGAATTATAGAATCATAGAAATATTTAGTTTGGAAAAGAATTTTAAGAATAACAAATCCAAATCTCAACTTTTCAGAGAATGAGATCAATTTGGTCAGCAGGACCTGCCTTTCATAAACTCATGTTGACTGGATCATACAGAGAAAAAAATTAAACCTTTTTTTTTTTTTTTAATAAAATTAACTCTGTCTGAAAGCTTGGCTAGAGTAAAAAGAGAGAAAACTGCAGGATTAAAATAGTAAGTGGGTAAGAAAGGCAAGCACTTTTAAATCTGAATAAAAGTTTGATGAAACAGTAAAAATTAAGGGAAATCAACTGCTTTTTCAATTGGTGACCCTAATTTTCAGACCATTAGAATGTCTCTTTTTAACTAAGAGACTAAAATTCCATTAATTGCTGTGCTTTTTTGCTGTATTATTAGCTGGTAAAACAATAGGAAATATTTCTGTTTGGGGTCAGAATTTTATGACTGATATTTTAGTGCAAAAAATGAAATCTGCTCTTCATTTCCAAGATAAGTGTTGAAGAGGAAAGATTACAGAATCAAATTAATATTTATTTATTTCTTCCTATTAGCTGCTTTTCATATCATTCTTTTGTTTGTGTAGATAAGACAGCTGTTGTTGCTATTCTCTCTGCCATAAAGACGCAAGGTATTCTTGTTTTGTATTTTGCAACCAATAATAACAACATGTAAGTAACAATATGTGTGTGTCTGTATGTATAGCATGCTGCTGATATTTTACTCTATTACAATGAGCAAAATCAAGTAAACGACAACATTAAACAAGAAAAATTATCATTTAGAACTCATTGATTTTAAGAGAGTTAACCCCATAGTTGCTCTTAACCTGTGGAACATTAACTTGAATCTCTTAATTTAAGTCATATTTCTTTGCATTATAGTGCAACTCTTTACTTACACCCAGAGCTCACATTTTATGTTTCTGGAGCCCTAATAGCCCCCTCAAAATGAGAAGAAGAATTTTATATGTATACTGTTTGGTAACTCATGACCTGGAATGGACCTCAAAAAAAGTGTGGTGTTCAGCCATCAAAATCTACCCATTCTTATCGAAAATCTGAGACGATCACAGAGATTTTCAGAGATGGTACAATTGATTCAAATTTTAGGTTTTTTCATTAAGATAGGGCTGAAGTTCCAGTTCATGCTCTGAAACAGAGAGATGGTACAATATCTTCAAGAACAATTGCATTGATGCTTTCAGTAATGGAAAAACAATAGATTTCTCTTCTCTGATCTTGTTCTCAGAAACATCTGAATTGTTTTAAGTGGCAGTTTCAAGGACATTTCAGCCTGAGGCACAGTCATTCTTTGTGGAATTAATGAATTGACTGGTTCAAGTTCAGCAAAGCAAATTAAACCAGTGTTTAGATGATATTAGTAATGACTCTTCCCCCATGGGAAAAAAAAAAATAATATAATTCTTGTATTTTAATTCTTTCAGTGTCTATCTCTTCTTCCAAAAGATAGTTTAGAGTTATCTTGAAACTGAATGAACCTTACCTAATAGTAATACATTGAATTTTGACAAAACTTAAATGATTGATATTAAGGTGAGATAGACTTACAGAAATCAGAAAATTAAGCTATATATTGACAACGCTACTCAATAACTATCTTGCTGAGTCCTGTCAGTCTCGTTGAGCAAGATGGCAGCTTGCTTTTTTCTTCTTTATTGTCCAGATTCTGAAAATATTCAACACAAAATTCAGAAAACCAAAAAGACGAGATGGAAACAGTGTCACAAAGAATTTTAAATGTTAGGAAATTAACCCCAGTACGAAACACTCAACCATATTTAAATCTAGAACAAACACAGTTAGAACATAATTATGTAAAGAGATGGAAATAGTTAAGAATTCAGAGCCTTGATTTCACCTAGCATGTCACTTGGGTCTAGTTGCATTTATATACCCACATAAGTCACACTGGAGGATGTAGCACAGCCACAATATTTTTCTTACTCTTCTCTGCTTTACAAACTGCTGCTTGATTTATTCAGCCTGGAGAAGGCTCTGGGGAGACCTTGGAGCACCATCCAGTATCTAAGGGGGGCCTACAAGAGAGCTGAAGAGGGACTCTTTACAAGAGCATGCAGTGATAGGAGAGGGGGGAACGGCTTCACACTGACTGAGGTTAGTTTTAGATAAGCTATAAGGAAGAAATTCTTTCCTGTGAAGGTGATGGGACACTGGATTGGGTTTCTCCCCATCTTGGGAGGTGTTCATGAACAGGCTTGATGGGACCCTCGGCAGCCTAGTCTAGTGGAAGGTGTCCCTGCCCATAGTGGAAGGAGGGAGGGAATAAGATGGGGCATGGTTTAATGGTGGACTTGGCAGTGCTAGTTTGGTAGCTGGACTCAGTGATCATAGAATTCTTTTCCAATATAAATCATTCTATGATTCTGTGATCTTTAAGGACCCTTCCAATGCTAACCATCCTATGATTTAATTCTACAATTCTATTCTTCATTCTATTCTAAAAATTTTTCACAAACATGCAGTACAGTTGCAAGGGCAAAACTTGACAGGTCCTGCATATATTTACCAGGTTGTCTTCACACTATGCCAATCTACTGTGATTTCCTCCCTGGCACAAGAACAGCCACAGTTCTGCCCCACCCCACATATATCAGTGTTCTGTTACATTTTAAACAGCGGTAAAAATATTGTCTGTAATAACAGGCAGTAATTAAATAAGTTGTTATTAATTTTAAGAATCACCTGATAAATCAGCTCTTAAAATGTCTTCTAAAGGAAAGCAATATTTTTTCTAGGGGAGGTAGGTGTTTGTTAAGCTTATGTAATAGGAAGAAGAAAGAAGTTTTATGAGGGAAATGAAGACCTGTTTAAAAAATATATCTGGCATGAAAATGACTTATTTATTCAAAACTATAACAACAAAAGCCTACTTCTCAGGCAACAGCTTGATTGAGATTGATTTCTTGTTTCTCAGGAGAGCTATATTTCACATGCACCTTCCTTTGTATGCTGGCTTTTAATTGCAAACAACATTTCCAATAAAGTGTCATATCTGGAGATATCTGTGGCAGTCTTCAGCAGTTCAGCAAACACAGAAATTGTGTGGTTGGAGGTATAGTCCTGTCAGGAATCATAATCTACTGAGAGAAGTGGTAGAAGCTGATGGAAGTATACTTCTTATACATTACAACAGTGGCACATTGTGGAAACAGCCCGTGGGGAATATTTAGCCAGAAATCTGCAGGGTATTTTTCTCCCCAGAAGTCAAATGCTATTACTCAAAATCTCCTGGACTTAGACTCACACTCTGGTTTCAATAAATATCTTTCATCCGAACCAGTTGCTTACAGCCACCAGTTTGGACTGTTGCTAGGATATCTCAGTGACATCTCAAACAAATTTCTTGCTTTTTCTCTCTAGGCCATGCTCTTTCTCAGGGCCCTGAGCGCAGCAGAATCTTGTTGTCCTGAAATATTTTCCTCTGTACTCAGCCTTTGCAACCCCCTAACAGCCCTCAGGGATTTAGTTGTCCCTGTTCAAAGTTTGCTCTGATGTGGTGCAGTCATGTAATCTTAGATGAGATCTCTGGAAAACAAGCAGTAAAAAGAGATGAAATGAGCATCCCCTTGCCTGGATGTTGATTTATACATGCTATATCATGAAGTAAAGAGCAATGAGGGGCTACCATGTCTTGAAATGAAATCTTGTGTGTGCTACTTCACAATGTGTAGAAATGTGTAATGTGATTGCTTTGAAAAATTATTTTCCCTAAAACTATATTAGCTAGTAGTGTGTCCTTCTCTTTTGTAAGTGAAAACTTCCCCAGAAATCTCAAAGAAAGTAAATTAAAAGACAGCCCTACAGCATAAAAGTGTCTTTGTATTCTTTTATAAAATATACTGCAGTGTTTTTATAGTAAGGATGTGCAGTCTAAGGCATGATAGGCAGTAATATAAACCACAATTTCTTGAATAAATTAACCAAATTTTATGAAGACTTGCCATATTTTTTATTGATTGGTAAATTGATAAATTGATATTTATGAATCCACAATTGTAATTTAACATGTAGGTTTTAACAATGAGAACACAATTTTGCTGTTCTCTAAGTCCCTTCTGATATGAGAAGACAGGTTTTGGTTTTTAGAGAGCTGGTAAATTTGCCATCTCTGTTACATTATGAAAACATGGAATTAGGTTAAACGCTAAGAACTTACATCTTATTTTTACAAAGTGATTGTGCACAAACAAGTGTTTATGGCTTCATATTGAACAAATTCTATCAACACAGAGATAAATAAATTTATATGTCTACTTGACCTCCTTACATGAGCACACAAATATGCTTCCAACACAGACAACTGAGCTGCAGAACCTTAATTCTTAATTCCCATGGCTTTTATCTTTTCCCTATTCTGATCTGGGCTGTTGCATCTGATCAGGCAAAAGCCAACAAAATCAGGGATGTTTTATAAATTTCTGTATTTGTTCATTTAAAAGGTAAAGGATATTGCAAAGTAGATATTTTTTCTCATATTATTTTTGCATCCTTTTTCCGACTAAAAGTTTTGACAGTTGGAGTCTGACATGGTATCAGCAAAGAAAAAGAAAAAAAAATTAGTAAAATTGTAAAACTGGCTATTCTCCTGTGGATTTTCTATCAGGAATTGTGATGCATCTGACAATTTCTAAAGAGAGTTTGCTACACAGCTTATTGCAGGAAACAGGTTAGTGTTACCATAGCTGTTATACTGCATGCATATATTAATTTGACACATGTTTACATTTCGTAAAAATATCCATTGATTTTAGGTTCTGCAAGTGATGAAAAACGACAAACAGCTACTAGAGGCAATTAAAGAGCAGTGTTGTTTGGTCATTCCCATGAAATCCAATATGCTCTCTCTCATAACCTGTGGTTATTTTATAGCATTCTGTCATTGAGATATGTAAGTGATTATTCTGTTTGCATTAAATTTAGAAAAAGAATGCAATGAGGTTCGATTGCAGGTGCTTAAGAGCCAAAAGACAATCAGGTACTCAAGACCAAAGAAGAATCCAGCTGGTACACAGCAACATAAATATTTTAACTATGGAATAGTTGTATGGAATAGAAAATGAATTGGGCACAGTAGGAAAAATTTTTTTATATTTTAAAATAATTCGATTTTTATTGCTCACATTGCTGCTCAGTGGCCAAATGTGACTAAATATGGATTTTGGTATTACTTTAAATGATCACTAGTGTACTTTTGCTCACTCTAGCTGGGTGATAGCACGTTAGTAGGAAAAGCTCCTGAGATGTGACACCAAAGAAGACATAAAGGCAGACCAATGCCGAAGAAGCCGATGCAGACTCAAAAAAAAAGTAAAAAGAAAAAGGCAATTTTTAAAAATTTATTTTCAAGGCATACAGTAATAATAGCAAATAGCACATTTATCCTCTAAATAAACACAGATGACACACTATACACTGTCTTATGCTGCAGGTTAGTTGTGGGGAGGACTACGTTCCTCACTAAGATTGCTTATTATGCCAGTAAATCCTGACTATATTTGCACTCCAGTAGATGGTAGCATAAAAGAGAACCAGGTGATGATTAGCCTAAATCAAAATAATTTTAATAATGCTGTGATGGTCTGTAAAACAGTGAAAATATTTATTGAATGTGGTAACTTGTGTTGCATGATGTTGGAATCAATGGGAGGAAGGTATGTAAAATTTCTCCTTTTGGGATGCATTTCTTTTGTGATGCAAAACTCTGGAAACTGTTTGAATTAATCTCTCTGCAGAAACACATGCTCTAAAGGGGCATAAATGGGGATTTTCTCTTAGAAAATATTGATGTTTGGTACCTATTCCACACAATCTATAGTAATGAACATCCCTCAAAAAACTTCTGTTTTTCAGGGGAGCATCTTTTATTCTTTATTTCTTGAAAACTTTCAGTTTCTCAGACTTAGCAGCGTAGCTGATCTCTTCTAACCATAGACACATTTTTCACTCATTTCCCTTAATTACTCAGGAGTTTTAATACTCTTACTACTGGTATTTGACATGCTGGGTGTTCATTTTCCCTTGAAAATTGTATTTTTCTGGAAAAAGTATAGTGGCTAAGTATGTGATCACATTTGAACTAGAAATGCTTGTCACTGTGGCAATACCGGTTAGGGACCCAACTCTTACAAAATGTTTTCCTGGAAGCAACTGCATATTCATTAGGATATTTATATCACATAAATGGCTTCTGCTATTATAGCTTTCTTCATCTAAGCAGCTAGAATAAATAATATCAGCAAATTTGATCCTCTCGCCAATTACACTTCTCTAGAAAGACAGGCCTGAATATGCTCAAATCTTATCATAGTTGTTTGAATTCCATAAGCTTTTATTATTGATATCTTCATATATATTCAGCAGTGCAAAGGAATAAATCTGTTGAAAACAGTGGGTTAAATGGATGACAAATTACCCATGCTTCAGTAGCAGACAAAGTAAAGCTTCGTTTGTGTCTACTAGGATGATTATATAACTCTGCAGTTCTTTATAGCAAATGTCTAATTATATAAAAGCTAGATTTTCTTCAATACTCCCTACTGGTTTGTTATTACATGCATATATCAGCAGCTTGCACTAAAGATGAATTGGGATAATCAGAGCAGGCATTCCACTGGATTGACTTACTGGAACATTGCTGCATCTGACTGAGGCCTCGTGAGGATTTATATCTCAAAGGTAGCAAGGAGGCAGCCAGAGATTGTATTTAGCTAAAGAACAAATGCCATGTTTGTGCCTGATTGCCCCCAGAGTGTGCTTTGTTTCTGAGCCTCTGACTTACCGGAAATCATGATAAAAGGCTGAAAGTCATTATAAGGAATCTCCTTCATTTAAAATATGTGTTATTGTGATGTTTAACTTTGCAATAACAGTACCAATTTTTTGGTATAATTTTGTTTTGTAAACTGTATTGCTTATGCTAAAAAAGGACAGCAGAAAATGTACTACAGTTTGTTATTTAAACTGCTATGCTAATAGCAAGTATCTGCTATTAGTCACCTTGCGAATTCAGACTTACTCAACAAGTACAGTATAATTACTTTTTAAAACTCATCCCAGCTTTCATTGTAAATCTTCAGATATGCTTTTTAATATATTATTTTCCATAAATTTCATTTTTACAACTATTTATGCATATGTGAATTTTAATTTTTAGAATAGAATCCTGTGTAAAGCCTAGAGCATTTCCTGGTTTCAGCTCATGTTCTTGGCCTGAGAAGGCAATTTACATTCTGCTGCATCTTTCTTCACTCCCACAGGGAAGAAGTTCCTTTTCCTTGGTATATCACAGCAATACCATAGAAAAAAAAAGACTTAACTGGGGAGTGTAACCTTTCCAGAGCAATTTTCCAACTACTTTCCAGAGCTTCATGGATAGCAAGGAGCTTGAAAATGTTCTTCTAAGGTTGTACCTACACCAGTAGGTACAGGATGATCTAAGATTGTTCTGCCTGGACTAGCCAAGGGAATGTAGAAATGAGTGTTTACATACTTCCTTCGTGTCTGGAATGGGTCAAGTGTGGCTGAATGAGTTAGCTGTATGAGTAGTATATGTCTGTCCTGCAAAGGCAAATTGTTTTAGCTCCGGTGCATTTTCTTCAAATGAAGCTGCATTTTTTTTAAATCTGAATTTAGACCTACAAGGAGCTGTTCTATGCAATATAGTCTTGTCAGACATACTTCTTCTAGCTCAGACTTCTGATCTTAAGTATTTTCTTTCAGTGTAGATATACTTTCAAAGAAATCATGAGTATTTTCTGCTTTTTTCACTCACAAGCCAAGCCTAAACTTCTGTCAAAGACATTTGTTTCTGTAGAAATGCTGACCTTTTCAATGCACTGGCATTCATCCAGGCACACTTGTCTCCTTGGAGTAAAGACATGTTTGGTTCAATTTTGAACAGCACAGACACTTCCTTTCATACTTCACCACCCTAGTTTAAGTGTTCTCTATGTGTCAAATGAGAGACGTACTGAGATCTTGACAGGTATGGAAGAGTAAGAATGATATAAAATGACCTTTGTAACAATATGTTGCTGTTATAGAGATATAAGCTATTTATTTTATTGTAATGACTTTGCAACCTCTGTGTCACAGAGGAGCATCTGAAGAATTCACACCTTTCTTTCTTTTTTCTTGTCAGGACATTAATGGGGAATATGAATAAACATTTATCCTTATGATCTCTTTACAAGGGATTATAACAATGGATTATAATTTTATAGTCTCTCTGAAAAAATCACTTCTGATGAGCTGGTAAGAAATTAGAAGTGAAAGAGTAAGATTAAGATAGGAAAGAAGTAGTTGAATAATTACTAGAAAAAAGTAGCTGTTTGTAAAATTCTGCATATGTGAGAGAAAATTCTTCCCAGAGAGAAATAGAGGATTTTGTTTTATGATCTATCCAGCTATTTCCAACAGTTTCTTTTAAAAGTAAATTGGTAATTTTTTCATGCACATCCCTTTTTTTTTTTTTTCCAATAAGACATTCAATGGCTTAACCAATTGGCAAGTAGGGTTTAAGTGTAATCCCCAGCAGAAGTATTAGAAACTTACAGAAGCTCAACAGAATGGTGAAAACAAAGTAAACAGAAAACTAGTGCTTCAGTCAGCCAGGAGCTGAGAATGAGAATGAAGTGCTGTAAAACAAAAGGACATTATTAAATTTGTTTGGATCTTCTACATAAAAAACAAATAAGCAAAAACCTGGAAGAAACCAAACCTCTTGTTTTTCATTAACATTTTAATTCTTATTCAATCTTTTCCAGACAGCAGAAAGTTTCTGCCCTTTGTAAATTAAATTCACTGGTGAGTAATGAAGTAATGTCAATCATTAAGTTGGACCAGGTGAGGAAAACACTCAGACTATTATATCCTGAAATACACAGTTCCTCTTTCAAACTACATGGTACTTACTTCCTATTTTGTCACCTTTGATGAAACGGCATAGAATTAAAATGAGGAAGAATCTTCCTTTGTATGAGCCAAATTATATGCCAGAGTACTGAAGGGCAACTTTTTTTCAAATTATTTCATTCCTTTTGGAGTATCCCAGAATCAGATTTTTAATTAAAGACCATCTCTGAGAGCTTCCTTCCTGAGCACATAAATGAAGCCTCAAAAAATATATTATTCTTCACTTGGAAATTTTTAAATAAAATAAATAAATAAATATGTGTTCACATATTTAAATGACTGTGTGTTCTCTCCTTCAACATTCATGAACAGATGCTCCCAGCTGGGGCTTTAGCTTTCTCTGCTCAAGAAACCTGCAACTTTGTAAAATGTCCATTGTAAACAAAATTTTCTTTCTGTATCAAAGTAAAATTAGAAAAACTCCAGGTGCTGGAATAATACTTTTTGGTGTCATCAAGTCTTCTCTTCTCTGACAAGTGTTTGTCATTTGTTGGCTCATGTCTTTGGCAAGTATATCAGCAATGTGAAGGACAAAAAAGTCTACTTTTATTTCCTCTCATCCTATTTTGGTGTCTTACAGGAACCACAGTGAACAACAAAAAAATACTGCAAGTTATGAAGAAAATTAGGAATTTATTGGTTCAAAGATTTTAGCAGAGAGTTTGTATGTAATTTCCTTTAATCACATGATGAAGAAAGGTATAAGACATCTAAGTACAAAGAAACTGTGAAATTTTTTTTGTCTCTTCTTACTTGGTACGGCAAGAAGTTTTTTATGAATTAGCATCGGGTGTGCAGCAAGTATATAAATGTTACTGCTTAGTGTACAAGCATATCAGCAAGCATTTGTCTTTGGTTCTGAAGTCCATATTTTTTTTTCTTCTTTTTTTTTTTTCTTTTCCTGTTTTTTTTTTTTTTTTTTTTTTTTGTTTAGTTTGGTTTTTTTTTTTTTTTTTGGGCAAGTTGGGTTTCTTTTCTCCTCAATTTGATCTTTTGTCTGATTTTAAATCAGTTCCAGCTAGGAAGTTTTACAGTCTTAATTACATCATCAAATAACTTTCTATAGAATATAAAATTTCAGTGATTGTGGTTTGCTCTAGTAGCTGCTACAATAACATCTTTGAAAATGGTAGATAACTGTTAATGACTTTATACATTACCTGTTCTCAGTGTCTCTATGTTAATTGGATTCATGTCAGGATGATTAGCTATTTAAATGATCCTTTTTCCCAGTGGGAGTTAGTGTGTTATTCATAAGAAATACATTCAGATTTATTCTATTCTTAAGTATTTGTATTAATGTTTTTTTAATTTAAAAGAAGGTTGGGTTGCATATAGTTATCCCTTTCCTGACTATTTTTAGATCAAGTAATCATTATGCAGTCTTTGCCCTATTTTAAATCATCTAGTTGACAGTCTATTTCTTTTTATGAATGTAGTAAAGACAGGAAGGACAAGTGGAGCGATTTGTCCAAGGTGACTAAGCAACCTAGAGCAGCAGAGTCATGAAGGTAACAAAGGTCTTCTGAGACACGATGCTTAATCTGTTGATGTGTTCAGCCTCTTTGCTCGAGAAAATTGCTATTACATTTGCCTTTTGTTGCTCTGCAGAACCTATGCATCTCTTGGGAAATGAACCAGGCTTGGTTCCAGCTGGCAGCTCATCAACCAAATTCCTAACAGTCAGATTGCAGGGTCTTTGTAGGAGATGTGTGAGCCAGAGAAAAGCCAGCTTCACTTTCAGAGTCTAGGATGAGTTTGAGAATGGAACAGTTAGAGGGAAATACCACAGCTTTTTTACATTTAAGCTAAGAACTAAGCAGAGGTAGTATGGAAATCATTGAGAGACAATAAACGAGAAACTCCCAATCTTTTTTTAATTATTTGGATTTTTTATTTTTGGGCTAGTTAACAAGGCAAACCCCCACTTTAAGGATTGTTAACTGCTTTGGTCTGACTATATCTACTTAACTCTCCTTACCAGCCTGCTAACTCCATATACAAGAAATGAAATCCTCAAGAAGTTAAAGGATACTTGCCAAAACAATTCTGCAACTCTCTAACTATATTTCTAATAATATTTTAGTAAAACCAAAAAAAAAAAAAAAGCAAATCTATTTTTTATTATATCTGTTGCTTGTTTGTTTAGAGATGAGCAAAATATTTTTAGAAACAGTTTATCTGACAAATTTAGTTCTTATACATCATTCATGAAAAACTATGCATATTTAATCATTTTTTCACTATTCATAATTGATTGAAAGTAAATGCAAAAATAAAGTAATGAAATATGAGATTGTTAAATCTTTACTTGTTTTCAAGGTAGGATATATAAAACATTAAATACTAAGTAGTGAGGAAAAGACCCAGATGCTGGCAATTTAGAAGCTGTTATAAACACTTGTGTTTATTATTCTCTTATCAGTCATGTTAGTCATTGCTTAGTGTAATGTGATCGCAGTTTCTCTTTCTAGATATGTGTAACAGCAATAGAGGGCAGTTGTAAGCAATCCACTGGATTCCAAGGAAGGAAGGAAGGAAGCATGCAGTTCTCTGTGGTTTGGGTTTGCTGTTTTCTCTATAATACACATGAAACAGGCCATGTGTCCCCGATCAGACCTGTGCTACAGGAAGAAATAAAGAACCAATTTGCTCTAAACGGGCTCGGGAAACCACTTTTATTTTGTCAAATTAGCCAGAATACTTGATTTCAAATTTATGCCAACTTTTATGGGGTTTCTATGTTCCATTCAGGAGAACAGAAGAAGCTTCGTTTGGCATGAAGCTTCTGATACAAACTTAATTCATCAGGGCGCTTGAGCATATCTGAAAACAGCATAATAGAAGCAGTCTGGACCGGCACTCTACATCATTTAGCCACACTTTTTTTGATCTGTCACCAGAAGCCATGCAGGCAGTTTAACATATTGTCACACCATGGCCAGATACAGCTTTGAATGAGATAATTGGAGGGCTGGAGACAGTGTTGCCAGCCCTGTGCAGCTGTACCAGCATTGTGCTGATAGCACTATCTTGCTTTTGGGCTCTTAACTTAGTATTTCAGCTTGACACCTCACTGAGCAGTGTGGACATGCAGTGTTCTGGGACCTGAGTGGACAACTTGATTTTGGCTGTATGCTAACAAAAAGCATGAGATATACTTTGGTCTCTCAAACTGTCTTTCTTCATAGCTAGAACAGACAGATTTTTATCGTTTTCAGTTTGGGTTGTGTCTTCAGACAGAATTTTTAAGCATATAAAATAAGATTAGGACCAGATCTGCTTTACAGTTTTCTATTCTTTTTAACCAAAAGGATTGGACTATTACAGTGTTAAAAGAAGAAAATCACCACCAAACCAGCACATTCTTTTTTATACAATCAAAAGTAAAATGTTCTTTCTTCTTTGAAATGATTAGTGAAATGCTGACAGTGAGTTACTGTGAGCAATGGTTCATTGCTACCAGCTATTTTGTGTATATATTTATATAAACCTGATGTTTCAAAGATTTATCAGAGATATTAAATATTTAATACTTATTGGATTAAGTAAACAATCAATACCCAATTAAAATTACTTTAGGCCATTTATTACAAGCATATGTCCTGAACAAAATGGAATTTTTAAATCAGAATTGACTTGAAAACAATTATGAACAGAAAACTCCATTTTTATTATATAATATACTCACAAAAATCCTTTTCATCTGCTTCTTTATGAGTTGGAAGTTTTATTGTGTCTGTGAAAAGGGTGGGAAGAATCACAACCTCTATCTTTAACTGCTCATAGTCTCATGCTCACAGAGTGTTTGGTTGCTCATAAGAATCTGTGTAAATATTCATAAGTATTTTGTGACACATTAGAAATGTTATGGTTGTTCCAAGCTAAAAAATTGAAAGTTAGAGCCATAAGCAAAAAACAAGGGTCAGCGATGCAATCATCATTCATAAGATATTGTTAGGAACCCAGGTTTTAGCATTCATCTCATGTATAAACAAAATTACCAATAATCTCTGCCTCACACTCTTCACAAACTACTTACTTTCTGAATTTCTGACAGATTATAAAACTTAATACAGTATTAGTCAATACCAGCCTAATTTTTACCATCAGTCATATTTTCTGGTTTTCAAATACTTCCTTTAAGCAGTGAGGGAGAATGTATGAAACACTAAAATGCTCACATCTTATTGAAACATTTTTGCTTCTGCTAAATTGCGAAATAACCATTTATTTATGTTAACAGCTTAATATTTTGGCTCTCTAGAAGAATAGCAGAACTATGTCTGAAATTCCTGTTGCATGTGTCATACAGAAGTTATCAAATATGACAGGTTCGATACATTTTTCCTTCCTGTTCTAACTGCTGTGCAAAAAGTTAATTGACGATTATCCAAAAGCTTAGCCATCTCTTCTTTTCTTCAATGTCATGCAGTATGTTCTTCTCTTGGCATAGGCTTTGATGAATTTCCAGCACTTGGCTTATATCCCGTCTCTGTGAGATAAAGTATGTATCCAAAATGTTGAACCAGTGCTCTCACAGCTATTCGGTAGCCAGAAGAGAGCTCTGTAATATAACTGCAGTTTCTTGAACTTTTTCATTTTCTTGCCTTGTTTGGGGAAAGAATTTGGTCAATGTCTAACTGGCTTTCAACAAGACTAATCATAATTTGATCCAGTTGAGATCTTCTGCATTTGCTGTAATGAAATGCTTCAAAATATGGAGCAGAGATCGCTCTGTTCTGGGTTTTGTTTAGATGCTGATACTCTGCCAACATATAGAAGATGGAAACCTACTTTCTGAAAATAATCAATCTTGAAAGGGGTCAAACTGCTTATTACATTATGGTATTAGGCTGATTTAGTTTGTTAATACATTTGTACTGCTTAAACAAATGTTTCAAATGAGCTCTTTGGATTCATATATGAATGTTTTAATGGAGAACCTCCATCAGGGGCTACATGGCACAAAATCTTTCATTTACACTCTCGGCTTAAATACCACATGGCGCTGTTTTTTCTGCTGTTTACAGGGTATTATACACACTTTGTGGAATACTGTAATTTAGAATCATGGCTTATTATGCTGACTTTTTATATCTGAACCTCAAATCTTCCCATATGAATGTGATTGAAACTACTCTAAGCAAACCTTCCATGATTGTGTATATTTGTTCGGAATGCTACCACCTGTTAAACAGGTCCCTAACAGTTACCTGTAGAGCCTACTAATTGCTCACCATACAGACCAGGACGGAGGTGACACATCTGTTCACATGCTCTTATGGCCAAACCGCAAGCAGGAAAGGAAATATTTAATGATGTACTTCATGTTGCTGCTTAACAGGAGAGGGAAAAATGGAGAAGGAAAGCTAACAGCTGTATGAATTGTGTGTGATTCAACATCTGGCCTGTTGTGTGATTCTTTCATAGGTTTCAGCAATGGCCATTGGTGGTTGTGGGGAGGGTCTCTGTTCTGCAGCCACGGGGTGATATGGCAGAGCACAGACCCGACATACAGTAAGATCCAACAAGGAGGTTAGTGGCTAATTCCATTGAAAAACATCAACATGAAACCAAGATTAACATATGCCTAGCAGAATGCCTAAGTTTGACTTCTACCTCCATGAGGGAGTTCTGATATGGCTCTAGAAACCTAATTAAAACTCACTGCTTTTTTCTAGGATGTGTCCACCAAGACTTACTTGCCCCATTAGGGTAGCTTATTATCTACTTGCTGCAGAGTAGGGGGGACAGATTCTGACAGGTTTTATTCCTTTGTACCCTAAATCTATTCATAGAAGCACCTAATTTGGTACATCTGTAAATCTTCATTTGGATTTATTTGCCTTGGAGATAGGGACAAAATATCTCAATCTCAAGGAAAAGCATTTTCTCTGCCTCCAGTCACTATATGTACTGAACAGAGTTTAAGCACTATGTATACTGCACATATTGCATATAGTTGGAGGCAAGTATAATGGTGTCATTGCAGTACTATTTTTCAGTAATGTTAAGTGCTTTACTCGGATCCTAAAAGCTGCTAGAAATGGTTTTGAGTGTAACCAATGTAGCTTTGGGACAGGGAAAGAACAGATAGTTACAAACATCCTTTTTCATGACAAAAAATCCAACATGCCTACGAGTATTTTAGCCCCATTATTAATTACAACTGTAGAATTGAAAATGTAGTCTTGCTGAATGAAAGGTGCATTTTTTATTTTTTATTCTCAATAATAATGGTTGTGTTTCTCATGGTAATGTGGAGAGGGATGAAGTAATAATGCTCAAATTTCAGGTTAATTGGAATGTTTTTATTTGGCTATATTTGTCAAGTTCTTAAGGTATCACAGAGATGTTTCAGCAGATTTTGCTGAATTCACATCAGCATGTTCTTCATTAATTATACATTCTGTACTGCACAACTATTGGGAAGCCTTTTGGAAATAAAATCAATTAACATTTTATAATTTTTATATAGAATAAGTAGGTATAGTGTCCATTAATTACAGTCCATTTGTTTGCTGTAAGACTCAAGGGAGACAATGAATATTTTTGCCATGCAAAAAGAAGTAATCTTTTTTCCTAGATGCTCTATGGAGAACATATTTTTACTTTATCAGCTCCATGGTATTATTTGTTTCACTCCACTATCTTCAATCAGCTAGACATTTAACTGTAGTTTAATTTTATTTGTTTTAATGACTGCTTTCCATCTTTCATGAAATTTGTATTATTTTCTTCTATGAGCAAATGTAACACTTAAATCTTAATTCTGAGAGTTTTTGAAGAATCCTACTTTTATAAATAGAAAGATTATACTTATGATACTTTGATTTTTATTCTGATGTGATGGAGTGGTGCATCTAAAATAAAGAAAAAGTATTTTTCATTCATTAGTATCAAGCCTCAATTTGTCATAGGTCTTTGGTACATCCTTTGCAAGTATACACCTGTGATTAACTGGAACCGTGCTCTGAAACATTGGTTTAGAATACTCTCTAAAGAGAAGTATTTTTAAAAAAAAATATTTGCATGCATGCCTTTATATTTCTTAAAAGAATCTATATTAATCTTGGTAAAAACCCAAGCAAAAAAAAGAAAGAAAAAGTCCTCTTCATATTAATTGTTCTGGAATCCTGCATGTCTAATAAAAATGAAGAAATAGGCATACAAACAATATTTTCCAAAGGGAAACAGATAAATGAAAATGACTCCTGTATTCATATTTGAAATAATTTTATTGAATTACTAGATACAATTGACACCACTGCAGCTATTTTTTTTCCTAACACATCTCTATTTTTAAAATTATTTACTATGATTTTTCATAAATACTTTTGGTTTCAGCGCATTTCTTAAACAGTATGTATTAAATTTACACAGAGGCAGAAAAAAAGTCTAATCCATTAACTCTCCATGACAAATGGTTTAATATAGATGAAGTAGTCATTGGAATCTTTCCTGCAGCCACAAGAAGCTGCTAGCTTATCAGCTGGAAACAAAGAAGCATCATAAAACATTTCTCAGCAAAGCCAAGAAGAATGATTTGATAACTAAGCCCTCCAGTAATTGAAAACATATAACCCATATACTTCTGAATTATAGCTGTGACTAATCTTTTATGAAATAAGCTTTTTTCCTCCCCAATACTTGCTACAGTGCAGCAAAAGTGCCTATGAGTTAGAAGGATGCTCTGAGATATAGCCATAATTCAGGATAAGCAAAGCTACTTCCCTGGATACCAACTCCCTCCCCTCCCACCAGCAACCGTACAACCTAAAAAGCAAACTGGAAAGTGACATGAGAATTTCACTTTGTGATCTTTCTTGAAGCTATATGTAATTTTATTTATAGTTCTATTCTTCAGGTGTTCACATGTATGAATACAAAAATACAAAAGGTAAATACATGAATAGTACAGTTATGAACATTTTTTTTTTGTTTCATCAAACACTTCCTTAATTTATATGAGTTAAAGAATGGGGTGATCCAGGAGGAATATTAAAATTTGGGTTTAGGTAAATCAGTTAAACTTGAGGAGTCATTAGCAGTAGTTAAGATTTGTCAGAAACTTATTCTTTGACCTGTATGGGATAAGTGGGTGGTCTTTTTCATGGGCCTACCCAGATTGCAGAAAATAGTGTCACAGTTGATAGGATCTGGCAAAAGGGATGGATTAACTTCCAAAGACCCACTGTACAGTACTATCCAGATAATTGTTCTCAGAGCTTTATGAACATCTTAGTACAGGATGAAAATGTCCTAAAAGGCAAATTTTAGCCATGCTTTTTATCAGACACTATTTTTCATGTAGGATACTCAGAATGATTTTATTAACATGGGACTAGCAAAGATATTTTGGATCAGACTTTTCCATCCGTGTTACAACAGGCAACAGAATTTATTCATATTCCCTTCATAGCATAAAACTCTATCTTGGATCATCAGTCTCTATTATGAGTCTTTCAAGACAGTTTCACTGCTTCAGTTTCTCAGCAGGACACCACACTGTAATTTCCAGCACGATCTCCACTGTGTTTTATATTACAGTGAAAAAGGCCTTGCAGTTTTGTAACAAGTATTGTTACTGATTAAGGATAGTTTTAAAACAGTTAAAAAAGTATTCAACATGTTATGTCATTGTTCATAACAGGATTCTTTTAGTGTTTTCTATTAGCACATTACCATCAGGAGGGATGTTATAGCATGGGAATTTCTGCTTTTGGATTCTTTTTGAATTCTTTTGAAAAAAGACATATGGCAGACACATTTTTTAAAACTCTAAGGCTTAAATATCAAAAGAAAAATACAAATATTAACATAGTTAGCAGATTTTTTAGAAATCTTTGCTTATGCTTGGCTTAATAATTTTTTATTGTGATGTATCCAGTTTAGGTTTTTATTATGTTTCATATTAATATTTTGCATCTTACAAGAAGTTTTCTTTGCTAATTTAAAAACGATGATTTAATTTTGTTGAAAAATAAGTGTCATAAAAAACCTGAATTTATTAATGCATGAATATTTCAATTAAACAAGCGTAACTATATTGAATTCTGCTCTAAGCAATTTCTGAAGTAACCTGTGAAAATGACTGGAAATGAAAGAAAATGTAATTCAACCTCTTCTAATTCAATACAGGAGAGGAATAGTTTGCCATCTTTATTTTTGAAGCAGAGATTGAGCAAAATCTCTAAAGAGAGTAAAATTACAAGGGGAGAAACATAATAATTTTTTTTTCCCCAGAACCTGCTCTCTAGACATCAGTGAGTTTCTTCAAGGAAGGAGCAGATTTTTATATGAGAGATTTTGTATCCAGTTAGGAGTCTGGAAAAAAAAAAAACCAGCAGAACTTCCTTTTAGGCTATAGTAACTGAAGTTCTGTGACTTCTTAGAGGAATAGAAATCATGGATGGAGGGTATTTTTTTCCACATCGTTTGTGTTTTATGTATTTCCTGTTTCCTGGTGTCTGCCTGTGCTCTTGAATGATTAAATTCCATTCCTATTAGATCCTTTCTGTAAGTGGTGTTGAGAAAACTTGAATTTTACTGGTTTTGATAAAATGAGGGTGTATTGGTTCCACGATCTTCTGCTTTTGTTCAGTTACTAGAGATATATTGTACTTCAATTATTAAAAAAAACAAATAAACAAACCAAATCAAACCAATCCCCCCACTCCAAAACCCACAAAAAAACCCCTACAAAAACCTCAAACAAATAAATAAACAAAAAAGATTTAGCAGTATTTTCCCCTTCATGTCTCTTTATCCCTGCACCCAGATATCAAGATACACTTGCCTAGGAATTTATAGAAAAATACTGTTAACTTCTATAAAATGCTCATTTTGTGCCCATCCTCCTTTTGAGGATTCCTGATGCCTAAAGAATGTGAAAGATTGAATTTTACTAGTGGCCTCCTACATCACTTATCATTAGATAAATGCCAATGTTGCAAAAGAAATCCTAATTAAAAAAAAAACAAAAACAAAAGCAAAAACAAAAAAAAAAAAGAAAAAAAAAAAAAAGAAAAAAAACAAACAGATGTTGTATTTAGCAATAGTATAGGACAATACCACATGCTCTTATATCTAGTAATGTGTTACTTGGCTTTATATTTTTCCTGTGCTCTCTTCAATTTAGAAGGTTGTCAAATTAAGCTAACTAAAGATTTTTCACACACCTCCTCAGGTGATGGAACATATTTTTTTGACAAGCCTTATCCTTAGACTTGTTTTTCCCTGAAATGAGTGTAGATTCGGAACATACATCTTCCTTCCTGAACAGAATCTCTGTTGAGTAGAAATTCACCCCTGGGGCTTCAGACACCTTCTTCCTTGCCCTTGCCCTACTCAACCAAATCCGATAACATGGTGATTTATCACCTAATCCCTGAATACTCTGTTGTGGGGATACAAACCCACAAAAGGCAGGTAATGGTGACGTTTGAAGAGCTCTCCTTAACGGCTGAGTTTCAGGAAAGCATAATAGTTATGTAAAAAAAAATTATTTAACCATTCCTTTTCCTCCACTTCATATTTGTATCATCACTTTTTTCAGTTCTGTAGACTTAGAGTGTCATGAGAGATCAGTAAGGCTATTAGTAAGGCTTTAGTACAGATAAATGACTTTCAAAAAAACCCCCAAAAACTAAACTGTTCAAACTTGACACTTAGAAGAATTCTAAAAGTCTATTTTTAGTGAAAGTAATATTTTTCAGTTGCTCAGAACATCCATATTAGAAGATAACAGAATTTCTATGAGCTTCTTTGACCTGGTTTAACCTAGGATAAATACTTAATTCAGGATAAATATTAGTGAGAATAAAAAGGAATAGAATGTTACTAGCATGAAGATTTTAAGTGTGAGAATACACTAATAATACTGGGATTTCTGACTGGGTTGAAAGAGTCATGTGTTGGATAACGTTTAATCTTTCCAGAGTGCAAATGAGGAAGCAAATTTTATTTAGAGAATTCTAGACAATTTTGAGTTTAAAATATCCATTTGTGCAAAAATGTTTTGAGTTTAAAAGATCCACTTTACTGTGCTGAACAAACAAAAGGAATCTATTACACAACTTGCCCTACAAAGGACTGGTTTTTTGGGGTGTGTATGTGTTTTTATGTGTTTGTATGTATTGGTATCAATTCCATAGTAACATGTTTAAGAAAGGGTAAAAATTGCTGTACAACAGCTTTTGGGAAAGAGGAGTGAGCAAATGCAAGAGGAACAACTTTGCAGACAGCAAGGTCAGTGAAGAGGAGGGAAAAGAGATCCTTCAGCTGCCCGAACAAACCTGTAGAGAAGATCATGGAGCTGCAGGCTGAATTTCTGTAGCCCATGGAGGTCCACAGTAGAGCAGACACCCAGCCACAACCTGTGGAGAACCACATCCCAGATGGACTAAGTGGATGTAAGATGAAAGATGTTGCAGCATGTGGAGAGAGACCATGCTGGGGCAGGGAGGGTCCTGGCAGGACTTCGACCCTTTTGGGAACTCACGCTGGAGCAGTGTTCCTGAAGGACTGCACCCTGTGGAAAGGACCCACACAAGAGAAGTTACTGAAGAACTGTATTCAATGAGAGGGAACCTGTGATGGAATAGGGGAACATGCACAGACGAAAATACGGCAGAGGTAAATTGTTATGAACTGACTGCAACCTTCATAGCCCATCTTCCTACTCTGATGGAGGGGGGGGAGGTGGAAATATTCATAGCAAAGTTGAGTCCCAGAAAAAGGGATGGGTAGAAGGAACATGCTTTCAGAGTTGCTCCTATTTCCCTTTATTGTACTCTTACCTGGCAATAAATTAATCTTCCCTAAGTCTGTTTTGCCCATGACATTAATAGGCAAATTATCCCCATGTCCTTACCTCAGTTTATGAGATTTTTATTATATCTTCTCTCCTGTTAAGGAGGGGGAGTGATAGGGTGGGTTGGTGAGCCCCTGGTAGACAGGAAAATTTAACCCACCACTAGTTCTTATCCTTCTTCTTTAACATGTCAAAAGTCACTTACTGAGATTTCCTGCTTTGATTTTAGACAATTAACATGCAACAACATGTAGTGTCCTCTCTCTGTTAGGAAAATTAAAAAATAATTAAAACAAAGTTTAACTGAAATTTACCTCTTACCAAAGCAAAAGGAGAATTACTTAGACCCTCTACGTTATATAATTTTTAACTTTGCTTCTCGTCTATTCTGTATTTGTCTCTATATTAGCAGGGAACTGATCAAGTCAGCACAGAACAAGTTTCCTGCCTCTCCAAGGCTTCCATCGCTGACCTCTTGTTGCATTGGATTGCTATACATCCCCACTAAGAACTATTATGTAGCACTGCAAAAACAAAAAGCATAGCCAAAATATTGTTCTATTTACACAGTCTGCATGATAGAGACAATGAAATTAATACTATGTTTTTCAAAGCTTAACAGAGACAGATGGTACAAATATCTGACCTGGAAAGTTTGTTTGATTTAGTAGTTTCTATACCCAGACAAATTTAGGAAACAACTACCTTTTATTGAATGGAGCTTTTTTTTAGGTTGAAATATGACATATATCTGCTTGCCTCAGGACTATTGAGGCAAAAGCACATAGATACACATTATACTCAAATTATAGCGCAAGAAGTTTTTGTCTTCAGAATCTCAGATTACTTTTGTATTTAATTTCATCAGAAAACAATGTTCCTTTGTTCCTCTCAGAGGGCTACTCTACCCTCTGGGATGATGTGAATAGTTTGGAGGAATGCAGAACCACTATACCCAAGGGAAATGTCTGTCTTGAATCGTCCTGCAAATCCAAGGGTGTATTGCAAGGCTTCTCATCCACCCAGCCAGTCCCATCCTGCCTTCAATTTTTCTCAGAACTTAGGGAACAGGAACAGAGCTAACAAAGTCTTGCATGGCTTATACTGAGAACCTGGTATTCAAGTGTTGATAGTAGTCATCAGACAGATCACTTATGTATTGTGGCTTTGTGCTCATACGCATATAGTCTTATGAAAATCCACACTTCTGACTCCCAGTACATATTTCATTAAGTCCCTCTGACAATAAATTACCAATTTTTTACAAATATTAAGCTTAGAAAAATGCCCAATAGCCAAAGTCAAAAACTGAACAAATGTGGGAAAAGCTTGAACACTGATTGGAAAAGCTTCTGGCCTCAGATTTCTTTTTAAAGTAGCATGAAGAAAGCATTTATAGATTGGCAAAAGGCTGAAGCAAATGATTTATTGTTTGTGGTTTTAATCTTTATTTTTCATATTAACTAGTGTGTTTCAGTTGCTTTCCAATGGTGAATGTAGAACAGTCATTAACAATATTTACTGGTCCATTAGTCTGGCTAGGTGAAAAAGTTTCTTCATGGAGTTGAGAAATATACCACAGCAAAAAACTACAAATGAATCTAAACAGTGAAATTAAAGCAATATAAATAAAGCTGGAATACTCAGAATTTTTGATAAATTGGTTTCTCTGTATCCTAGTCAGCAAGGTACTGACCTTAATATCTTAGCCACTCTGAATGGGCATAAATGCCTGTTTGTTACTTCCCCTTGCTCTCTGTTGCTGAGTATGGAGCAAAGTAGTTAAAGAGGGCTGTATGGATTTTCTTGTCAAAAAATAGTCTGCATAAAACAGAATAATAAAGCAGAAAAGAGAATAATAAAACATAACACTTAAAGATGTGCAGATCTATCTCATGTGGGCTTTACATAATGACTTTAGTGGAGTTACTCCATAAGTACACTGTTGGATGTCACTAAGCCCACAGCATTCAGTGCAGAGCTAGTCATTGTCTCCCACAGAGTCTTGACTCACAAATTTAAAAACTAGAAGGATAATATAAGTCCATTACCCTTCCAGTCTGTAGAAGACATAAATCTGCAAGAAGATTCTAAACAACTGTGCAGCTCAGCAGGGCTATATACATATTCTCAAACTAAAAGTATTTTCTTTATAGTGCCATTTCTTTCCTATGGACAATCTCTCCATGTACATAAAGGTAGTGGGAGAATGAAAAGAAAAAACTGTAGAAAAACCAGAAAAACTAGAAAAATCAGTCACAAGATTTGTGACTAATCTTAACAAATTCTGGCTTTATTTATATTTGAGGTGTGTATTGGGTTTGCATGACCAGGTTTTGGTGTGTGGGAGGCTACAGGGGTGGCTTCTGTGTGAAACTGCCAGAAGCCTCCACCATGTCTGGCAGACCCAATGCCAGCCAGCTCCAGGACTCACCCACTGCTAGCCAAGGCCAAGCCCATCAGAGAAGGTAGTAAGGCCGCTGTGATATTTTAGAAGGACAAAAAAAGTTCTTTCACAGATTTAACTGTGCTCCAAGAAGAGAGGAGTGAAAATGTACAAGAGAAACAATTCTGCAGACACCAGGGTCAGTGGAGAAGGAGAGAGGAGATGCTCCAGCCACCAGAGCTGTGGTGCAGACCATGGTGAAGAAGCTGTGCCCCTGCAGCCCAAGGAAGAGACCCATGACAGGGCAGATGAATGCTGTGATTGCAGGAAGCCTGCCCTGAGGCAGGGTTCTGCAGACCCATAGAGAGAGCAGCCCACACTGCAGCAGGTTCTTCAAAACACCACAAAGTTCTTCAAAACATTTTAATAGACTCAAATGTTTATGTAAATCAGAGCCATAGGGAAACGAACCTTTTGAAAAGTCTGTTTGTTTCTCTCTTTTCCAGTGGTAGTGGCCAATTCAAGAAAAACTTGCTGTATTTATAACCCTATTTATTTATTTTTACTGCCCATTTTAGAAAAGTTATTCTAGATTTTCACACAAAAATCTCGCTACCACAATCACCAGAATATATTTTCCAAAAATTGCAATTTCAACCTTGCCTCATATGTCATATTCTTTTTAATGCAATGCTTCTCAAAATAATATTTGCAGCCTCCAAAACTAAATTTCCGTCACAAATCCAACTAATTCTCTTTCTAGTGTTCCACCAGGAAAGGAAGGGAGGAGAATGAAAGAAAGAAAAGACCTTAACTTTGATTCTAGGATAAGATTATCCCACTGTGCTGATTCCTTCAAGATTTCCTGAGAAGTGTCTGAAGCATTTAGAGAAAAACCAGCATTGAACCCCCTTGTGGTGCATTGCAAGAAGCCATATGGGGAGGCAAAAAGTGCAGAGTTGTAAATCTGTGCTTACACAGCCTTTTGTATTTTGAATAAGCTTATTTAAGACTTGATTTTAAGCTATAAGGTAAAATTCACCCGGCCTTACAGGCACCTTCCAGGTTCTGTACACACAGGGGGCTCAAGTATTTTGCTACTTTAGGAGCAAGTAAGCACAACATGGGTGAGACAAATTACAGTGTGGTATTACCACTGCTGCCTCATGGAAACTGAGCTGTTGCTGAAGTACATGGTACAGTACTTCCTGGTAATACCACAAATGGTTCCTGTCACCACTGGGTTATTAAGAGCTTTTGTGACATTTAGATATTTCATTGGATTTTTTTTCATTTTTATTTTAAATTGTTTTATTACACTTTCTGTTTGCACTTTGATAGCTTTTCTAAAGCAAATAATAAACAGAGATGTCTTTTGCACTACATACATAAAAGGAAAGGGCTTGTCTGCTGTATATTCTAGCCTCCCAGGACTCAGATCAGAGAGTTGGCTTAATCCACTGTCATTTAAAACCAGATGTTTTTTCTGGCACACTGTCTTGAAAAAGCAGCAATGAAATCCATCAGATGGTACTCAGGGAAGCTCTAGAGCATTAAATTAGATACCACAAAGTAGGAACAATGAAGAACTGAAAATAAATCTTAAAAAGAAATGCACATAAACAAAAACATTTTCCTCAACCCTCTACTGAGTGATGAGTTCAAAGGAGGTCTTTAATACAGCTTTGCCAACAAGGTGGAAAACTATTGTGTACCTTAAAAGTAAGTGCTGATGCCATGTACACGAGTTTACACAAGTCTGGTTATTGTTACACACAGCAGTTACAGTCCTTGCTTCTAGGACAGTGTAAAACTACATGCACTGGTTTGGAATTGTAGGCTTTATACAACTTGAAGCTTTTGTAGGAAGTGAACTTTGTATTGATTCTGCATGGCTGTTGAGCTACTGAACTTTAAAGCAGTTTGGCCCAGATCAGTACCTGGCCCCTTCCATTCTCTACAGATCAAACAGGATAAAATAGACCAGTGTGAATATAGGGCGGATAGGTTAGGAGGTCCCTTTCCCTTTCCCTTTCCCTTTCCCTTTCCCTTTCCCTTTCCCTTTCCCTTTCCCTTTCTCCTTTCCCTTTTTCCTTTCCCTTTCCTTCTTTCAAAAATTTTCTTTTCTTTTTTCTCTTTTTCACTAATAACATTTGCATAGCCAGCTCCTAGTCATGCTGAAGACCTCATGTGCAGCATCACAGAAATACACAGGACGCAAAACATATCACATATTAGGTAAATTTTTTCATCATTTTCTTGATAAAACACAGATAGAAATAATCTTTAACTAAATAAATTCTAAACCAAACAACTCTACTAATTAATGAGAATCTACATTTCAAAACTTTGAACTGTTGTTCATCAAAAATATCATCTCTAAAAAGGTAAATGTAAGACTTTTCTACTTGTGCTGGTGAACAAAGGAAAGCTGAAACCTCTAAGGTGAGAGAAATATAATTTAATTATCCAAAGTGTATACCCATCACCAAAATGTTTCCAGTCAAAAAGAAAGTCTAACTAAACAAAATAACTCAGAGAATCAATTGCATAACTGTGAATAATTTTAGGAAGATTAATGGCAGAGTTAGGGAAGAAGGTTCTAGGATGAAAATTCGAACAATAATATCCTCATGTAAATGAAAATTAAGAAAGAATAATAATAATAATAATCATCATCATCATCATCATCCTTCAAAACTCATTGCAAGCAAAGTTGTTTAACTACAAAATGAGAAATGTTAGAAGTACCACAATGCAAAGCCATTGTGCTAACAGATGGTGATATAAAGTCCAAAGGAAGGCATACCTGTAATTTTCAATGCAGCAGAATTTGACAAAATTTGCAAAGGCTATATGTAACAAGAAGGATTTGCAGCACTAACTCAGTGCATAAACAGAAAATGTGAATAAATGGGCCTTCTTCCTTTTTCTTCACTGCATAAAATCTGTTAATCCTAAGTAGATAGCAGAAGTTTAGCTCTCTTCCTCTTAAGGATATTTTATTTTTCTGCTTTCACAGTGAGTCTATTTCCTTCCCATATTTTTCTAATCTGTCATTGTCTGTCTTTGCTTCCCCTCAGTCTGTGATGCTAACACATAAAGTTCTAAAATGCTTGTTGAACTCACCCTTCAGACATCATGTGAACAGCATGAAAGAGAGCTTCTGCAATCCAAAGCAATGTTTGTGGTACTGAGAATGTTGCAATATTTTCCCTCCAAGCTACTGGGGTGCCAAAAAGAATATGCCAAATCCTTTTCTCCGGTTTGTCAGATACCTCTCAGCCTCTCTGACAGAGACTAATGCTTCCTAGATATTGCATGGGGTTGTATAAGAGTAAACGTGCCAAGGCCTTTGTCATCCAAAAGTAGTATGTGGGGAAGTGCCTCTTAAATTCATAAGCACTCATGTGATTTTGAATAACTATGCCACATGATTATTACTGTACCCCCTGTCCTTTCTCCATACTGTTTAGATCCCTGAGTATTATTTAATTTTATTTATCTTCTACGCATTTACAACTAGTGGGGAAAAAATATTAGAACAGTAGCACTAGAGGGCACTATAACCTCCGAGATAATGGGCAAAATTTTCCTCTCTAAGCAACGTACAAAAGTATTATAAAACCTTCCACTAATTTTGCTACTTTTTAACAATCTATAGAAGTGGCCTAAGAGTGACTATCTGTGATTTGTAAAAAAATCCCAAAATTATTTCTCTTTCCTTTTTATTTTAAGATTCATATATGACTAACCAAATTCATGGTAGTGGATATTGAAAAGCACACCAGACCTTTTTAGATGCGAAGAAACAAGAAGAGATGGAAAATGAACAAGGAAAGAAAAAAGCAAGAAACTGAGGAGATAGCAGTTGACAAATTTGGTTTATTGTCATATTTGATGTGAAATACCTGGTAAAATCTCCCTTTCTAATAAATTTGAATTTTGCTAGGTACAAATACAATAATCTGGACTGAACATATGGAAATACAAAACATGGTAACAAACAGTAAATTTTTTTTTCCTAGAAAATATACAGGGAATAATAACCTTAATATAGGAACAGTAGTAATACAGAAAAAAACTGAAATTATGACCAGAATCCCATAGCACCCAAATAAGAGATTACTTTGAATAATAATAAATAAAGAATCATTGATATAGAATTGCTGATATTTCACTGAATGAAAAAGAAATATTCTTTCTGTGCAATTCCACAGCACAGTATGAAGTCTAGACATACATAGATTTGGATCTTTTGAGTGACATTACTGATATTTATCATTGCCTAAGAAGATTTACATGATTAAATACTTTTTCAGTTAAGGACTGGATTTTTTACATTCTATTTCATTCTGTTTTGGCAATTCTATTTTTTGTAGCCAGTATGTCTTTCAAGAACCATTTACACTCAGAATGGATAACTGTAATTGTGAGGAGTTATTATTTCATAGAATCATCATCATATAGTGGTTTGGGTTTCACAGGGACCCTGAAGATCATCTAGTTCCAAGACCCCCACTGTGGGTAGGGTCACCTTCAGCTAGACTAGGCTGCCCAGAGCCTCACTCAGCCTGGTCTGGACCCTGTCCCAGTGCCTCATTATTCTCACAATAAAGGATTTTTCTTAATATCTATTCTAAACACACTCTCTTTCAATTCAAAACCATTCCCCCTTGTCCTGTCACTACATGCCCTTTTAAATTGCCTTGTCTTTTCTCTAAGTTCCCTTCAGGTACTGGGAGGCCCCAGTTAGGTCAGCCTGAATCCTTCTCCTTTCCAGACTGAACAGTCCCAGTTCTCTCAGCCATTCCTCATAGGAGAGGCGCTCCATCCCTCTGATCACCTTCATGGATTTCCCTGGACCAACAAGTCAATGTCCTTCCTGTGCTGGGGACCCCAGAGCTGGATGCAGCACTGCAGGTGGGGTCTCACAGGAGGAGAGGGACAGAGTCCCCTCCCTGGCCCTGGCCCACGCTGCTTTGGATGCAGCCCAGGACACGTTTGGCTCTCTGGGCTGTGAGTGCACATGGCTGGGTCATGTCCAGCCTCTCACCCATCAGCACCCCCAAGTCCTTCTGGTCAGGGCTGCTCTCTATCTGTTCATCCCTCAGCCTGTGTTCATACCAGGGCTTATCCCAACCCAGGGACAGCACCTTGAACCTGGTCTTGTTAAATTGCATGAGATTCCCATAAGCACACTTCTTCAACCTGTATAGATCCATCCGGATGGCATCCCATCCTTTAGGATCTAAATAATAATTTTCAGTGTTATAGGAATCAGATGAAATTGGAATTATCCTTTCCAGTGTCCCATCCCAAAAAAACCAAACCCAGCCCAAAAGTAATTAGGTCTTCTTGCCAGTGCTTCTCTGTTTTGTGTCTAAGATCTTGAGGTATTCCCAGAAAGCAATTTTGACTGAGGCTGTGTCTAGGATCAGCAGCATGATTCTGCTTGCTTTGTGACATAGCTTGTTATGGACATTTCCCATAACAGTTCTTTGTTGTGACAAAGGTGGTCTCAAAATGGTTTACTAGCATAGAATATGAGCTAAAGGAAAAATGTTATCAGACAAATCATCTTGCAAGGAAGCAGAAATGCTGAAAGAAGAACAGCTAGCCAGGAGACAAAAATGAAAGCAAAAAACAAACCAAACCTCCAAACTGATTTTCAAGATGGGATGGTGGAACAATAAACTTGAAGCAAATTGCTTAATAATAGACTGATAACAACATTTTAGTCTCCAGGGTGTTCATCCCACTCAGTTTTCACAGTAAAGTGAAGAGGGTTCCCCCAGAGCATTTTGAACAGCACCTGATACAAATGCTCCCATTCAACTCTCTGGAGAAACCTTTCTTCACTGATTACACCAGACAGAGCCTAAGGAAGCTACCACAGCACTTAATGATACCCATTAAAATAAATAGCTGAAAGAAATATAACCTATCTTCTGAGATGGAAGTTGTGAGGCAGAGAAGAAATAAGAAGCTGCTTCATAGTGACAAATGGAGCTACTCATTAACTGTGACTGAATAGGTCTGCAGGTGATATTGGAGGGAAATGCACCTTTCCCTGTTAGCAGGAGATGCCCAAGCATGCTCAGATATTTCATTAGCTGGAACAGTATCAGAACAAAATGGTTAGGATTGCATAATTTGGCGATATAATTTATGGTTAACAGAACAAACAGCATCAGAAACCAGTGAGCTCTGCAGAGATTGTAGTCTTCCACAGAAATCAGGAACTATGAAAGCAATTATTTCATAGGCTAAAATGCATTAAAAGTTGTTAATGAAATTTCAAATTGATACTAAACAATAAACATCTTCAACTCCTGACAAACATCTAGCCAAAGAAAAACAAACATCTTTTCAAGTTTTGTCCACTTACAGTGTTATTTCACCACTGACGGAGATGTGGGCTCTCAATTCCTGACCTTTCCCTGACTCAGAAAAAAAATTCTCAGGATGTTTCACAAATTTTTTTAAAAACACATATTTTGTCAGTAATAGTTCAAACTAAACTTGTCAAGAGAGGATTTTTAAGCTTTTTCTTAGTTCTGTATTATGGGAAAACTAGTCCAACTAAAGTTTTGGAACAAACAAAATGGGCAGAAAGCCTAGAGCCTTTCACAAAATTTGTACAGAATTTAGTATTTAGCTAGAATATTTCATTTTTCAGCCCATTAATGCAAAAATATTTTCCTCTAACACAAACATTTTCCCCTGCCTCTCCAGATCCCCATGATTTTTCATAAAAATCTGCAATGAAAACCTTTCAACCCACATAACAATGTTATTTCCAGCTTGGGTTTTTATTAGGGACATTTTTTCTGTTACCACTGCTCCAATGTAACCAATACAATCTATGTAAAAATCCCAGGAACAGATTACATCTGGTTTGTTAACCAATCTAATATACATCCCATTTGGAGTGGGATCAGCGTGAAGGATGGCCAGATGTTTGCCATGTCCTGGCAGCTTCAACTGAAGGGCTCTGAAGCGGGGGAGATTGGCATTTGCTTAAGCAAATTTAGTCACTGTGCAGCTGGGTAAGCATGACGAGAAAGACAGTCTAGGAGGGATGTTGCAACCATGATAGAGGTAAAATTTCCTGGAAAGGCAACAAATTTAAGTCTTACAAATAAATTTTTTTGTGAAATTATCTTGAGATGGATCACCTTTCATCTCTACCTGTAGCAGAGACTGCCTTGTGTGTTTTATGAAAGCATCATACATTGAACACTGATAAGGAACATGTTAAAATAGAACAAATATAAATACTTTATAAAAATATGATCATGCTAAATCTCCTGATCTTTAACAACAAAATAATTTAATTCATTATTTATGCACCTTCTAGAAATTTTTCTCTGCAATGGAATCTAAAAGATAGTGGATTTCTTTTCTTATTCCAAATCCCTGTATATATATGAAAATTGCTTGATTTGATTGTATTTTAGCATAAATAGTTTACATGCTTCCTCTTCTTCAAATTTATGATATGTAATACCAAATTTCCTTTTCTGCAAGACTTTGCAGTGTTCAGGTGTTTAAAGCCTGAAATCAAATATCAATAATATTTAAACTATTTTTTTCTAGTTTCCTAGAGTAATTTCTGTTATTATTGTATCATCATAATGCTATTTCAAAAAATCATAATAGTTATGAAATTTTAAATTAATAAATGTGACCACAGTGTGTAAAATCATAATAAATGCTGATACTAAAATGATTGACTTCCCTGGCCTATTCAGCTTCTTTCCACCTGCTCCCTCTCTCATCAGTCTTATAGTCTTAATGTTTCCCATGACTAGGAAAGGTTACATGTGCTTATCTCACACTGGTTCAAATTATTTCTCAGATATTCCATTCCATTGCCCTGCTTCTCTAAACAGTTCTTTTTCAATTCCTTTTCAAATCAAAACATAAGTACTTATTTTTTTCCCTTTTTTTCTAGAATGACACAATCTCAAAGCGCTTTTCTTTCTCCATTTAGCATGTCCTTCAGTCTCAGCTCTCTTTCTCTCCCACCTTATTGCTTATCATTCCCTGGACTAAACTTCAAAGAGTTTCCAGTTGAAAACTAATTCTTCAATAATTTATTTTTATTCCTTCTTCTCTATTGCCATGTCAAAGTTCATGTTTTGCTTTGTTTTGAGGTTTGTTTCTTTTTTTCTCAGTGAGGAATATATGGACTTCTTAAAGGCAATCTATCCCATGCTCTGGAATCTTCTGGTAAAACTTCTGAAGAAGTTTACATTTTTAATTGACAACAGCACATAGCAAATAGACAATTGAAAACCTTTCTGATTGAGGTGTGTTAAACTTGCCTAGCTGCATCTGTCAAGCTGCATTTTCTCACTTTCTCATCAGGAGATGGGGAGAAAGTACAATGAGACATTCATGAGTTGGGACAGTCAGGATGATCACTTACCTATTACTGTCATGAGAAAGACAAACTTGACTTGGGGAAATTAGAATTTCTTACTAATTAGTTGCAACAGCAGGATAAAGAGAAACAAAAGCAATCTACAACATTTTCCCCCTACCCTTCTCTTCTTCCCAAACTCAACTTCACTCGCAACACTTCTTCGTCCTTCCCCTGAGCAACATACAGAAACAGGGAATAGGAATTTCATGGAGATTCATTTGTGTCACTCCTTCCTCCTCCTGCTCCAGCCCTGCTCCAGTGAGGGATCCCTCTCACAAGGTACAGTACTTCAATAATTTCACTAGTGTAGGTCTTTTCCATGGGTTGTAGTAGTTCAGGAACAAACTGCTCAATCTGTGGGGACCCATGGGGGTCACAGGCCCTGCCAGAAAACCTGCTTCTGTGGGAGTTAATCCTCCAGGCTAATTCCTGCCAAGTTCAGTATTGTGTCTCCACATGCTGCAGCTTTTTTCCAGGCATATCCACTTGCTCTAGCATAGGGTTCTTCATGGGCTACAGGTGGATATTTGCTCCAACATGGACTTTGATGGGTTGCAGGGGGACAACCTATGTCACCATGGTCTTGTCCATGGAACACAGGGAAATCTCTGCTCCAGTGTCTGGAGCACTTCCTCTCTTTTCTTTTCCACTATGATGTCTGCAGAGCTGTTTCGCTTACGTTTTCCCACTCCTCTTTTCCAGATCCTGTCGTGCAAGACTTTTTGCTCTTTTTATTTATGCTACCACAGGGGCGCTACCAATACCATTGGTAGGCTCACTTTGGGCAGCATCAGGTCTGTCTTGGAGCTACCTGAGAAGGGCTTTGGGTAACGCGGGAGCAGCTTCTTCTATTTTCCCACAGAACCCACCCCTGCATCCCCCTCTGCCACCAAAGCCTTGCCACATAAACACAATACAGTGCTACATAAATTATGCACAGAGCCATTCTTACACTTAGTCTTCTGGTTTTCACCTATATTTTAAATTTTTCAACCAGAAATTCTAGATTTTGGAACACACAGCTTGGATTTGGGACCCGGTTTTTCTAGGCACTAAATTTATATAAATAGAAGTCAGATCTTTGTTTCAAAGAACAATTAGAAATCCCTATCCATCAAATGCAGTTTACTGCATTCCTCAGAAGTTTCAGTGTTTTTCACCTTCAGCAACAGTCTTGGTGATGGAAATATTTTGGATTCTTTGATGTAAAGTATGATATTAAGGTTTGGGGGTGTTTTTGTACTTTTGCACTTTTATATGAAACTATTTTCTATTTTTCTAGGAAAAACAGTTACCTCTGATCTAAAAGGAATACTATTTTTCAACATAGATATATAGTTCAAGCTATACCAACAAAGAGCTCATTATATAATTTCAACTACAACATTTCTCTAAGACAAATAAGAGCAATAAAAATCATTTGGCATTTTGAGGCTGATAAAAAAATGTGTACTATCAGAGGCCAGAGGATCCATAATGAGTTTAATAAAAGCAAATATTTTGTGTCATCTAGGATGCTTTCAGCTGTCTGCTGAGAAGGAGTATTACAGCTCTCAGAAAATGATTATACAATTATGAGAGGCAATTTTCATGGAATTTAAAGGGAGAATTAATTTTCTTTTTTTCTATTTTTCTCCCCATTCCTCCCTAAACAGTGCAATCAGATTATTATATTTGATTCCTTTCTTATTTTGGAAAAAAAAAAAACAAAAACCCAACCAATCAAACAAACCTAAAAGGAAAAAAAGTAAAGCAAATTAAATAGTAACTGAACTTGGCATATTTGAGATCTTCAACCTAACAACTCACAGACTAAACTATTCAGATTTTTATTCAACTTGACTGTATTTGATCAAGTTTTCTCTGGGCTATTCAGCATTTCTGAACCTGCTAGTGAACACAAGCACATTCAGAAAGTCGTGGTTCAATGTTTGCTTGATAGCCCATAGCACAAATTAAAAAATTAAAGACTCTTTTTGGTCATATTGTTGTGAGAAAGGAGGTAAAGGACACAGGATACAGGGAATAATGAGGGAGGAGGAGAGATAAGAAAGTAGGAGGGCAAGAGGGAAGAAATCCTTATAGAAGGTTATTATTTCTGAGGTTATGAATCAAATAAAATTATATCAATTCTTAATAAAGTCATTACGTTGAGATAGAATTTAGATTATATGTATATATATATATATACATATAAGCTGGTATATTCCTGCTTTTAATGAAAAATTTCCAAGATCCCTCTCCTGATACTCAAATGCTCATAATGTTTTCCATCCCAAAGGCAACACAATGGAGGACTGTGGCCCCATAAAGCATCAGCATCTTGACATCATCAGCACTATTAGGGTTGGAATACGGCGCTGCCAGGTCCAACAGGCTGCCATATATAATGACACAGGAAAGAAGTGGAAGGTTGTGTTCTGCTTTCCTCTCTGATTAGGCTTTTCCAATTTAAACAACAGCAACAAAAAGGCAGCTGAGTTTGTTCTCAGAGTCTGTGGGTTTGCTGCTTCCCCCACTTTTATTCATCCTGCCTGAGGATGAAGAGCCTGATGCTGTTTGATCATGGTCACACTGGAGTCTGCAGGGCATATGTCAGGAGGTGAGCTAAAGGCCAACTTGCCTTACAAGACAAGAAAAAGTATCAACAGAGGAATGTTGATCCACCACAACCGTGTTGGAGTGCACCAGGCCAAACCATACCTCCTAAGGAAGGATTCTGCATGTGCATCCATACTTGAAAGCAATATAGAGAAATAGGAGCCAATTTGCCAAGTGAAATACTTTCCCTTGAGAATTTCAAATCTGTTATATGATCATTATGGTATTTATTTTGACCAGCTCTAATTAAGGCCCATGAACTGAACAGCCATTAGGTACAGCAGCACAGATCTATGAGATACAGAGTACAGAAATGGTTCATTTACACCTGAGACAAATCAAGTTTGCATGTTCCAGTGCTATTCAATGATACGAAACAAGGAATGCTGTGTGGATACATTTGGGAATGCACTTTTAACCCAAATGAAAATGCTCATTTAGACCATGTGAACTCTCTTTTCTTCAGCCCAATGGTAAAAGCTGCTCACCTTTAAGGTATTTTCAAAGTACTTTCCTGAGAGCAAGGCCATATAAATTGTCATCATTTCTAGTAACTGCTCTTTTGCCCTTTTAGTCATGACTGCCTGCTTTTCCCTTTTCTTTCTGCTGTATATGACCTGTCCATAAAAATGGTACACAATAGGGATTGATTTCCTAGTTTAACTAAACAATATCTTCAGTTTTTGTGACAAAGACTGATACTGTTGAATTATGTATTTAGTACAGAAAGCAGAGTTCTGTCAAAAAACCAGAACTAACAATCTTAGAAAATACTTAAATAAGAAACTATTTTCTCCTGTTTTGGTTGTTTTTGAGCTACGGAAATTATAGCTGTTACTGGCATCATTAGGCTGTAGTTGACTTCATAGAAAAGGATAATATTTAAATAGTTTCTTTTTATCATGAAAATCCAATTTAAGAAGCTCCAGAAATAGAACCTTAATCCATTTTTACTATTTCAGCAGTTAGAAAATAAGGTTAAAAGAAATCCCAAGGGGTCATACATGCAATCACTTGCCTGGTTAATATTTAAATTAAGAGTAGAGGCAGAGCTATACTAAGAATTAGTTATTTTTAACTTTAGAAAAGTTCTAATATTTGAAATTGCTTTGTAAATCCCCTACCTAGTTTATTATCTCTGCTTAGCAGGATTCTGTCTGCTCAGTAAATAAGGGGAACAATTATTTCTGGCATTGGGAGATGGTTGGCACAAAACTTTGAGTACAGCTGTTGAATATTCTTTCATTTTCTATGGATTGCGAGCTGCAAATTCTTTGGTCTTCCCTTATTGATCATATTTCCTACATTATTCTCCAAAGACGCCCACTGTTGATAAACAGCTTTCTGGTACTTGTTTCCTGAAGCAGAATATTTTTCTGGATATTTTCAACAGTGCTGATTAGAACAGGAGCATTACTTAATGAATTTAGCAAAGGATTTCCTACAATGCAGGAAGATCTTTAGGTGTTCTTGACCAGTTTTAGTCAGACAGATCCTGGCCTTCAGCAATAACCCACAGTTGAACAGAATCACTGTGGGAGATATCCAAAGGCTTTGGGATATTAGTGAAGAGATCATTGCATTAGTTTCTGGTTTGCAACTGACAGAAATCCCAGAGAGCTGATAACTCAAAACTTGAGGAATTGTTGCCAGCATTGATTAGAGATGTATGACTCCTCAGTGATTTGGGATGTGATGCTGACCAGGGAAGGGTGATGTATTACTTGTTTCCAAGTAGTCTGAACAATGTATCAGATTTACACGCAGCAGTATCCAACTGTTCGGGAAACAATTCTGGTTAAATGTTTGTTAACCAGAATAGGATTATCTGCATGACTTAGCTGCCTCAGAGCTTTTGAGGAGCTCCAAGCATCTGTTTTGTCTTTACTGTTTTTCAACAAAATCTTATAAATGGTTTACAAATCAGCCCTTGCTTTGTCAGCCTGAGAGGCCAGGAAGACAGATAGGCCAGAGGTACTTTTGTGTGACTTATTCATCCAAGATTCTTGATCAAGAAATGCTCTTCACTCTCCTTCCTGCATTAAATAGATTTTGGAATAACTTGTAGCTGGGTCTCAAGCCAAAATAAGAGGTCAGCAAGCAAAATTTTGAATCTACTCTGAAAGATGTCAGAAGACTGGAGGACTGGATATCCTTTAGTCTTGCCTTTCTGATTCAGCTTCTTGGCCTAACATGAATATAATTATGACCCTTTAGGAACATGATTCACCTTTCCAGGCTTATCTAGAAATATCATAAATTGTTTCAATTTTTTAAAGGTTTCTAATGCAATCATAGTAGTTCCTAATCCTTTCAAAGATTTAGCCAGGAAGACTCTAAGAGGCAGTTTATTTCTGAGTAATTCTTTTCAGTATAAAAAAGAGTCAAGACATTAGTGACTATTCTATAGAAAGCGGAGTTTCGAGATTTCAACATTATGAATATTGGATTTGGTTTATCAACAATCAAAGAAATACCTCTGAATTGCTATTGTTTGTTTGCTATTTATCTTAAAGCCAGCATTTAAATAAAACACATCTGCTAGAAAAATATTTCTCATGTTATCTAATGTATTTAGTACAGCATGAGTAACTATAGAACCGAGGTGTTTTCTGGGTTGGCCTGTAAATTAAAGGATATATATATTTTTTTTAATTGGTGTAATGGTAGAAATTAAAATTGTAGAAAGAATTTTGTGATATATTTGAATGCTTCTTTTTTTCCTTTTACTAATATTACACTGATATCATTCCCAAAAATGCCAGTTATGTATAAAATAATAGAATTTTAAGAATTAAGTGCTCTGCTAAGACATTAAGTCTTAAGACTAATAACTAAGAATGTTAAGAATTAAGTGCTCTGCTAAGACATAAGTGAAATCACAGTAACTCTGATATTAGGATTTTAATAATGTTAGAATACCTATTCTTTTTCACATTATCACCTTCTATTGAGATACGTATTTCATGTATGAGAGTATCTAGAGGTTAAAAAGACAAGCTACTTTCAAGAGATGGAATTGATTTATCTCTTGTTTTGTTCCTGCTAAAACCAGACCAGCTCTGAGTATTATAATGAACAGAGCTTTGTTTTGAAGTGAGATTAGGAACATTCACTTCAATGGATTTTTCAGATTGTATCTTGTTGCATCCGTTGTGCACATAATTTGTTTATAAATTTAATTTTAATGTGGCTGCTTAGAATGACAAAATTAACACAGGATGAAATACAGATCAGTGTGGTAGATTTACCTCGCCCAGTAATTAAACACACACAAAGTCATTACCTCAATGCCCAATATACTCCTGCATGCCATGGGATGGAGTAAACAATAGGAAAAGTAAAAGTAAGAAAACTTATGGATTCAGATTAAGACTGTGTACTAAGCAAGGGAAAGAGGGAAAAGCACTTGCAAAAGCAATCATTCACCATCTCTCACAAGCAGACAAATGGCCAGTCAGCCTCCAGGCAACAGCCACTTTGTAAGGCAGTTCCCCACCTCTCTCCCCTCTCCCTTATCCCGGCTTTCCAGGCCGTTTCTTGCCTCCGCCCCTCCACTCTCTAGGCAGGGGTGAGGTCCCCGTGTGCAGAATCAGAAGAAGGAAGCATGAAGTCTGTGTAAGGACTGTTCACTAATAACCAAGACGCTGGTGTGGTACCAGCAGTGGTGTAGTCATAAAAGCAAAGCACGGCACCATACAGGATACTCTGAAGAATGTCAACCCAGCCAGACCCAGTACAATCAGTTCAATGCTATTTAAGTATCAATGTTATTAATGTGTAAAATATGTGATTATTGCTTGTACATTTTAGGTATTTTCTTCACACTTTGGCACAGAGGTAGGATAATAGCATATGCCAACGTTCATGTGTTAGGTGCAATTAATGCTGACAAAAGTGATGTTACCAGCCAAAATAAGTAAGATAGCTTAAAGTAAAAGACAAAATCAATTTCATTCCCATGGAGCTTCTCAACTAATTTAAAATCAGAAAATGAATTTAATTATAATGTGAAGGACATAAATTCTGATCACACATTCATTCATTTCAAATTGAACTTTTTCCTTTGACTTTGCTGAACATAGATTAGCTATCTGTCATGCTTGTTTGATATCAGACAACAGATTAGAAAAGATAAAAATTCAAATATGAAAATGAAATGAAAATTTTTATTTTCAAAAATGAAAATAAAAATTATTTCCATTCTAATCTTGTCAATATCTTTTCACTAGATAGGAGAACTCATTTATCTATAACATGAACAGGACTGATACTGGCTGAAATTTGGACTACCTAGAATTTTACTTTGATGTCAGTGCTTCTCATATTATGAAAATCTCTCTTCTACATTTCCAATTCATTTTGATTCAGTGAGAAATTAAAGACGATTCTTTCAGTCATTTAAGAAGAGTGGCTACACACACACACAAATACACTTACAAAGCCAAAGCTTCTAATGCAGTAAAATGTTCTCTGCTTTTTAGATGCTGTATTCATATTTGCTTTTAAAAGAACAAGAAATGTAACCAGAACTCCTTCAAAGGAACATTAACACCTGCCTTATCCTAAAGTTACACTGTAGCAGAATACTTAGCAACAGAATGGCGAGTAATGTCCTCAGGGAAACCTAAGTCCATAGGGAATTAGCTTAGGCAGCTGTGAACAGAAGATAATTATATTTCTCAGTTTAATAGGGAGTAATAGTGAGTTTCTATAGGTAGACTGAATGAACAAGCCAAAATATTTGTGCAAACTGTAGCCATGCAGCCACCCAAGCAGACAAGACTGCAAGGCAGAGCTTTCAAGAATTCCAGCAGAACCCTGAGCCTGTGAGCTGTGGTGCAGTGGCAGATCCCCTGCCCTGAATCCGTGTGCTATCCTGCTGTTGTTAACACTGAGGAACACCTTCTAGGGCAGCCAGGGGATTAGCCTAATCCTTAGTGCTAGGCTTGTGAAATGCATCGGCTCAACTACCTGAACAAAACCTCGTCCTGCTTTCCTTGTGCTACATAGAAGTCAGGAGATTTTCTGTGCATAAAACACCAGCTAATTTTGAGCTAACATACTGCTGCTTTTGGGGGATGACTTCTGCACTATGATGCTCTTCCACTGAAGTCAGAACACCATATTCTAATACGCAGTTAGGAAGGGGCCAACTGAATATTATAAAAATCGTAAACAGAAGAAGATTGGTATGGTGATTTAGGGAAACTATGCACAGACTTTAAATGCTTAAATTACAAGCTATCTGGATCACATAGCATTTCTACTATATGCTCACTATCCCTTAGGACTGCCTTTAATCCAGATAATTTCAGCAATCTACTTTAAACAGCTATGAAAACAGTACTGGTGGAATGTAAAGCAGATGTGGAAATTCATGTCCAGAAGGGAAGGGTCCAGAATGTCTCTACTTTTCTCCACTGCTGAAGCCAACATATTAAGAAACTATGGTATAATTGGTTCCTCTACGTGGAACTATATACAACCTTTATATTAATTCTGTAAATGAGAAAAAAGGGAGGTCCCTTCATACTGGGGCTAAGGGAATGCAATGTGAAGAGTCATTGTTACACAAAGGGAGGACAAAGTATTAAAGGAGGTTTCTTTGCTCTTCTTCCTTAGGCTCTTCCAAATGTACTCCTTCCTCACACAGAAATTATTAACTAACACTGGCCTTACCAGTAATTATTAGAGTGACTAGCAAAGAGTTAGTAGTTTCAAAATATAATTTAGGTGATCCTATAGCATTTTTTTGGGCATAACAAAATAAACATATATTTAAACGGTTTGCATAATAAAATGCTATGTCTTCTCAGTTTCTTCCCTGAAGTAATTAATTGCTAATTTTTCTCTTTAATGTGATTACAATTCTTTTGACCATGTGGAAAAATCATCTCTACAAGTATCATATTCACAAACAATAGAAATGATTGCCTTAAGCACAAAACCTCTAATATAAATTGCAGTTTACTTTGCTTATTTATTGTTGATCTGTCAAGTGCCTTGTCAATATTTGATAATATCATTAATCTGTAATTTTCAGGATCACCAGAACTTTCTTTGGGTGATAATTCTCAGCATTTACCATTAAACATTCTGCCCTAGATTGTGTTCCAAAAATGTTTTAGATCCTTTCTTTCAAAAGTTGGCACTTTTTTTGTGATGTCCATCTGAAGGTTTGGAGTGCCTCCTTTTTTATGTCATTTTCTTCTGCATGAAAAGAACAAAATGAATATTTCACTTTCTTTGAAGGAAACAAAATGGGCAAAGCCAAAGAAAGAGAAAATGTGGTCCAAAATCAAGACGTTTTCTTCCCATTAGTTATAGTTAATAGATGTAAAAGGCAGTGGCCCAAAAGCAACACAGAGAAGATTTCTGGTGATCAAATTTCTAAGTATGCATATCTTAATGATTCAGAGAAACAGGTTAAAAATAAAAAGATAAATAGAAGGTCAGACGAGATCTTGAATAGATCAAGGGTCTGCTAAAAGATATATGATGGGAAGAGAAAAGAGTGAATCATGAATCATGAATCATGTTTTCCCTAGGACTAGAAAAAAATGAAGAAAAACATTGCATCTGGCATTTTCTCAGGCAAATAGGCACAAAAGTAGAGTCACTAGAAAAGAAAGGAAGGAAGATATTATCAAATCCTTGCATTGAATCAACTGGAAATGAGATAGAGAATCACCAGTGCTTTTCATCTTTGACTACTTCCTAGATCCCAGCCTCCTTAAGACCTTGAAGCAGAAACAGCATTCATAATTGCAATTGCTGTTCTGCTGCTTAAAGCCAGAAAAGTGTGTTTTTATGATCACATACAGAACTGAAACAATTTTTGGCAATTCACCATTGCCAAAAAAAGTCCTGCCCAACCAGACCCCACTTTGCTTCATACTCAAGACACAATATGACCAACAACCACTGTAATTTTTAAAATGTTATTACATTTTTTAAAAATTAAAATGTAGTTGTTGGTTTTGAATGGGGGACTTTTTGCCACTCATTTTTAACTTTCTGGTTTCTACAGGACTTTCAGAGTATAGTATGGAAGGATTGCTCTCACACTATTCCTAATGTAGAACTCATGTCTCAGTTCTTCTGAATCAAAGGATGATCTGGAATATAGAATTTCACTGTGTATGAGATGAACTTTCAACTTCTTAAAAATTCCAACTTGAATAAGACATCTATATTTTATCTAGATATTTTTAGAATTTATGATCTCACGTAGTCGATGTATTTTTTAATAAGTGAGTCGAATGACTTCTTATCAAAAGATAAATGAGTAAAATCAGCTCCTTTTATTTAAAAATCTCACTGATTTTAGTACTCTTTGAGTCAAGAAATTATAGACCATTTGTATCTGTTAAAAGAATGAAATATACTAGATATGTTAGTTCATGGGTGACAATTCAGATGTGATGTAAAACAAAATAGAACCCTAGTCTCTATAATTCTCTTGCATAGTTACAAGATGACTATTTTTTTTTATCTGCACATATTTTCACACCAGATTGAAAAAAAACCCTACCATCTGTGTAAAATATTGTGGTTGTAGACAAAAGTTGATCTTAAGCCTTGTTTTCTTACTATGAAAACTCAGAAGTTCATGATTGGCTAATGGAATCTTTATCTCTTTGCCCTTCAGAAATGTAGACCTTTGAAAGACTCCAACTCAGTAAGAGTTCAAAGCAGTTTATAATGTTTTAATAGTTACAGCCTGGATTACCAAGCAAAAGAATGCAGTTTTACTAGGCTTGGCATCTTTGAAACTGAGTTTCTTAGTGCCCTCAGAAGAGAGTCTGGTGGTTTTGTGCAACACTGTTGTTCCACCTTTACACTGTCTGAGTTTGATTTCTGACTTTTTAAAAGCCTGAATGACACCAAAGTATTTGCTACCACTCTAACACATTAATCTGATCATCTCATCTAGATTAAACCTCTCTACTGGACAAATTTTTAGAAATGTGTATAAAAATAAGGGGGTCTGATCTTAAAATCATCATAGTGCAAGATATGGACATGGAGCCTGTATTTGAGATAACAGAAAGAAGAAATCAGAAAATATATACAGGCTATGAAAGCAAGTGACAAGGAAGATAATATTATCAGCTGTCAGGAGGGATGGGGGAGCTAAGTATCAAAAATATTTCAATCACAGAACACAGGTTTTATCTCATGAGTTTAGAATGTCTGTTCTGAATATTCTGCATTAATCACTTTAAATAAATGAGTTTTTGATTTTTCTCATCTACTGATTTCAAAACTAGTCAAAAAAGTACTATTTTGTATGGACCATTTCTGTCCGACATTCTGACATTAAATCTTGGCAACTTAATTTTTTGCATTTTTATCCTAAATAATTTAAATCCTAACTGTAAATGAAACACCAGAACTAGAAATATAATAAATTAATAAATGTTATCCAGTTGTATAATATGTCTTATACATGAAGACTTTAATATTTTTCTACCATTTCTTGTCACATTTCTCTTTCATGTGATCAGGTAACAACTAAGAAGAGAGGGTTCAATTAAAAGTAAGTCACTGTCAAAGTGGTGTTACAATTACTAAACTGAAAACCTAAGTTTTTCACTAATTAACATGCCCAGTGTGGTATGTATTTCTCTCAACTGGGATAAGATTAAAGTGATCTAAGTTCTTAATCAGTGAATAGAAAAATCTCACAATCTACCTCTGCCATCCTCAGGGTTAAAATGTTTTAATGGATTTCAAAATTGTTACTCTGTATTTTAGTTCAACTACATTTGTCTGTGAATTTCCAGAGGTCTTGTCACCAGATTATCTTGCTTGGGACCTATATCTGCAAGGACAGAACACCCTCTGACAATTCTAACCTCTCTGGTTAGAAAAATATTTTGGTCATCTGCTGAAAATATTATGACTGACATTTGGATACTGTCCTTATATTGAATGTCAAAAATGTTTTAGAAAACTGACATCACAAGCCAATAAAAAAATCTTCTGAACTATAAGAAAGACCAGCACAAAAGGACTTGAACAGTAGACCAGTGCACTGGCAGACATTCCTTTGCATGATCTGTGATATCAGACTGGATGCTTATCTCATTGGTAGATACAGCTTTGGCTTAGGGAGAATGCTTTCCAGTTGAGTAGTATATTCAAGTTCCCAGATGTCTTTATTAAAAGAAGGTTATAAACATGCTGCATTTTAGGCTGCTGGAAAATCTGGAAGTTGTCTTCCACACACACACACACCTTGGGGGAAAAAAGGCCTGCAAAAAAACATTGTCAATTTTATAAACACACACAAGCCAAACCTTCTGGCTGCATTCTGTGCAAACATATAGGTGATGGGGTGTAATATTCAGATTATTATGGTCAATATTCAACATTCAGAAATAAGTAACATGATCTGCTGTGCCTGCTCTCTCCTGGTGTGATGCTCATCTATCTTTACACACATCATCTTCTCTTACACAAGTCAGCTATAAATACTGTTGGTATCTTGCCTTGCTGAAAGTACTCATCTTTTTTTTTTTTCAGGATCACTGAACCTAATAAAATTTGTTCCTTTAAAAATTTCTGGGTAACTCTAATGCCATCTATGTTATAGCTGCTTTAAATATTCTATCAGGTTATGCTCTAAAAAGTTCAGTCAGATTAGATATCTTTGCCTTTGGATCTGTTGTTCCCCTGTGCAAAAGACAGATCTATATAATTTCTGTTGAACACTCCATAAATTGCTTCACTCCTAGGCAATACCACTTAAAAATAATGCCTGAATACAAGATTCAGCCTGCCCACTATCAATTAGAAGAGCACATTTGCAAGGCTTAGTTAATTGAAAGTTTCCCAGCAGGATTACTCTTAGAACAATGATATATTTTCACTCTCAATTCTTGTTAATTAGTCAGTCACAAAACAGTTCTTACTCACCATAAACTCTCAGAAGTCCAATTCACTGGGAGAAATTTCATTCAGCCCATTGTTTATTCAAGTTTTTATTAGATAAAAATGCTGCTTATTATTTTTCTTACCAAGATGCATCCTTATTTCTAACACATGTTCATATTAATTTGCATATCAGAAAGATCTGTTTATCCGTTTACAAAAATAATCCTTTATTCTTATCATCCTTTTACAAAAATTCCTCTTCTGCTAGCAGCCAATAAATTACATTAAAATATGTACATTTTCTGGTATAATATTTTGCAGGAAAAGAAAATAGTATGAGCTGTCCTGCCAGTGGTGGATAAAATGTTGCTAGAGTTTTCGTGTGTGAAGAAACATTAAGTGTGTAAGGAAGCTGTGGCCAAGAAAGGAGTGGAAATAATATAGAAATAACATATCAGCTAGGTGATTGATAACTTGACCAGTACCACATGAAGCACAGGTGGAAGCAGTAGTTCCATACCAGTAACACTAACCCTGGAGATTCAAACACTGCATTTTTTTCCAATACTAGATTTTTTCCAAAATAGACAACACCCCTGGTTTTTTAATTGTAAGTCTCCCAAATGGTCTTACTTATGCTTCATTCATGTGCTTAGTTACCAATGCCTTTGAAAGGTGGACAGACTCTAGAATAATTGCTAAGAATTAATTGAGTAAATTAGCTACTCTTTCTCCAGGGCATAATTTAGGGTTGTTGAACCTTTTCAATTCAGCAAGATCACTTTAGCAGAGCATTTAGTACAGACTTCAGTTCACTCTCTCAGATGAGTGACAGTATTGACACCTGCTCAGCCAGAAATATGCCTTACAGTCTGCTTTCCTTCTTCAGTACCATCTCTGGGTTAGGATTCCCATTAACTTGTTGAAATTAAGAAAAACAATTTACTTGAGGACAGATGGTGTGTAAGCATGTTGAGAAAAGACCGAGAACGGCAACAAGGACTCCCTGGTTTCTTTGCCTAAGGCTTCGTTTTAGTGCCTTCACAGAGCTCCATCTTTCTTTCACACCCTTCCCACTTTATTTTCCTCATTTACCCACCACTGAAGCAAACATGTAGATCTTGAAGTTTCATTAAACATATGCTAGGAATATTCCACATGCCCTTTTTTCTGGAATAGCTCTTTGTTTCCAGGACTCTCACATCTGTCCCAAGCTGAGTCATCATCCTTAGGCTGCACTTGCTGTAAAGGCACCTTGTAAATTATGTCAATAAAACGTTGCAATGGGATTCTCAGAGCCCTCCCAAAAATGTGGCCTCACTTTGGCTGAGATGGTAAGAAATCCATGAATTTCTTAGCTCTCAGCTACATTTTTCTCAGGTCTACAAACTGCACCTTAGGAAGCAATGTGTAAGACGGCCTTTATGCCCTTCTGATCTCAACCCACGCGGCTGCAGGATGTTTTCTCCTGTGACCAAAAGGTTGTTACCAGTTCAGCCAGCTGGCAATAACCTCAAAGAGCTGATATTTTTCACTTTGTATTAGATGTGCAGAAATCTCTTGCCAAATTGGCCTCTGTCCAAAGGCACGGAAATTCTCTGAAATGTACTTGAAAACCAAACTTACCATCTCAAAAAGATAAAGCCATGATAGGAGAAGCTCTCATCTACAGAGATTTTTGACAGGAGTTAGGTCTCTGTAACAAGTCCATCAGATATTAAAGGGGAGATACTGTAGTAGCTGGTGTGATTTTCTTTTAAGGGCATAGAGGCAGTGAATTTTGCTTGTACTAAATGTTCTGGATAGTCCTTTAACTTCTTATGACACATACAAGGTTCCCAGAGATGGGTCCTCTTTGAGTCACTGTTTTTTCAGTTGGTTCTGGAGTTCCACATAGACATATTTCTATACTCTCCATGACTGCCATGCACAACTGCTGAGAGCAGTGAAATTCTATCCAGAATGATGTATAAAACTGGGGAAGACTGTGGACCAGAGACACAAGATGTGTGTTGAAGGAGTGTGATTTATCCATCAATTACATCCACATAAGAAAAGACATTATCATATCATCAGTACTACTAGTACTGATAGTCCTAAACAGTATTTATATACAGTGAAAATTTTCTCATCTCAACTTTTAATGCAAATTTAAAATAGAAAAACGTCAGGTTGTAGTCTCACAATTGCAGTTTCTTGCACAAAGGCCACACATAAATACAGCGACTGGAAGCACTTTCCTGTCTGTAGATCAGAGCAAATACCTCCATTGTGTTCTGATTGCAAGCCAGTGGGCTGCCAGTGGTCCCAGCCCACTCTCCATGCTCTGGTGTGTTGGCAGAAGCAGTTGCTCAGCATGTTCCAACGTACATTTTTTCGTTGCCTACACTTCATTCAGTAGAAAGGCTTATGTGTCCTGTTTGTGTGTCTGTTTCCTTTAGCTATATTTTTTGGTTTAAGAGGAGATATTAGCTCTCCCTGCAGTTATTCTGTATATGTTATGACATGTATGTCATATATGTCAGGACAGATTTGGTGTAAAAATATGTGACTTTTCTGTGAAATACAGTAAGGCCTTTGTTTTTCAGCATGGCCCTTTTTTGAACTCTGGAATAGAAAGTTTCACTTTATTTAGATATTATTAGTTCAGAAAAATGCAGATGGTATGAAGGTACATTATACATTCAGTCTTTAACACTGAAACTTAATGGCCTGACAGCTTTTCTTCAACATTGTTTCTTCTTTCTGTCTCTTACCCCAGGTGCTTTTTGAGTAGGGCTCATGCCATCTTGTTTTCAGCTTTTTCATGGGCCTCATCTCATACTCAGACTTAATTATTTTCATGCTGGTTGTCTTTGACTGTGGGGTGCCCTAAGCAGTAGGAAGTCGGTAGGAAGCAGCAGCTGAGCACATTTCTGCTGCATGGCCTGTTTCAATGATGGGCTGTTGATTGCCTGATGTTTGGCAGGATCGGTGTAAACAACCTCACTCCAGCAGGAATCATCAGGGCATCTTGAGTCCCATGGAAAAGAGTTCTTAAAAAGATGGTGCTGTTCTTTGACAAGATTTCAAATCCAGCTGATAAAGATAAGAGCATTTTGGAGACGTTCTTCAACTTCTACAAGGTACTTGAATTATAAAAAGAAAATAAATGGGTTAAAGGTAGAAACAAGGACTAAACAAAATAAATCTGAGACACATGAAAGTGGATTAGAGGCTGAAATAGTGTCAGGCTACAAACCATAATGCCTTACTGGGAAATATCAACCTGTTAGAGTCTTTGTACATTTGGTTTTCTGAGGGTAATTCTCACCTCAGTCTTCCTCAATATTTTAATTATTAATTTAAAAGAAAATCTGAAATCAAAATAAAGACTTTTGGTCACAGATGGTGGGACTGTAAATTACAGTGGTGAGATATGATCAAAGATAAAAAATATGAAGTCTTTCTTCTCATAGTTTTGTATTAGGTCAGATAAGAGCTGGATCATCACTCATAGGAAGGAAAAAAAGGTAGTTTTGCTTCTTACTGTCTGCCCACTGGAAATATTCAAAATTCATACTTTTAAGTGAATAAATAGTATCTGTTTAAAAGATTCAACTGAAGAAAATATTAAAATACCTACTTCTTGGAGATATCTTCATACTTAGACAATTTAAAATACATTTTAGAATAAGAAAAAGACAAATTTCAGCATTATGAGTGATTTCTACCAAAAAATCCTACAATATCAATATATATATAATTTTTACAAGGTTATTAAATGCATACTTTGAATATGTTTTTATTTTCAAGATATCTTAGTGGCATGAAATCTAAATTTTCCTAGATTTTAAATTATGAGAGTTGTATGTCTTTTCACACTTTAAAAAGAGCATAGAATCTGTTTTCAGTGAAAAAAATTATTGTCTTGAACTGCCCACACAGGAATTATCTTTTGAAAGCCATAAATTTTGATTATCTGTACTAAATGCCATTACAGAGTTCTTTTCTTCCTGCACACCACAGGTGAACTCTAGGAAACATCTTGAGATCTTGAGTTAAGAAGCAATAAAATGTTTTATCACTTCTTGAAATTAACATGCTCAAAGATGACCCTGTTAAAGCGCTGAACTAGTAATGATGATAGCCCTTATAATGTGAAAAAAGGAAGACATAGATAAATTATTTTAGAAAAAGAGCTGAAGAGAAAATAATGTGAGCATTTCTACCTGATAAAGATCCTTAATGGATATATTATCTTTCATTTTGAATTCATGTATACAGTAGTAATTGTTATTAATAATGTGTCAGCTGTTACCCTTGAATAGATAAAATGACAGTGCAATCATGTATAATGCTAGCGGGGTTCAGTTTATTAGATAACTGTATAGCAAAAAGCAGGCTTTTGCAATATTCTATTTTAAATGAAGTAATTTGCAGTTACTGTCTTTTTTTTCCTGCAGTAAAAATATAGCAGCTGTCAATAAAATAGTAAAAAAGTGAAGGAAATAAAAAAAAAATAAAAACATAATGCAAAGAATTCCACAGCAGGGAAAATAAAGGAGCTGTAAATGAGCAGAGTTAAACCTGTATAAAATATTTGGAAAATGAATCCAGCATTTTACAAGAGCTGGTTTTCCAATGTATAGGTTTCAGTGGCAGATGCACTGTATGGTTCTTAATAAGCTTTTAGCACTACCTATGCCAGATGAATCCTTTCCTCTTTAATACAAAGTTATGGCAAAGCAATTTGCTTTGTGGAATGAAAAGGAATCTGAAGTGTCCAGACAGAAAAATCCAATTTCATCTCCAGACAGCCCCCGTGCTATATGCCCTCCATTTTAATGACTGATGGATTCTACCTCTCCTTTCCTGGCATCACAGAAGACACTGGCTTTCCCCTAGTGCAGAACCAGTATTATATTTTGGGGGGTTTATTTGGGTTGAACAAAGCTTGCAATGCATGTACATAAATTTATTAATACCTTGCTTCCTTCTTCCATTAATTCAGCTAAAATACAATTGCCAGATTAATGAACTGTAGGCTTATATAAATTCTGTCTGTTGCTCCATCAGGCTTTTCTGATTCTTTTCCATTGATCCATCGAGTGTGAGCTGACTGCAGATTTCTAAAACATAAAACACCTCTTACAGACTAAAACTGTATCTAAGCTTCTGAAACACTCATGAACTTCTCTATGAATCTATAACACATTTTAAAAAGTCTATTTTTTATTTTTCCTTCTCTTGTCACAGAATGTCAAGTTCAAGGTTTTTTAGATTGATCAAAGTCTGTCCTCAGAGGAATGACTAGTTCTACGTGCTAGTTCCAATAAAAGAATCAAATTTGACGACATGTTGACAACAAATTTTAAAGGAAAATTTACAGGTTTAGGAGGCAAAACTTCAATTTGTTCACACACAGTGAAGTCTCCTGATCTCCTAAGAACTCCTATAAGTACGTTGAAATTGAATTATTTAATTGCTAAATACTTGAGATTCTTTTTATTCTTGTTAAAGGTGTCATTCAACTCTACCAATAGTGAAGACCCTACTTTGTTACAGACTTCACTGTTTCCAAATAAATCTGTTTATGCATTCAGACCAAAAACAATATAACTCAAAATTTTCATTGCATGGGAAATTAAAAAGTTATTTAAAAGCAAAAAGAACTGACCTATTTTTAATAAAAGTGAATTATGGAAGGCAAACATTTCATTAAACAGTAATGCAAACTGGTTAGCATAGAAATATTCTTAACGAAACCACCTTAAAATCTAAATTCTTAGGCTTTGTTCTATGATTTTTAAGAGAGAACGCCTAAATTTCTTGTTAGGATTGAAATGTCTAAGCACTACTGACAAGGGATTCTTGGATCCCCACAAGGATTTTCCAATCTAGATTCAGTGGTACCAAGTACCATTCAGCATTTGGAATGGAAACCAGGGATTTGGGGACAGTAACCCTGAAGCTTCTCACTTCTGAGCCAGAGTTCCTGCATGATTTTGATCCTGGCAGATCAAAGAGCTGATAGGTGATGTATTCAGAAAGCACACAGTTGAAAATTGGTGGATTTCTTGGAAAAATATTCCACTGAACATTATTCCTTCTGAATTTGAAATGAAACTCAATTTTGCTTGTAAAATAGAAACTGAATTATGTCACTTTAAAAAAAGGAATATTTGCTACATTTGAGGAAAAAACTGAAATCCTTTTGGTCAATGTAGTATGTTTTTTTCCCATTTGGAAACTGTTGTGAATACTACAACACGTATTTCTTGACTGTAGAAATCACCTTAACTTGCATATACACCACTTGGGGTTTTCCTGACTAAAATTACTAAAAACTCATATGATACTTAAACTGATCAGTTGCTGTAGTTCAGTAGTTAAATCTTTTCCTAACCTAGTAGAGATCACTACCTTAGTAACAGTTTATTAATCTACTGGAAAAAAAAAAATGGGAATGTTACAATAGACTTTTTTATCTGGTAATATATTTTGTTTATGTTATATGTGTTTTATTGCAGTAGGAAAACTATATGAACCTACAAACCTGTGACATATCTAGTTAAATAACAGCATGGGCAGAAATTTAATCTTCATTTGTTCCACTAGTTCATATTAATTTCCTTGAACTTGTTGATATTAGAGTACAGCTAAGCACAAATTAGATGGCGTTTTGGGCAGGGTTTTGCTTGCTTGCTTGATTTTGGGGGTTGAGTTTGTTTGTTGTCTTTTTTTTTATCTCTTCCCTATTTTCTTCAGTTTCCAATGAGAAAACAAACCACAAAAACCACCAGAACTAGAAGTCTATCAATTATTTGCTCACTGAATAATATTTCTGTTTTTTCTAAATGCTTCACTTTGAACTAGTTCAATATGAAGGAAAGTAATATGATAAACAATTCATTACCTATCCTTTCATATGCAGAAAGTAATTTGATATCACATAATATGCAGTTCACTTATCAACTATTTAATTGCTTTTCAAATAAGGTCAACAAACTTCCAATGGAATCCATTAGTATACCATTAGCATTCTAAATGTTATTCGTTAGCTACTATACACATGTGAAATGAAACTCATCCAAGATAGCAGTATTTTAAGAGATGTCAGGACATTTGGGTTTGAAATATGCTTACACTCAGCAATCCAAGAAATGTTTATATTTTAAATTAATCTTGTGATTGTACTCTGTTTCACTCTTTGTTTCTTCTTCTAGTTTTCTGTTTCACTTCCTGACTAATAATTTCCATTTTTTTCCTCTATAACTGTAAGAAATGCACTCTGCAGGTAATTGCTAGTCTTCATTTGATCACTCAATACATAAATTTTTCCCAGCATATTCACAGTATATTTTCTTTCAGCATTTTATTTTTTTACCCTGGGAGCTGATTTCTAGAAGTGATTACTTGGAAAAACTGCAATCTGCTCAATGCTTTTGAAGTCTTAAGAAAGGTTTTTTTTTAGCAACATCATCTCTTTTGGTATTTTTTTCAAGAAATCTTGAACTGTTTATATTATTTATTGTTTTTATTTATGTTTGTGCCTGTCATCTAGAGAAACACTTAATCTTATCAGCTTTGTTTTATTGCCAAACTCCCATTTCAGGGAAATAAATCAGAGTTTTGTTGTTTTAGTGTACTGAGACAGAAAATTGACTTTCAGTTACAAAATCTTGGCAAAAGGAGAGATACAACAACAAACTCCCAAGTTAATGTAAACTTTCCTAACATGGGATCTTAGATTCTGAATTCAAAACTTATCAACAACTAGAGCAGTTTTAGGACTACTCAGGTTTACCTATCCCTTAGGGTGATTGCAACTCTTAGCACAATTTTTTGTCAGCAATTCTAAGCATGACAGTGATCAACAAAATGTGGTCGTGAGTAAGCCAAGAAGTAGGCTGATTGCACACACAGTTTTGGTCCATGTAGCTGGTGCTGATATTTTCCCCACTTTTCAAAGGTTAAGGTTGAATACAGTGGCAACCAGTATCTATGTGGAGTTAAGAATTACCGTTATAATCAACAGATTCGTTAAACTGCCAGCAATTAGTAGACTGTATATAATATTGCTATAATACTGTTAAAATTGTTATATAGAACACCTGTGATATATAACTCATAATTCATGCAAGTAGGTAATTTGCTGGCTCCTTCAAAATCATGAAATTATGAACTTGCAACAGCTGAAAATGTTATCTATCACATTTGCATAATACCTTCCCTATACTTAACAACCTACTGACATTCTTCTAAGATATTTCAGTATTCATGCACTTCAGAAAGGGGCATTTTCTTATTGTAGTGTTAAATTTGATGAAAAAAAAAAAAAAAAAAAAAAAACCAAACAAACCACAAATAACCAACAAACCAATGCAAACCAAAATAGTAAGCTTAGAAGAAGTTAAAATCAAAATAAAAAAAAACCCCTTCTACCCTGACTTCATGCACAAAATGTTACTGAAATGTGTTAAAAGTGCTTTAAACACTAAAGAAAATGGGTTTCTGCAAACTTGCTCATGATTTCTTCTTTGGGTGGCGAAGAGCCCTTTAATTTTGCTTTAAGATAGTGTGATTAAGATATAGGACACTTATGTTTTACTACAGATGTAATAACAACAATTTAAAGGTGAAAACACTTTTACGTTGCTACTTTTGGCAGTTCTGAATATAGCAGTTCTTGAAAACATGATCATTTGTGAGAAGAATTCATCACACTCTTTCAAAATGAGTTCCAAGTGATCATGGCCTTAGTATAATAACTCTTTAAAGCTGTCTACTTTGCAGTTTATGAGGAGTAATTTTCATGCAATCATCACTCTGAAAGATGATTTGAAAGTTAAAGAATATTTTATTTTAAGACCATTGCTTCTTCAGTGTGATTTCATACAGAAATGAAAAAAAACAGGGAACCTCTGCAACGTTTTGTACCTTTATACCCTACCTAAATGTAAAATTAGAACCCTTGAGTTTGCCAAGACCCACTTCTCAGATGTAAGTGGAAAAACACAGTTTGTATTGTACACAGAACTACAGCAGAAAGTGGGGGAATAAATTTGAGACAGTTCCAGGAGCAGGCTGAACACACCTGAGCTGGCAAAGTAAGCCTTGCACAGTCTGTGAAAAGTTAATGTGCCCAAAGAATTTGTGGTTAGGTCTGTTGTTTTCAGAGCATAATCTACCTGAGCTTCCTATAACCCCTTAAGATTTGAGGATATGTGCTTTAGTTTCCAGATCTGCTCTCGATCCAGCTACAAAAAGTGTTTCATTTAAGGGAAAGCAAACCAATTAAGAAAAAATAAAATTAGTCCAAAAATCTCATTGTCCACTATGTTCTGCTATAGAAATACAATTCTGGTAACCTTAAAAGTCTCCAGAGAGCTGACGATGACAAGAAACACAATTTAATTTTCACACTTCCCTCTTAGTTCTTTTTCTTTTGGCCACCTAAATCTCATTAACTGGTCTCCAGGTTTCTGAGTTTTGCCAGGAGCAGAAATTAATATCTACTTAGCATGTAGCAAATGTAACACTGTTTTTAATGACACACACATAAAACAACAGACCTATAAAACAAACAAGCAAACAAGTTCAGAGCAAGCAAAAAGATAAAGGAATACTTTATTAGACCATTGAATTGGCGCAAGTGTTTCATGTTGTAATAAATCTTTTTCTCATAAAAGCCTTGAATAATTTCTTTTCATCTTTAGAGAGAATCTAATATGTTGATCCTTAATTATACAGGCCTTATCACTGTATTTACTGTTGGCCCCAAGTACTGAGTGGTTCTGCTCAAATCTCTACCATTGTAACTACCATGCTTATGCTCCTGAAAGAAAACGTTCAAAAAAATTCAGTAATTTGTTTCCTGTTTTTATTATTTTTTGGAGTGAGTCTACTTGCAGCAAAATATTTCTATTGATGTAGCTTCCAGCTGATAGTTCCAGGAGTTAGATTTTTACTGAGTAAATAAAGTACAGGAAGTAACTCTGATTATCTTGGATACTGTGAATTTCATGCTGCAGCTGTAGCTTTATTAATTCCAGTCCCATACACCTGAAGCCTGAAACTGGTTGTACAGCCAAATATCTATGTATGTGATGAATTACTACCCTCAGGAAAAGTTTTCTGTTTTGTTTTTTTGTTTGTTTGTTTGTTTCTTTCTTTCTTCTTTTTTTTTTTTTTTTTAGATGGTTTTCATCTTGGATAAGATGAGATTGCTATTCTACTGATAACTGCCTTGGCCTTTCAAATGTAACTGATTGCAAACAGGAAGATCAATCACTATTCTTTGTGAAATAGAAAACACCCCACATATTATTGATCGACAAAGCTAATCTTGATGGCTCAAAGCACTTCTGATATGTATTCTTTTTTTCTCTTGAATATAGATTAGTAACTCCAATGTGTCCAGAGCAACAGAGGTGATTCCCTTGTCTTTATTAACCTGTGCTTACAATTCACTGATAATTTTCCACTGGTATGTCACACATGCATCTGACTGTATGGATATAAATCATATTATTTTGAAACATTTAATTCTAGAAGTGATTGCAGGCAGGGAACAAATAGAAGATGCAATTATTTGAGTTAGAGAACAAACTTTAAAAACAAAAAATACCAGACAAAATTAATTTTAAGCCTTTTTGTAATTTTACATTTTTGAGGTTTGAGTAAATGAAAACCCTTTGCAAAACCTGGATAATAAGGATGGCAGCTGCTTAGGATTCTTTTTTTAAACAGTTTCTTTTTGGAAAGTGCTCATTTGGCAAATGCAAACTTTTTATAGGCACCTTCCAGTTTTGATGGATCCTCAGCTAGAAAACATTTCTCAGAACCAAGAGATTTCTCTCTAAAGTGGGAGGACCAGAAAAACAAATCAGCTGTGGAATTCACCCACATTCTCTCACTGCCCTCATTGAGGTCCAATTCATCTCTGTTTCATCTCCCCCTTTTGTGGTTCACAGGTTTTGAGTTCAGAGGGATGTCATAGGAATTCCTCTATAGGAAGACCAAAAAAGTTTCCGTAAGTGGAACAGTTGATTGATTAAAAGGAGAAAGGCAACTGTTTTACTATTTTAAAAGGAAGGAAAAAACGAAGTTGTCTTCCACATGAAATTTTGAGATGTTTGAATACCTCATAGTTTCATAACTCCAGTTTCCAACAATCACAAATTATGGGTTCACAAGGGAGATTTTGGTCACGCACAAATGGGGATAGACAGTCTGTGGCAGGCAGATAGTTTGGTTTTGCAAATTCATGACAATAAGGTCACAAATGAGGATAACTCTCCTTAACAAACAATTATCAAAATGAAGGCTACAGAAAATCAACTACTTCTCAACAGACTGAATATCTATCTATAGGGTGAATACTGAGTCTAGATACTTTGCAACTAGTAAAAAACCCCCAATTCCAGTCAATAGTTGAAAGCACAATGTTTAATTTCATAGATGATATGGCATACATTACTGCTTTTTTTACTTAAAGATTGTGTTGTAAAAAAATATCGCATAAGATAAATATTTTCCAACAGTAGGGAAGGTTTAACATCCACTATCTGTTGCATAAAATCAAAACTTATTTGATAAATAGTTACATTTACTACAAAACCAGCCAATAGGGTAATCTTTTATTTTTTTCCCCCAAGCTGTATATGCTCAAAAAATTTTTGGAACTGTTGCAATCCAACATCTGTGCAGAACACAGAACCGGATGACTCAGAAGATAATCTACAGTGAAAGCTGCCTTAAGACATCACCAAGTCCCTTCCAAAAAGAAAGATACATGGAGAAAAAAAACAGCTCTAGACTGACTTATAAGGCCTCTAATCTGTGCAGAAGAGAAGGTTAATGCTGGAGGACGAGGAAAATGTGGTTATACATACACATCTGGAGAAAGAAGAAGATAAACACCTTAACTTAGATTTTTCCTTTAGTTTAGGAATCAGAGACTGAGTCCATTATTCACAGAATGAAAACAATATTCAGTCACCCAGAGCTTTAAGACTGTTTAGTGACATAAATTAATTGAGGGGGTAGCTAAAGTTTCTTGTGTATTGGCATCATGCAAACTGCTGCTGAACATATAAATGTGACTACGTTTAGCTGTTACTGAATGATGTTCAGACAGAGAAACTATGAAGATCTAAAATAATCTTGTATTCCTCTGCAGCATCCAGCATCTTAATGTAATGGAAAGCAGTGGAAGGTATCCATCTAAACAGATGGATAAAATCTACTCAGTAATTCCTAATCAGGGGACTGGTATGGAATAGGAGATGAAATTTGAATCCTGTTATGATTAAGTAACTAATTGTGAGGTGATATACATTCAGAGTTGCTTGATTTCCAAAACTGGAAAGACACTTGCAATAATATGATTAACAATATGGCCATAATAGAAAGATATGATTAAAAGATGTGTTTCAAAAGACTGCTTTTGGATTTCTTGGGTACCCTGTGCTCTTTTCCTCCTTAAATATTCCAATTTCCCAGCTGTTTTGATTTATATTAGCAAAGCACTTTCTTGATAAAATTATATTCTTGTTTAAACAATTAGGAATGAACAATACATTTTGGAGGGAAGAAGAAAACTGAGAGAAATTCAAATTAAATTAGGGAGAGTAAAAATATAATCAAGGCATATTAAGCTGTTAGGAAATCTGTTATGTGGTAAAATGGGGAAGAAGTGACAGAAAAAGGTGCGTGTAATGAAATTTCTGTTGTTTCCCCTGGGTAGATCTACGGAACAGACATCATGTACTAAAAAAGAGGTAAGTAAATGAGCTCAAGGTAACAGGTTTTCTACAGGAATCTGAACTAGCATGAATATTTCTGTGCTTTATTACAGTATACTAAACTCTTTTGTTACTAAAATGAGGACTGGTATGAATCTCAAAAGACAGAGAGCATAGACGTTCCCAGAAGACTTAACCATGGATTAAAGACATATGCCATTTAGAAGCATGTTAATCACTGAGTATTTCACCAGAAACCCAAGGTTATAAAAATAATTGTTTTGATTTCTACATTCTCCAACTATGCCATTTATAGAGGCACTGATCTGACATGAGCTAATTCTTGAGTAAAACGTAGTTATGGCATCTTATCCTACTTTAGCAAACTGGATTGAACACTAAGATAATCCTATCTGTCTTGGCAATACAGAAAGCCCTCAAGAACAGTCTACAAAGAAAATTCTGTAAATAGGACATCCTGAAGATCACAGTGGTTAGAAAAATGATTCAGCGTGGATACTAAGAATCTCTGAGTTTTCTTTCCTATACTGTCACTTGCCACTAACACAGTTTGAGCTTTTACTTCCTCCATGTTGGCTGCCATTTTCCCTAAGTGTTATAGTAAATCTTTCTTTCTTGAAACAGAAATTTCTTTAAAAGGAAATAGGCAGGATGATTAGCCATTATAATTTTGTAAAATTATGCATCTGGTTTACTTAAATAATTCCTGTGTCTCCTGATACTGTGAGTCAGAAACAGATTTCTAAAAAGTCTCTTTCAATTTTTTTTTCCTGTTGATGCCTTATTTTGTCAAATTTCTAGCAGTAAAGTTAATAATGAAAAAGTATTTTTGAGTTTATTTTTTTTTTCTCCAGGTCTAAATTGCACTGTATGTTCTGAACACACAAGATATGGTGTAGTCAACAGTTTGATTTCAAATGGACAAATATTTTTTAAAATATACAGAATTACTGTATATGCTAGTCCAAAAAAAACACTTAAAAGAAATATCCCAGTACTTCCTTTCATTAAAGTTGGAAATATTAATGATGTGATCTGTATAACAAGGAAGATATTCTGTTACATATTTTAGAAATATGTCTTTGGTGATTAGCTGTATGAAATATGCCTCTGCAGAAACTAGAAAGTTACTGTAGATGTTTCATTAAACATGTTTCTATGCATTGTATAAATAAAATAATGAGCATTTAAGTGAAGTTTTGCATCATAGTAGTTGAGTTAGTTCTTCCTTGTTAAATTCAGCATGTATTATGTATCTTATTGTGATCCCTTCTTTCAGCTGCTCTTATTCAGATTTAAATTATTAAATTAATGTTCACAGCTCTCTCTGTCTTCTCTTCTGAAGTCCAGGGGATACAGAAGTTTTTTTGGTTGGTTTGGGTTGGATTTTTTAAATAAGCCACCTGACATTCATTCTTCCTTTTTTTCAAAGTCTTATAATGTATTTTCTTTATGTAAATTATAGTGTAGAGTTTACGATACTGTGTTGGTTTCCATCTCTTTTCATCCAGCTGGCATTTCTCTCAGCATTTTTAAACCATGGCTGTGTAGGATTCACACAAATATTCCTAGTTACTATGTATCTATTGTTCAGCCAGTTGAGTTATTAGAAGGCTTGTAAAGGTGCAGTATTTCAGCCTCCAGAAGAAATGGCAACACATTACTTCACTCACAACCACACAATTTAAACTGTCTGTAATAGTTGCTTCTTCGCATAACATTAAGAAATTGAAAGATGTCTTACAGTTTATGTGGTGTGCAATTTGACAATATTTATGGACCTAGAATCTTTATTTGATGATCTTCCAGAGATTTTAAAAAAGCAGATTATCTCTTTCGTATCAGTTTTCTTACAGTGTTCACCAGCATCTTCCAATCAGCATACTAAGTTGCACTGTTACTGTATGTTACACACTTTTTATTCTCTCCCAAGAGAGAGAAGAATGAACAGCGTGGGTGCTGCTACAGTGTGTTTTATACACACCTATGTGTATTAGGTCCTCCTCCCTGCCCTTCTTGAAAACTGGGACAACATTCACCGGCTTCCAATCAGCTGGGATAACTTTCCAGATTCCTAAGACCACTCAAAAATCATCAAGGGAAGTTCTGCAATGACATCAACAAGATCTTTGAGGATTGTCCGATTAATCCCATGAGATCCCATAGATTTATAGGAATCCAGCTGGAGAAGAAGATCCTGCATAATTTCAGCATCAGCTGGGAGTTTATCATTATCACAGTCATGGCTCCAGCTCAGGGCCAATCATCAGTGTTGAAGACAGAGGCAAAGAATGCATTAAACATCTCTGCCTTGTCTCTGTCCCTGATTGTGAGGTGACCATCCTCATTCATAACAGGACAACATTGTTTTCACACTGCCTGTGGCCAGTTTTGTCTCCAATTGAGCTTAGGCAGAATGAATTTTCTGCCTGCATTGGCAAGCAGCATCTCTGTATTCTTCTCATGTCATGTGATCTTGCTTACACTGGGCATACACCTTCATTTTTGCCTTTATTCCCAAGAGAAATCCCTGTTCAGCCAAGCCTTCCTTCTACTTCATTTGCTGGATTTCCAGCATTTGGGAATTTCCTGCTCCTGTGATCTCATGAGGTGATGTTTAAAAAGTGACCAGCGCTGATGTATTCCAGCACCTGCATAAACATTTTCCCAGGGGACGTTACTCACTAATTCGCTGAGCAGTCTGAAGTCAGTTCTCCTCACGGCCAGGTTCAGGGCTGAAGTTTTGCTGGCACTTTTCCTCCTGTCAACAGAGGTTTTAAACCCGATCTCTTTGTGGTCGCTGTGGCCAGGATGGCCACCAGTCTCCACTTTGTTCACGAGATCCACTCTGTCGACAAGCAGGAGATCAAGGAGGGCATCTTTCTGAGTCAGCTCCCGTAGGACCTGTTCCATAAAGTTGTTATCCAGGTGTTTTAGGAATCTTCTGGCCTGGGTTGTACAGATAATTTCTGGCAAGTTGAAGTCCTCCGTAAGGACAAGGGCAGTTTACTTGGAAGTGTCCCTTAGCTCCTCAAAGAACAACTTATTGATGCCATTGTCCTGAGAGGTTTATAGAAGACTCCCACTGTGACATATGCATTATTTGTTTGTCCCTCATTTCTTACTCAGAGGCTTTCAACTGTGCCATTGCCAGCTGTGAGCTGCATGCATTCTAGCATTTCCATTATATACAATGCCACCCTCCTGCATCTTCTGCTCTGCCTATTCTTTCTAAAGAGCCTGTAACAGCAAATTACTTATATATAAGTATGCATGTTTTTGAAATTTATGTTTCAATAATCCTGGAGCAACGTGCTTTCCCCTTAATGAAGGAGCAAGAGATGCTCTGTGTGTCTGCTTGTGTGTGTTGGCTGGATGTGAGAGTGGTAGGAACAGAGTGGAGGATAGGGGAATGGAATATTTATTTTGCTCTCAGTTAAACCTGTAGCAGATGTTGTCTACCACAGATGACTCTGATACATACCACAGAGGTTCAATTTTTCGCAGAAATCAAAACACCTATTGTGGTTTTCACTTCCAAATCTTTAAAAATGTATTTGAAGCTGATTTGGAGGACATAAAAATAGAGACTGATTTCATATTCCATGGAAAGCCAATGTGTAGATCAGAAGAGAGGTCAGAGACGTTTGTTATATCCTGAATAATTGGAGCAAGATATTGATGTGTTCTGTTCCTTCTCATAAGCAACAGTAGGGTTCCCATCCTCAACACCACCAGTATCTTCAGCTGCTTGTGTGTCTCCGGCTTCATCAGTTAATTTAATCTTCCCAGTATGCTTCAAGTGACATCACTAACTATTTATCTGTATTGATGTTTGGGATTTTTTACTGTTTCACCTAAAAAAGGGCATATACGATTGATTACAGTAAACTAAAGAATGACATAATGCAAAATGTGTTAAAAGGACTGTTGGCTTTAATTTTTGAAATGTTATGTGTAACTCTTTAAACTTTTTTGTACGTATTGTGTTCAAACTTTGCATTTAAGCATTTCTTTTTATTTCTTGGGGTCTTGGGCACAATATAGTACACCTAAGAACTGGAATATCTAAAAATCTGATTCACAAAGTTTTCTCTTCAGATTATTACATTCTAGACAAATATGAAATTGGTAAGAATTTTAACATATAATTTTCTCAAAATTGTATTAATTTTTTTTAAATATACGGATTTTTTTCTGGTGCTTAGGCATATTAGTCTCTGGATTACATTGTTCCTATTGTGTTGAAACAGAATTCAGGTTTAATCTTGCGTAGCCCACAATTCCTTATCTTTTTAAATGTTCTCCCATTTCAGTTTTTTTCCCTGACAAATAGTATTGAAAAATGCATTACCTTAAAATGTTTATATAAAACCCTAAAGCTGAAGTGTCTAAGTATTTACTTATGAGTCTGGCCACGTATAAAGATGTTTACTTAAATGAATGCATTAGCAGATTGTTGAGTTTTACAGGATAATATATAACCTGATCTACTACTTTAAGCACATTTATCTGCACTGTATTTGTTTAAAAATAGTTTCATTTATTTTAGTATCTCCACCAGACATATAAATGATAATGAATTGCTTTAAAGAGTCACAATCTGCCTCCTTGCCTTCCATTCTCTGTTGCACAGCAGTGCATCAGGTGCTGTATTTTAGTTGCAAATCCTCACTCACTACCAGTGGCACTATAGAAGCAGCTATTCAACTTGCAAAGAGATGCTCTAAAGATACAACTGGGAATCAAAGACTGAGTAGATTGTGGCCTCTCATCTTTGCTCAACATAAGAAAGCAGTAAGTACTGTGTTATAAACTGAGGCCTTAATGCTATAACACTAACAGCTTATTAGCTAACTTTTTAGAATTGCTCAAGGGACCTCCAAAAGGGAAAAAAACCACAACCAATGCCTTGAATGGTTAGAATTGGAATTTAAGAGCATATAACAGGGAACTACAGTAACTCAATCTCTGTCCTGAGATTTTTAACGTGGATTAAGTTATGCACATGCTCTGGTGTGAGAAGGAGTTTACACAATTTAAATGACTGAGCACATGCAATTCCTGTCAGAACCTGTGAGGTTATTTTTCCAGAGGAAGACTAGGGAGTTGTTGAAGGCATTCTTTGTCACTGTACCAAACAAGATCACAGTGAGATTGTCACCATTTAATTGACAGGAAGGCAAAAAAGAACAAAGCTATGTTTAATGTGTTCTCTTAGAAAAGGTCACTTTCAAAGTGTGATCTTTCACAAGGGCACAAGGTCACCAATTTTATCCCCGGCACTGGGGTTTTCTGATGGATTATTATCTTCCCTTTGCTTACATTTCTTTGGAGATTGCAGGAGTCACGTTCCTGCAATGCACAGGAAAACAATTTCAAGGATTGCTCTGTTCAGCTACTGTGATCAACTTCAAACTTTTTCATAAAAATTTCTGCCTGCTATTTATGACCCATGTAAATGAAAAGCATGCATTGTACACACCCTTAAGGTATTCACAATAAGGACTTTACATTCAGATGAAAAATGTGTATGTTTAAATCAAAATCCAGTTTTCTGAATTTTACACTCCTCCTGTGTAGAACACTTATGTGTACAGTGCAAAATTGCTTTATTCTAGAGTCTGTTGTCTATTAATAAAAATAAGTGTGCTTGGAAAAAAAAATTAGAAGTATAGCAAAACCATTGATTACTATATTATGAAGAAGCTGTTTGAAAACAAAACCGTTTAAAGTGTAAGAGAAATAACACACAATAGAATCTATTCTAGCATCTGTAGATATTACATCACATTTCAATTTTTCATTCACACTAGATTTTTTTATGTTCTTCTGTGGTTTAATTTTCTCTAGTGTGGGTTCAAGGTGAAGTGGATCAGGGCAACAATGTAGAATTGCACTGCAAATGTGGCAACAATGTAATGCAGTGTAAGCATAAGCAGACCCAACATTAGAAAAAAAATACCTGTGTAGTGAATAACACTGCAGCACTTCATGGGATTCTTTTAAAAACTTGAAATATATGAGCTACTGATAACCATAGAATGCATTGCCTAGGATTTATTTCACCTTAAGGTTGTAAGCAAGACAGAAGATCCTGTTTTATAAGCTGAAAGGACATCTTTTTTCTAGACATCACACTGGACATCACTACTCTAATTATAAAATGTTTTTTTTTTTCTGACATTGACAAAAGTGCCTCATTAGAAAGAATCTTCAATAAAGAATAGATTTTAAAGTTATGACAGATATCAATTAATTAGACCTTTATCAGAATGTGAGATATGAAACTGTATTTTCACTGTTTATTTGAAAACCATCATCCTTATTTTAAACATATTTTCAGTTAAGGTTTTCCAGTGTGAGGTGACCAAAGCACAAAATTAATTTAAACAAAAATTAATGTTCATTAAGTGATGACCTTTTGCAAAACACTAGCTCACATAAGTCTTTTTGTTTCCCTTAATGACTTTTAAATCCCTAGCTGGTCTGACACCAGATTCTAACAGAGAAAGCTTTTTTTAACTTTTTTTTTTTTTCAATGAAGAAATTTTTTAATAATGAGTAGCTAATAAACCATTAGAAGTTTTGGATTTTTTGATTTTTCAGTACACTTAGAGTTAAAAATTTGATGTTGTTGTCGTCGTTCCCCCCCCCTCCCCCGCCTTTGTATTTAAATTTAATTCTAAATTGACAAGCCTTTAGGGACAAGAGAGAGACAGCAAAGATGAAAGCCTGGGAGCTCATCTAAAAACATATCATCACCTGCTTATTCTGTTCCTATCCTTTGACTCTTTTACCTAACTTAAACCCTGCCCTGTTGTCTTATTTTGTTGTCAAAATATAGTCATTTTAGGGAAAATAGATCTTGTACGCATGCTTACCTATACTATCTTCTGATATCTTTCAGAGAAAGGAGCAAGTATCACCTAAGAGGTGCTTTTTCAAGGTCTCAGAAATAACAATTCTGTACTTATCCAGGACATTTATTTTGCCTGAGACTCGGCAGATATTTAGGACATACTTTTTAAGCCCTATGATTTTGCTCAAACTGACTGATTATTTGAGGTCAGCAATATAATAAATCTAATTCTTCTTTTAGATATTTATTTAACTTCTCAGATTTTGTTAACCTACATTTTTACATTCTTTTCTGTAATACATTCTTTTCTGTGGAATGGAAATGTTAACTCTAAAAGACTTTGGCAAACATCATCTGGCTTAGCTTCTTAATAATACTAATCAATATCTGTGAAAAATGTAGTTTTAAAAAGTTTCTCAAAACAAATCTTCACTAAACAAAGGAAAGGTAATTGAACCCCTTAAGGACATATTACATCAAAAAAAGCCTTTAGTGATCACAACCCAAATACACAGTGTATAAGTTCCTCCACTCTAAAGTAATTATTTTCTATTGGGCAAAATATTTTTTCTAATGAAGTGACTGAAGTTTTTTCTTCAATTTCATTCTCTCAAAAAATTGATAATATACTTTCTTATAATAAATACACTGTGAGACTAAAACACAAGACGAAGGCTTAATATCAAAGTTATAGAAGTACCAGACAGGAAATTCAAATGAGTGAATTGAAAAATCATGAAAATTTATCACAGACTTGAATTTGCTAGAATTAATGTTTTTTTAAAATTGATAAACACATTCCACTTCATCAGTTGATTGAATTTTGGACTGTTTACAGTTCCTGAATATTCTGGTTTTAGATTGTTGTGTTCTGCAACAAAGTTCAAAGATGTTTGGCAACATTTTGGATAGTAGCCTACGAGCCCCCTAAACTAGTTCCTATTTGGCATGGACAGAATAGTTGTCCATAGAAGTTTTGGCAAAACAGGGAGCTAAGTTAGTATCTTGGGTAAAACTCTGCTGTTCATAAAAGCAGTAGGGTTCACAGACCCTGGCTCTATCTGCTTTGCACCCTCCACCCTTTGAGCTATTTATACACACTGTAGATGTCCCGTCTGAGACTTCTTCTCTCTAGGGTGAACGCTCCAGTGCCTTCCCTCATGGGAAATATGTTCCACTTCTAATCACCTAAACGTCCTGCACTATACTCCCTGCAATATGTCCTTGCCTCTCTTGTAACAGGGACCCCAGAAATCCAGGTGTTGCCTCACCAGTGCTTAGTAGAAAGGGAGGATCCCATCCCTCAAACTGGTGGCAATACTCAGCATAATGCAGCCCAGGACATCACTGGAGCTCTTTGGTACAAGATCTCACTGATGCCTCTTGTTCAATTTGGTGTCTACTGGGACCCCAGATCTTTTTCTGTAGCATTAGAATTATTACCCTAAATACAGGTTTCATTCAACTTTATATGTTCTTCATTTTGATTATGAATCAATTCTATCTTAAAGTGAACTAGAAAGAATCTGCTATTAAATATAGAATTTGATATCACCAGAAGAATTATTCCATTTGATTGGTGAAGGTTTTAGTCCCCTGTCATTTACTTAAACAAAATCCAAGTTTGGATTCTGAATAGAAACCGAGATGGATTTCTCATTTCATAGCCAACTGAATATTTGTCTACAGTACAAAATTTGAGATTTTGCAATTAAAGCAACTGCTCCTGAGACTTTATTAGGAAATACAAGGAGAAAATGGGTATAGGAATTATTTACCTATATAGGGATATATGATTTAATACTGTGGTCCTTTTTCTGTAAATTGTGAACTGTACACTGCTTTCAAGCTTCTTGTATTGGTCATCACTGAAGTGTTTAAAAGTTACTGGCACTGTCAACTGAGATAATATGGAAAGCAACATACTGTTTCTTGATTAGTACACTTGTTCTTGCAAAAGAAGTTGTTGGGCTGCAGTTCATCTCATGAAACTTAGATATTTCAAAGCTATCAGCAGGATTCACAGCAAACTGGCTAGCCTGAAAGTAAATACTTATCAATTTGACAGATGTGTCACCTTCACTCCACCTGTTTTCATATGTCAAAGCAGAGGTACTTTTGGATATCCAGTCCTATACAAACATCCAAATTTAACTGTTTTATACTTGAACTGGTTTCTACTACAGACGTCCAAGATTTTATGGGTCGTCCTCTGGTCTCATCAGAGTTGTTTGAAGGAAAAGTTGCCATTTATGCTACAATTAGTGCACAAAAAAAGTGATTTGTGGCTTCAATTTGGCAGGCTCTGTGCCACACAATGTTCATCCCTGTTTGCTCTGGACAGTTCATGGTGCCTGTGGCCTGTAACATAATTACAGTTCTCATTTTTTTCATTTCCAAATGCTTAAAATACAAAAAGGTCACCAGGGGAAAAAAAAAAAAGAAACCAAAAAAAAAAAGCTTGGAGTTCCTTTGGCAGCAAAGCNNAAAAAAAAAAAAGGAAAAAAGCATCATCAAAACCCAGATGGAAAAAAGGAAGAAGCCCACAAACCCCAACTGAAAAAACAGAATGATTTCTCAACAGCGTGAAGCTTAAGGAGAGAGTTACACATACTGGTTCAAGGAAATAAGAAGAAAATTTGGGATATCTGGGGGAGGAAGACTCAGTGGGATAATGATGGTAGAATATAGGGAATGCAATGAACAAAATATTTTTCTGTAGAGATGCGTGTCTGGTGCAAAGTATTTTTATGCAAGGAGAAACCTGAAGAGTCTGTTCTGTTTTCCATATTCAAATAGTACCAGAAAGCAAAACTGGTAGGAAAAAAACCCCTCCCTTAAAGGAAAAAAAACTAACCACAGATAAAGTTGTTTCTACATTCTAAAGACTACTGCTGTACTACACTTTAAGGTTTACGTACAGCAAAAATGTCTCTTTCATATATTCTCTAAAAGGTTGTTGTGTGGAGTTCAGCTCTCTTCCTCAATTAAAGTTAAGTTAACCCAAGTTGTCACACTCTGTTCTTTCTAGCATTCTAGTGTTTAGGACTGACTCAAATTCTAAGAAATAGTATCAGATCTAATGTATACCATCTCTTGTTGTAGTCAGGCTCTTCTTAAAACCTTTGTTCTACCAAGGATTAATGAAACCTGCAGGTAATGTTCATACCCAACTTGCAGAATCTGCCTACTTCACAGTTCAAGATGATAATTTTACTTATATTTCATAGAATCACACAATCTTAGAATGGCTTGGGTTGGAAGGGACCTTCAACACCACCTAGTTCCAACATCCCTGCCATGAGCAGAAACACTTTTCACTAGACCAGGTGGCTGAGCCCCATCCAACCTGGGCTTGAACATTCCCAGAGATGAGGCATCCACAGCTCCCCTTGGCAGCCTGTTCCGGTGGCTCACCAACCTCACAGTAAATAATTTCTTCCTAATATCTGATCTGAGCCTACTTTTTAAGCTTGTAGCCATTTCCCCTCATCTTGTCACTATATGCCCTTGTGAATAGTCTCTCTCCATCATTCATGTAGGGTCTCTTCAGGTACTGGAAGGCTGAAATTAGATCACCCTGAAGCCTTCTCTCTTTGTCTCTCTCTTTTTTTCAGGCTGTTCACAATTCTCTTAGCCTTTCCTTATCCTCCACCCCTCTATTCGTCTTGGTGTCCACCTCTGGATGCACTCTAACAGGTTCATGTCCTTCCTGTGCTGGGGACCCCAGAGCTGGATGCAGCACTGCAGGTGGGGTCTCACCAGAGCAGAGCAGAGTGACAGAGTCCCCTCCCATCCCTGCTGTCCACACTGCTTTGAATGCAGCCCAGGACGTTTGGTTTCTGGGCTGCAAGTTCACATTGCTGGGTCATGTCCAGCTTCTCATCCACCAGTAGCTCCAAGTCCTTCTCAGCAGGGCTGCTCTCCATCTCTTCATCATCCAGTCTGTAATGACCCTGGTGCAACCAGGTGTTTGGTTTGTTACATTATCTTCAGAAACTATATATATTCCAATATAATTTTTTGGGGTAGGACTATAGTGTATTTCCCCTATATGAAAATGCAAGGAGAGAATCAAGATTGTCAGAGGAAAGTATGGACTTCCTGCTCTGTCTCCCAAGATCTAATTATTTTAGCAGGCAACAAGAAAGAAAGGAAGGAGAAAAAGCAAGAAAACTTCAGTTACTATAAAGTCCTTTACATCTGGGGAAACATACAAGGTATTGCTTGAAGGCTTAATTGGTCTTTACCAGAGTTCACAAACAGGACAGGCATTGTATAGCTTTTCTGCTTTCTGCCCGAGGGACTTGACATTTCTTTTTCAATGGCACCTCCACTTAATGGCAAAAATAACAGAGACTTAAAACTGGCTCCCAGAAATCATTTGGTGTATCGGAACAGATCCAGGATGACATGTTCTTTCCTTTGATGCACATTTGCCAGTGTTGTTATCAGGACATACCATCATATGCGTGCAGAGAAATTTCTTTGTTTTTATTTCATTATTGGAGAATCCTGCCAGGAAAAATAACTATGCCAAAAATTATCTATTTATACTTCTGAAAGAGTTATTATCGAGGACACATTCCAACAAAACAAAAAATATACATAGCTGTAAAAGGAAGAGAAGCTCCCAAATCAGTATGTGAAAGACAAGGCTCTTATTTATGTAACACGAATTTTTAAAATTGAGCCATGCCGTTTCATGTCAAAAAATTCATGAGCAAGGCTTTGCCAGGAGTTGTTCTTGTTTTATTTCCTTGTCAATTAGAATATTTTTATACTTATAGTTATTATTGAAAATTACATACAATCATTTTGTTCCATGGAACTTTTTTTTGGCCCACTTCCCACTCTTCCTATGAGAAATCTGTATTTACTTTATAACATTCTGTGTCTTTTACTTTGGGTACGACACAAAATATTTCTATGATAAGTTATGGCAATTTGTAATAAACTCAAAGATATTAATATACCTCTAAAATATTTCCAGTATAGCAATCAGTAAACTAGCTTATGCTGCACTGCTCTCAGGAAGAAAAGGCAAATAAAATTAAAACCTTTGTGGAGCAGTAATAGGATAATATGCCTTTGATAAAAGAAATGCATATATATCTTATGATTTAGATTTGGATTTTATTACCTGCTGGTACATTTTAGCTCTGGAAAAATATCAGTATTCATTTCCATATAATATTAGTGGTAATATCTACCATTAAGAAAGACTACATTCAGAAAAAATATGCTGACACTTGGTAATAAAAAAAATGGAGTTTCAGTTTTTGAAATTACCTTAAAAATAACTTTTGTGGGTTTTAAACTTGTTTATTACACTTGAATACTTATTTTTCTACTCAGGTCAGAAAACCTAAATTGGCATAATCTTGCCAGTTATGTCCAATGATTTATAATACAGTTGTTCGTCTCTTGCAAGACAGTTTTTGTTTCCACTTTAAGAGGGCTATACTGACCTTAATTGTCCTCTGTAATAGTAAAATTATTCCTGAATCAGTTTTTCAAAGTGTTCTTTGTGTACTTCCTCTGTAACTTTGAGCTTTTACACAAGCTTCAAATACTAACACCAGACTTCTTCAGTCAAAGCAATATGGACTGTATGGGGTAACACCTCTCTTGGTATGTTTGGTAAAAAATAGAGATAGGGCATCAAAACCAAGACATCCACAGATTAATTCCCCCTAGAATCGACATTTTACAGTTAAAACCCAGCTTTCCAATAAATGTGTATTGTCTTGACCCTATGAAAAATGTCTGTACCTAAGCATTTTTGAAGTAACAACTGTGGTGATTTTTTCCCTTTTTCTTTGCCTTTTTATTTAAATCAGGCAGTCAGACCTGAGATTTTCTGAATGACATTCTTACAGGCAAACTCTTGGGAATTTTGAAAAGGCCTAAGAAGTTTTTGTCAAAGAAGCTTTTTTTCTGGAGGAAAAGAGCTTGAGAAAAGTTGTGTCAGCAGAACTTGAGGGATACATAGGCAGCTGTGCCACTTCAAAAACCCATCAGTGTAAAATACAAGGGAAGAAGCCTTGTTCAACAAACCCTTTTATAGTGTTCAATTCTGTATGAAAAGTTTAGGTTCCTCTTTATTTTTCCTTTTTTTTTTTCTCTACATTTGTGGGAAATCTTTGAATCTGTATATTCTCAAATTAATTCCTGTAACTATAGATTCAGTAACCATCATCTGCTTTATGAAAAGATAAATTAGACATAAGAACAACATAAGAGTTCAGAGGTAAATATACAACTATACAGAAGTATGGCCATATTGCAGTTACATCTTTCAAGCTGTCAGTGAAGGCACATAACCACGTGAGATGCTGTTACTTAATAACTTTACTCACCTGTTTAGGTACTGATGTAAATATCTCTGATGCTGTTTTTATTCTCAGTGCCTCCTTTGTGTCCCCTCTAGGGAAATACATTTACCTTGTTTTCTATAAGACTTTTATTGGTTTTAATTTTAATTTTCTTAAAGACATTTCTGTCTTTAACTCAACAATGTTTTACATACAGAACTGTCAGCTTTTTAAAGTTAGGTCTTCCATTTTTGCCTATGTTTGTTCGCTTGTTATATTTAAATGAGCTTTATTGCTATAAAAGTGCTACATTTGGGTCTCACCTCAACTCTGTCTTCAGTGATATTCTGGCACGGATTCCATTTTATTCTCCATATTTTCTTGATTCTTTCTCACTCTCAAATTTTTAGTTTCTGTTTTCATTCCCTTTGAAAATAAATCACCATCAGAGCAAAAGAAGAGGTAGAGGAGAAGCAGAAAATAAATATTACTATCTCCTCAGGGGTTTGCTCCACAAAACTATTTCTTTGAAAAATTTTGGTTTTTCTTCTCCTTTTGAATAGTATATCTTGGCTTCAATGAACCTTAACTAATCAGTTCTCTAAATTAATGAGAACATCTCTTAAAATGGCTTTAAGATGTCTCTGAATTTAACCTCAACTTTGTTATTGTGTTACTAGAAAAAGCAAAGCTCCAGGTGTGCCTCCTGTATCTTAGCTGTTGTTTGGCATCTCCCTTGTTCTTCCCTTGCCTCACAAGCCTGTTTTGAAAGTCAGAGCTGATGAAAGTCTTCACATGATTTCAGTGGCCTTTGGCGCAAACCAAGTCTTACAGTCTCTCTGAACATCAATGAGACATTGCTAAAACCACATTTGTGTTTCAGTTGAGCTGAATTAGCTGTGTTAGCTGTGTCTTTCTGCTTAGTTCAATCCCAAGGGTTTCAAAATAACTTCCTGGAGATGAACTTGAGAGAATACAAGGCAACTTTTTCTCTGAGCCTTTATTTTGTCTTGATGATAGATATCCTGTGTCACAGTTGCATTATATTATAAAAACAGTAGATAATAAAAGGAAACATTTTTCAAGGAGAATATAGGATGTCCAGCTGTCTTATATGTCGCCTTTTTATTTGTTTTGAGTAACTATTTAAACCATGAAAATTACAAAAAAAAATTGTTACATGAAGCAAAATACCTTTTTAAAAAAGCATATGTATATAATCTACAAAGTCCCTGGCTGTTTGAGGGTTCTGTGCTTTATAATGAAATTTTCAGCTTATCTGATGAAGATGTTTTAATAATATTGATAATGTGACACATGATCCTTTAAAAAAGCCTTTGCCTAAAGAACAGAAGAGAAAAAAATAAAAAGGATAAAAAGGAACATTTAAATTCCACTCTCCTAGCTTCTCAGATGTTGTGTGTTATTTGAACATATTTGGAGGAAAGCTTCTCCTGCTTCTTATGTCTAACTGTGTTTTGAAAATTTTTAAGCCAGCATCTTCTAGAGACACTGAAATTTAAGGTAAAGAAATTCTTCCACTGAACTGACTAAAAAACTTCAAAAGTCTCTTTTTTTCATTAAGACAGGATTTCTAGAAATGCTTAGTTGACTGTTTAAAGACATCTCACTCAGAAAAGAGGCTTCTCCATGCTTTACTCTTCTGCAAGCCATGATACAGTAAGCAGAGTGAGACACACCTGCAAATGGCATTGAATTGGTCTGTGGTACAGCAGGAGGATTTTCCTAGGGATTTCCACGTGACTGTCCTCAAGAATCATGCTGTGAGGGTGCTGAGTTTGTGTGGGCTGGGAGTAAAGGCATTCTGCTGCTGGTCGAAGGGCGGCCAGTGCAGAGCTAGGAATGAAATGCTGATGGGGGTAGGGGAATTTGGAAAAGGTCTTCCTTGTTGCATTCAAATGGAGATGGGGGAGCATCCGAGGTTGCAGCTCCTACTCCTTGGAAGCACTTCCTCCACATAAACATTCATTAAAAAGAAAGCAATTTTGGAAGTAGGAGTTCATACCCTCCAATTAGTGGTTTAGCCACAAAGTTTTCTCCTTGATTTTCCCTTCTGCTGATGCCTGCTCTTTGTATTGCACTGTAGAAGGCAGCTGCACAGGTTGCAGTCCCATGGGCAAAGCATTCTCGAGTTGTGTGAGACTCTGCAGATTCAATGAGAAATTAGGTCTCTCACATCTTGGCCTGATGCTGTGATCCATTACTTAGAGTAGCAGCTGCATGTTCACTTAAGAGCAAACATTTCTGCTGTTTCTTGGTCATGACAAAACAGCTGAGGAGCCTAAGCAAGACCTTTGAACAGGAACCCAAATAACCTACCAGCTACATCTCTTAGCACAGAGACAGATATAAATCCTCTGTATCTCTTTCTGCCACAAACCTAACAACAGCCGTCTTAAAAGTTCTGTATGTAGTTTATAAGGGTTTTTTGTTTTTTTTTTTTCCCATAAAGAGCAGCTCTAGTGGCTTTATCAAAAGAAACTGATACAGTATTAAATCCCATGGCATGATTCTTACTGACCTCACTGCAGTTTTGAGTCCTGAAGGTGAAGCCAGACACTCAGTAACCTGCAAATCCTCTTTAAAATTCTCATTCGCAGCATCAGGGGTGTTATATATACAATTCATGTGGTGCACAGGCAAATGGAATGTGAAAATATGTGCTGCCCTTTCTCATAATACTTTTTTTCCCTATGAGGCTGTGTATTTTTCTTTCAGAAAAAAAAAAATCTGGGCTACAACTGGCATTTTAAGTTAGAAAGTCAAAGGTTAAATGTTGTAATTATTCACTTCTATACTAAATAAGCAATTTGTAGTTTACACTCTATCAAGAAAATAGAAAGGACAAGGAGAGGGAAGGAAAAGAAAGGCAAAAGATGTATTTCTCTGAGGAAGATTTGCCTTAGGAATTACTTTTAACTCTGGTGGTAGAGGTTTTCCTAAATTTTACAGGGTAATGATTGATTTTTGCATTGCTTTTCCCTTTTATCTTTTCCTTTTCCTTTTCCTTTTCCTTTTCTTTTTCCTTTTCCTTTTCCTTTTCCTTTTCCTTTTCCTTTTCCTTTTCCTTTTCCTTTTCCTTTTCCTTTTCCTTTTCCTT
>VWZQ01004329.1:0-13419 GCA_013397015.1 Myiagra hebetior | reverse complement strand
CACATTTCTCAGAGAGGAAACAATGTGTCTGAGAAAGATCTCCCACTCCTCAAAATTTCCTTCTAGCAATGATGTAAGAAGGGAATAATTTTGATACTAATGTCAGCAATATAGGGGATCAGTGAGTGGAGGCCTTATTTCCTAGGCTAGAAAAACATATCCAGGAGGAATTGGGCAGTGAAATAGATCTCCTCCCAAATGCCAAACCTAACAACTTCCTATTCTTCCTGCAGATGATAGCGAGATAATCTGTGTGCTNCCTCATCACTATTCTCATTCTGGTACTTTCAACAGAGTACAATACAATAGGATACCCATACATCACATCTAGATGAGGTCTTAGCTCCCAGAATAAAAAGCAGTCTTCAAGCAGCAAGATAATTTCCTAATTTCCCTTCCCTTCCCTTCCCTTCCCTTCCCTATCTTTCAATGAGGAAGAGGATGAGCAGCAGGAGTTCTTGCTAGAGTGTCATTAGGGCACACCTATGGCAAGGTTGCTGTACAGTGAGCTGCTTCTGTTAACAAGCTCTGTAATTCCAACAGGAATTATCTAGTGTGCCACCAGCTTCTTATGCAGATGTTGCCTGGGTCTGGACTCAAACCTGGCTGGTTGAGAAGACAAGAAGAGTGACTAGCTGAACCTTGCAAAACTGTCTGCAAGCGCCTTTATGGCTCCTTCTTGCTTGGTACCCCTGTGGCATGAGGCACTTAATGACAATTTTACTTTAAAATTATCTACCTGGTAAGTTTGAGGAGTGTGCTTACTGCCTGAGCAACATCTACCTGACAGTCTGAGCAAAATATCCTGGAAGTTAATAATCTGTGGATAAAGTGGACCCAAGTGCTGTTATTGGTAGCACACTGTTGTCATGGACATTCAAATTACAGTGGGAAAAGGGTCACATAATTTCTGTCTTAAAGGGCGCAGAAACCATCTACTGGGACGGGTTATGAAGGGCCTGTTATAGCTGTCTGTCTTTCAGTCTTTGATTCCTATTCTGTGTATGAGTTCAGATCATTTTGAGTCTCAAACAACACTGTTGTCTTTGAAATGCTCTAGTTCAAACATGAAATCCTTGAGTTGTTATAGAAATCAGTGAATGAAACTGCGTAGCCTCCAGGGCTAACAAGGTCATTATGATGGGTCCTCCTGGCCACAGTAATCTGATAAACTCAAAATAATTGAAAGGATCTTTAGGTGGGAAGTGAATAATTGGTTAAGGGGTTTCAGTTCCTGGGACTCTTGCCTGGAAGGTGTAGGTAAAGGGTAGAGAAGAGCCATCAGTCTGATGTGTCTCTGATCACAGAGACCCCTAATTCTAGGTGAAATGGTCAGCCAGGGGAACATCATGCAATCATGGGAATACACAAATGAGCTTTAAGTTTCATTCATTCACTTCTCTCTCTGGCTTGTGTTCATCTTGGCTATAAATTTATAGGATTAATTCACTATGTGGAAACAATTGGTGTCAGAATTATGAATAAATACTGGATCACTTTGCAGTTTTTACAGTAATGTTGACATAAATTATCAATATCACATTAATTAGATTTTTTTTCTGATACATTTAATAAACCTTTGCTTCAGTTATGAATTCTATAAAAACAGCCAAAAAATCCGTGCAGCCAAAAATACTACAGGAATATGAGAAACTGAATATGCACTTTGCAAAATGGATTGTTAATGTTTTTTTCAGTACACTGCAAAATCTTTGATTATTTTCACCATCCTTTCAGGTTTAAAAAACTTACAGTCCTACCCATATCTTGCGTGTGCCAAATGCCGAGTGCCATATACCAAATGATGTTTCTTTTTATTTCAACTATTTCCTTAGGTATCTACTTATCTCTTCTAGGGATTTTACCCTTCCAGAGCAATTCCTAGTAGAACATGATGATTTTGACCCCACTTCAGGAAGTTGTATCCTAGATTTTATTACACTGTTTTATTAAGCTCCAGACTTCATGAGAGTTTTATTTGGCATACGTTGTTGTGTCAATATGTGAATGTACTCAAAATGAGGTATCTACTGGTTACTGTATAAGTTCACATGCTTCTATGCTTTCATATGCTAAAGGGTATGTTTTTATACATACTTGATTTTATTATTCCCTGATGGAAATATTAAAAGAGTTTATTATTTGCTAGGAATCCAGGATTTTCGTGGTGTCTGGTTTAATATCAATGAGGAGGTGATGGGAAATATAACTCATTGTATCTGACATCAGGACAGGGTAAGAACATATAGTGTGACAAAAATTTCCCCTTAAAAAGATACTGTTCAAAAGTACCTGTTCTTGGAATTAGCTCATTTGAGAAGAGTAAGAACTGTAAAACTTTTACTCCTCCCGTGTCCCACTTCAAAAATGGGGAAGAAAATCACACTGGTCCTGGTAAGGGTACCTTCCATACCCAAGTTCCATTTGTAGTGTGCTCGATTAGCTTTTATTTGTTCTCCGTGACACGGGAAGTAGGAGCCACCTTATTTTTATTATGTGGATGTTTATATCCCTTAGAAGCAAAAGTGCACAATTCATGTGACAATAGTTTATTGTTATATGTTCAGCATGTGAAGCTGTTTTTCTTAATAATCAGAACCAGCTGGCATAAGTACAGCAGTGATGGCAATGGGTCATGCATGCCTGAATTAGATGCAACGAGAGCCAAGAAAGGCTAACTCTTTAACTTCATCTCACTTTTTCATGACTGATGTCTTCTGCAAGGAAAGATTACACAATCTTGTACCCTTGAAATTCTGCACTGACATATAACAGATGCTGAAACAAAATACTCCATTGTACACTTTTTAGGAAGCTATATTTCATACCATCAGCAATTATGGTGGTGAACAGAAGTTTTCATATTGGTACAACCAATACAGCGCAGAGAAAGTAAAACTGATTTTAACAGATTCAAACTACGAGAGTATTCTTAAATGTGTTTGGACAGGCACACATTTTAGGTAGCAGAAATCCATGCCCTTCCCACTATATGAATGTTTGACAACTATACGACGTAAAATACAACAGATATAATTAATATTTACAGATAACAAACTAATCTTTCTGAAGCAATTTTTACAGCCTTTGACTTATCCTTCTATAAAATTTTAAAGTATAAATTTACTAAAAATTTAGACTCTTAGAATATCTCCTTCAAAGAACTGCATTTTTGAAGACATTTATAAACCACCACTTTTAGTACATTTTGTTCTTTTTCCATGCTAGTAAATTTTAATGAATAATTTGCCTCAAATGTCATGGCATGCATAAGAAGACATTTTTTGTACCTTTGGATGGATAAGTGATTTACCAAAAGTCATAGAGAAAAGGTAACGCAAGAGGTGATATCAAATGTTTGAGTCCTATTCTGGAATTCCCACTACAGTACGTTTAAATCTGATGGCAGCACCCAGGAGTAAAAGTTAAAATTAGAGCAATCTTTGGTATCAATTTTACTAAAGCTAACAATTTACTTCCTAAAGAGCAAAGCATCCACCAGTACTGTTTATCTCCTGTTCATCTAATTTTAGCTTTCTGAATTGCTTAAATTCACCAATTTAGAGGGGTACATGGCTTTGCAAATCTTACCCCTTGCCCTGTATTATATACAGTACGTTGTGTAATTGAAGATTTTTCTTCTCCTCTGAATGTAAGTCGATAGCCATTAAGGTGGCAAAGCACATTTGAAACTACCAAACTTCCCAGCAGGAAACCTTAATTTTGTGAAACAAGTATTCTGCATTCAATGCCAAGAACTAGTTCCAAGAGACACATTCACCAATTGCTTAACTAGGTCTCAAGCCAAACCACAAGGACATACATATATGCATAAAATATCGTTTTGCTGTTGCAGATAAACATGGTGTCATATGGTGGCTTTATAACTTACAGTCATTATTTGTGTTCATCCCTAAAAACTTGAAATAAAGTATGCTATTCCAAGCCTGTGGCCTGTTATGAAAGTATGTCAGTCATTTTAAATGTTAAGAAAACACTAAAGCCATTTTGGGTAAGAGAGATTGTTAACATGTAACACACAATAACAATTGAAGAGAAAGTCAAAGGAATGCACTAAACATCCTTATTCAAATTAATTTTATTTACTTTTAAAATTTCTAAGGTGTCCTGAATTTAGGTGTATTTCAGAGTGCTGAAAAACAGAATTTCACAGTACCAGGTAGGTCTGGAAAAGCTAAGTAACTTGGTTGTTGATTTTTTAAAAATGTACATAAATTTAATCACTATAAACAATGAGAAACTTCAATTCCATGTTTTCTTTCCTCCTAGCAGCAAACTAGAGGGCACATCTCAGATCTCTGCTGGAGCCAAAACAAACTCTGTGACATTCTGCCTCAATGGGACCTGATTTTCAGATTTGAGATTTAGATAATTTAGAGGGTATCTATTTCACAAAACAATCCTTATGTTTATAGCTTCAGATGCAGCCTAAAACAATTCTTATTTAATTATTGTTAGTTTGTAATTTCTTACGTGACTTTTACTTCCTGAATAGTCTCATTCTCACTAGCTGTGAGTTCACTAGGAATATGATAAAAAATTAATAAACCTCTTGGGCTGAAGCAAACCAAGGTCAAATGTTAGACAGACATTTCTATAAGAAACACAAGAACAGATTTTTTAATGGCAATTACAGAGTGTACAGGCTTGTTACAAATGGTTTATGTCTTGATAGCCCATCTTGAATTAGGGTGAATGAATCTTTTGAAGTATATTCCCCGCTAAATCTATTCATTCTCTGAAGAAAAATGAGGTGGAGAGCCATGATTTTGATTTAATTTTAAATATTTTTATTCTTGTCTACTATGATAAATTATAAAATTCAAGTTTAAATATTGAAATGTATGTTCCTCAAAAGAGTCAGATTCATTCTTTAAAAATGCTATCAGGAGAAAAAGGAACTTAATATTCCAATTAATTATACTCAGGTGTAGAAATGCTTCTTTAATGGAAGTTGAGATCAGGTTTTGAGTAACACTTTGTGAGTGGAAGGCAGACCCTTCTAAAGATTTATATATTGTATATAAATATATATAACACATAGTGTATGTTTTTTTGCCTAATGGTGAATATGTGAATTTGCTGAAGCACTGTATATTAGTGGAAACTTGCTGTGTGGGTTTTAAGCTAACAGTTAAGAGCTTTCCTTTGGCCTGCTTTTCCTTGCCTTTCTTGCATTGAGTGGCTATCACACCAGCCTTAAGCCCTTTTAAATTACATTTCAGGGTATGGAACAGAATTGCAGACAATTCTCCTACTGTACTTTAAGATGTAATCTGTGAGTTTATTTCCAAGGCCAGGGTTTGGAAACTATTACCCTTTAATGACTGTATATAATAAAATTAATTTTAGAAAGTATTTTGTATGTTTATCTTCTATTCTATTCTCTCTTATTTTAGTCTATTAAAAGACTGAAATTATAAATGTAACTTAAAACCAAACACTACCACACTTAACAAAAAAATTGTTTATATCCTATAATTACCCATTTCTGTGGTGAATCACCATAAGCAACTAATAGAGCATCAAAATAAAATATACGTGAAGTTCATACAGAATTTTGATCAAAAACAGAGGTCAGAGCATGACTGCATGTCATTTTCACGTCTGTATTTTGGAGATACAGAACATTTTCCTTGAAGTGCCACAACTTTCAACGTTATTTATTTTAATACCCCACTGGTAACCCAGTGGACCTCATGCCAAGAGATAATAAAAAGCCACATTTTACCTACTTAGTATTTTCCTTTTACTTCTGTCAACAAAGCATTTTTGCATCCCTAATCATAATGGTAATTGTCACTACTTAGGATCTCTAGCTTTAGTCATTTTATGAGTAATGTCTACTAGTTCTTTGCTACATCTTTTGTTTATCTAATGGCTGTAGAATTGTTATGCCAGAGAGTTTATAATCCTTAAGCATAAATCTGAAAAACCACTGTGAATCTGTAAAGTATGCTCTGCTTCTTATGAACATCTACCATAGCAGCAATAGAAACATGCTGCTTTCTGAGTCAGGAACATTAACCAAAATCCCAAATTGCTGAGAAATAATCATTTGTAGATGAAATTATGACATGAAAGTCATATTCCTTTGTGGCTCTGGAACATCCTGCTGTGAATCATCCTCATAGTTTAAAATCAACAATTTAAAATCAACTCATATGGAAATCAGAAGTAAAGAAACAATGCCAGACATAGGTTTGGATTTGAAAAACACTTCCGGCATCAGTATGACAATAAAGTAATTTGCAAATAGACTAAACAACAATTGTAAATTTCAGACTTATGATATAAAAAATACTTGAATAATGTAACCAGTCATCAACTGTTTTTAAGAATAGTGTTTAAAAAATATTGTCAATTAATCTTTAGAATTTCTGAGTACAAACTTTCTACAGAGAAAGAAAGAACCATAAGAGAAAAAAGGTTTACATGAAGACCAAACAGAACGTGACAGAGAAGAAGGAAAGTTGTTCAAAAAGAAACATATTTTCCAAAATAATTTTCTTTTTGTAATTAATTCATATTTACTTAGCTCTACTTCTCTAACAAACCTTTCTCCTCGAACTAGGTCTTTCTCGATGAGAGGACAATAATGCTACATATTCTTATAACTTTATGCGTTGCCCTTCTTCAAGTCATCTTTCTAGGTCTCGGGTCTCCAGTAATCTCTGCATACAACATGGAGGAGGTGGTAAACATAATTGCTGCTGTCCATTCTGATAAAAACATGCAAAATTTACTACATTTATTCTGTATTTATTTCCTCCAGCAAAACCCTCTTCTAGTTAAAAGACAACTTGCTATAGGAAAATTAGGTCTCTCAAGGAAGCACTACTGGGCTGTGGGTTGTAACTTTGCTATTTGATACTATGACATCAGTTGTAAAAATAATGGTAAAAAAATTCAGCTGCAAAATGGAATGAACCACATGAAATATGGATCTTTGAAATCACACTAGCAAAACATTGAGGCATACCACAGGGTTTTATACCTCAATGGGCTTATTGTTATGCAAAATATTTGTGCAGTCACAAATTGCTGTAGAACTGCCTTGAACTTGTTTCCCACTGCTAGCAAGCAAGTGGGACATTAGTGGCACATAAAGAACTGATACACTTGTGGCAGAAGCATACCCAGAGCTGCTGTCATGGAAGAAGTGAATGCATAGGAAATTGACTTGAAGTTCACAAAAAAAAAACCCCACGTATAAGATGCAGATTTCACCCTAAGTTAGACAATGTTTCTTGTGCTCTATAATAACTTGCTCTGGTACCAGTTCTTGTAAAATTTTCTTTCAATGCAATTCAACAATTCAACGGCTATAAATGTTAATGATTTCCTTCAACAGCTATTGGCTACTAAAAAAAAATCTTTGATTTATCATCCAAAATTATGGGGAGCATGTCAGAAAAAAAAAATGTAACAAAAATTAACGCTTGTGAAATTTACTCCTTATGTCTTAAGATTCAGAATTCAAAAAATCAAATGTATGATGATCAAAATAGAATAAACTTTTGCACATGCACCCATTCAGAGCCAAATGAATACTGTGTTGCTACTACAGCCACTACTGCATCGCTATATATTGTAAGATTTATTACCTTTTGACATAACAACACGTAACACATAAAACACATGGAGGTATGAAGATTAATATACACTACTGAATTATTTTTACTGTGACACTAGTTACAAGATATGATTTATCTGGTTGAGCTTTGCAACTGGAAATATCAGAACCAGGTTTTTACAATATATAATGGAAAATGTGGTCCTTATGATGAGCTACATTCCCCCTTATAACAGAATCTAGACTTGAACTTCAACACTTAAGGGGTGTTCCTGATTTCAACTAGTCATCATTAATGTCTACATGTGAACTGGTCATTCTGCTATGAGCAGGCTTTTCCTTCCTTTGTTAAAATTGGTCCATCAGTATTTTCCCTATTTAAGTCATTACTGAAAACTTCCTTTCTCCAACCCTTTAATGTAATCTAGGTGAGCAACACTACACAGTTTCTAGTGTGATAAGAAACCATGTGTCTGCAAGATGCTTTAGATAGAGAGCAGGAAGATGCCACTTTTTGTATGAAGAATATGTCTTCATTTGATGGTTAGAGTAATAGCAAAACAAATTAAGAAATACAACTGAAGAATATAAAAAGATAAATACATGTGAATTAAAGTTATGGAGCTGGAAAGCAGCCTACTGGGAATATGTACAGGGATCAGGGTAAATGAAGAAATAAAGTTTTTATACAATGAGAAGGTTCAAAGGCAAGAGAATCTTGATATGGAAAAATAGATCCAAAAGCAGTGGACGAGGCAGACTTGATTTCAGTAAACCATTTTATCAGTCTCTGGGAAAGCTGATATCAAAAGAGAAGACACTGGAATCTCTGGGACAATCAGGAATGAACAAAAGCTTCTAAGAGGGTCATGGGAATCACAGTGGGAAGTGAAAGAAGGAAAATAGGAGTAGGAGTTCCAAACTCTCTTTCACAGTCTGTTTAAGAAAAAATGGGAAAGTTATCTTTTTCTGGTATCACATCTTCCACAACTGTCATGTGAAAGAGAAACCAAACATTTACATTCAACTTTTTCTTGCTTGTATTATTATCCATTAATTCTGTTGGGACACATGTAAAGGGAAAAACTGGGTTTATTAACCGGTCATGTGTCATCAAGCATGCAGACATCTGTACTTAGCTTGCCTAGGCTTCTTTGCCAACTCAGTGATACCTTGCATGTCACATGACTCTAGGGCCCTTTAAAAAGAGCTTTGATGTTTTCCAGCACTAGCAGAAGGAAAGATGCAATCTAAATTCAGGCTGTGTTCACTCTCAGAATTGTAGGTGACTCAACTACAGATGTTAGCCTGCTTGTGTGTGATTTACTGTGTCAGGCAGCTCACTTTATTTTATCTGACTCCATTCTCTAGCCCAGTAGCAGTATGGATTGAATTTTTTCAATAATATGCATCTGGGTAGTCTGGTTTTGAAGTTAGACTAATCTGGGTACTAAAAAGATTCAATTATCCCGCCTTCACTCACAACTCTCATCTGTGTCCTTGACAGGTTTTGCATAGTTTACTTACTGCCTCATAGCACTAAATGCTATAAACAAGATCAGAGGAATGACCAGCATTGAACACTTCTGCTAAACATCTATGAAGGGGCTTCTGCTTCATTAGATGGGGGAAAATAAAGAAAGATGCAATTGATTTTCTCATTTGCTGAAGAGAAAAAGAAGGTTAAGAAAGGATTAGGAGACACAATATAAGGGATAATCTTTTTCAGCCTGAAGACTGAGAGAGATCAAAACTTCCTCAGGATTTTACAGAGGAAAAGAATGGCCACTAACTGCAGTATCTGCATAGAGGTGGGCTATGACAGAGATGTACTCTTAGAATCCAACACAAGAATAGACTATAAATACTAAAGGTTTCCATTAGCAGGGATGGAGATATTACTTCTCTGAAGAACAGCAGCTTTGCCTGAAAATGTGAATTTTCTTTGGAAAAGAGCTTCCATTTTGTGGTGTCTGCAATCCTCTCCTTTCCAAAAACCTTTCACTTAAAATCCTCATTTTATTCCCTTTTCCAGTGTAATCCCAAGCCTCACAGACAACCAATCATGACCGAGACTTTTGGGCTTCTTAACTATTTTCATCTGATTTACTGTTTTATTAGTGTTGCTGATAGTGGAATAATTTGTTCCCCTTTACTTAAAAGTTTCCATTTACTTCCAATCCATTTCATTCAAGATTTGTAAGCCTTGGCCAACTTAAAAGAATGTTTTCATTATAGAGTTTTTTAATAAGTTTTCTCACCAGGTGCTCTCAGCTCTACTTTGAATAAAAGCCTCTTTCCTTTCTTTAAAATAAAATCATAAGAGGTGGGTGTCCATTTATCTAAAAATATTCTGCATGCTCATTAATTCTACTTTCCCCCTAACCTTTTTCTCCCCTCATTTTGACATAATTTACATCTGCACATTCTTAAGCAAGTGGGGACAGGAGGGAAATCATTTTATTTCTTATACTCTGGACTAAAATGTTCATGTTCTGCTGTTTTTCACATTTAAAGTCTGGAACGCTCCCCTCTGCTTTTAAACATGTATTTGACTGAACTTCCATCAACCTCATCACTACAATTGCACTGTAACTCTGTGCAGACACAAGGAAGCTGTTAGTTGTCAATGAACACCTTGATGTATTCAAGTTTCACAAATAACTAAAACAATTTTACAAGAAAGAAAATAGAAAGAGTCATTTTAAAAGACTCTCTCCTCTGCCACCTAATTTCTCTCTAAAATAAGGCAGAGGTGATTTTTTCTGTGGTTGAATGGATGAAAATAGTTTAGGATAACTGGCATTTTTCAAGCATACTCTATCATAACTTGTGACAGGGAGTAACCACAACTACAAATTACATAATTCTTTCAAACTAAGTTACCTGGGATCAGAAGCAATAACATCTTGTCCTAAGATCATTTTACTTCCTGAATTTAGGGTCTAATAATTCATGTTGCTTTTCATATTTTTCATCATTAAGAACAGAGGAAATAACAAAACATTTTTTTATATGTAAATTGGTTCTCTATTTCCTGAGGACTTAATGACGATGTCCATCAAATAAAGCTGCTTTCAAAATAAATTTTTGAAAACACTTGGCTATATAAGCCCACTTAGGTACCTGTGCTGCAGCTGTGTAGAAAAGAAAAAAGAAAAGAAAAGAAAAGAAGAAAAGAAAAGAAAAAAGAAAAGAAAAAAGAAAAGAAAAGAAAAGAAAAGAAAAGAAAAGAAAAGAAAAGAAAAGAAAAGAAAAGAAAAGAAAAGAAAAGAAAAGAAAAGAAAAGAAAAGAAAAGAAAAGGAAAAGAAAAAGAAAAAGAAAAAGAAAAGAAAAATATTTATTGCTTTGTGATATTCTGTGGGAAAAAAACCAACAAAATCCAAATCATCCTTCAAAATTAAGAGTCCATATATACTTCAAGAAATATTACACAATTGCCTGCTGGCAACCTAAGAATAAAATTAAAATAAATAAAAATAAAATAAAAACAAGTGAAAAAATTTCATCATTCTATCAGGTGAGAAGTCATGATTTTCCTCCTGTCCATTCTTCACCTGACTTACAAATTTGTATCTCCCCAGTGTTCTCTTTGGGGATAATTATCCAGAAAAATACATTCCACTTTCACTTGTGTTGAATGACCCACACTCAGAGGGTTATTGCTGTAGTTAGTCTCCAATGGGCCATTTTCTGCTTGTTAATAGAGCTCTGCTTTGCTCCAGAGTTCCCCTGACTTTGGGTGCTGAACCCTGGCTCAGAGAACCTGAGCTTCTCTGTTTCAGTCAGATACTTGTATTTGTTTCTGTAGTTGTTGTATAGTCCTCTTCTATGGTTATGTCTGTCAGAAGGGATTAAAATAATTCATTTTTCCTCCTTGTCCATTCACAAAAAGTAAATATACTTTCAGCCTTCAGGTTTCCCTACTTGTTATCATTCATAGATGTCGATGTAATCCTGTCTAATGTTGAAGCTACAAACGCTATTACAGCATTTGCAAGATATGTTAAGTATCAATGGGACTTTTTTTTCACCAGGAGAGAGACCGGAGACCTTGTAAAAATCTACATTAATTTTTGTTTATTGCTACAATTATGCTTCTTGTTCCATGAAGCATGTTCTAATGCCATGTACCTTGTTTTGGAGGAATTCTGGGTTTTTGGGGTGTTAGCTATCTCCGTGACATTTCAGATTGCTCTTTCCCAAAGAAAATCTGACGAAGGGAATGCCCTCCCTCCAGCACTTTCAAATCAACTCTGGATTCTGCAGGCAGAGGAAACTCTTGGTTTTTGCCTTTTTTTTTTTTTTAAAGAAAATTATTTAGTCTAAATTCAGATGTAAAATAAGCACAAGTTACCTACATGTAAAAGTCAAAGTATCTAATTGTATTAGAGAGAAAAAAGATGTTCTGGTGGACAATTTTGAAATATCTAAAGCTAACAGTCTGGTATTAATGGATCAGTTAGTTTTATCAGAGATTCTAGAGAAAAACATTTGTCTTAATGTCTAGGCAACTTTAGGCAAGGGGCAATGATCTAAATAAATGAGATTTCACAAGGAGGGAATTAGCAAAAATTTAGAAGGAATGGGAAAATTGTCTAATAGATTTAGTACAGAAAATTATTACTCCATGACAAATTTAATGGCTACTTTTCACTACTGAAAAAGGCAAGTAAAAGTGAAATAAGGAACCACACAGAGAGGAACCAATACTATGGTTGCAATTTGAGAAAATCTCAGATTGGTTGTTTTTTTAAACATTAATAGTTTCATCTCAGGATAGTATCTTCGATTTTTTCCCTGCTTGAGGTTATGACCCAAAAGGAAAGGACTTCTAGAGAATTGAGGACAGGCTTTGATTATGTTATTATAATCTCTTATTCAATTACAAGAAATATTACAACTAAAAATGTTGCTTGATGAAGGGAGTAATAAAGACAAACTAGAATTTACCATTCAACATTCCAACTTACTGCTTTAGAGGAATAGTTTTTTCTCCAGATCAGTTTTCCAATAAATCAGTTTAAATAAACCAACGAATCAGACCATAAAATTTAAAACTAAATGGGTCAGAATCTTAGGTCTTATCTCAGTGATGAAGTTTTTGCAGTAACTGATCAAACAAAGGCATCATTTTAAAAGGTTGCATGGATATTCACAAAACTCTGACTTCTCTTTATGGGAGTCACATGGCTAAACTCTTCTGTAGCACCTTAAAAGTGTGCTTGCTCCATGTTGTCTCAGAAAATGAACTTTGCATACTGTAAATAAGGTTGCTCAACAACATGTGTGAGGTTAAATAAATACATCACTGTATGAATGCTTTATTATCCATAAGAGATAAAAATGCATTGCCTAGAGGCTGTTTCCAGTTCTTGTGTGGCAACAATAAATTTATCAGGTCTGCTTTGTTGTTTTAGCTGCATTTGATTAAATTTGCAACAGAATAAAAGGGAAGTTTTAAAGGAAATAAAAAAACTCCAAATGCAATGAAACAGCAGATGAGAAGTATCTCATTTAATCCGCAGGGCTTTGATCGAAAAGAAAAAGTAGATGTAACAGTCCTCTGAGTTTTTTGAAGAGGGGATCTAAAGAGCAAATTATTGATTAACTGTCTCCCCAGAGAGTCATTTAAGGTAGAACACCAGGAGCCTTTACATTTGTCCCAGTGTCTACATGTAGCAGACAGAATGCTAGTGTGTATGAGAAACACAGTAAACTTAGATGAGGTGATAGCAGCATAAGAAGAATATTAAGAGAATATTCACAATGTTTTTCAACAGGTAGCCACTGTTTAGGAGTGTGCCGGTTTTGGCCACGA
>VWZQ01004328.1:171370-187463 GCA_013397015.1 Myiagra hebetior | reverse complement strand
TTTTTTTTTTTTTTTTTTTTTTTTTTAATATGTGTGTGTGTGTGGGAGGGGTCAGCATATCTCAACTCCATTGTGGATTAAAATTGAAATTTTTAATCCTGCTGCCCCTTTTCCCCAGAATTTAACATTCCCAAGGTGCTGCAACAAGCACAACCTTTAGGAATTTTTTTTTGGTTTTTCCTTAGGAATGAGCTGCCATGTTGCCTTTGTCTGCTCTAAACCTTTAGAATTAGACATTAAATGGATAAAATCCCCCCTTTCCTTGCAGTTATTTTTCATGGAATCCCCACTCCAAAGAGTTTGCAGCTGGGAAGCTGAAGTGGATTGAGGTGGGGAACTAAAAAAACACAAAATAATCTGCAATCCCGAGCATTTCTGGCTGATCCAGCTGAAACTTTTTTTGGGAAAGAGGATCCCAACTGGCAGCTTTTTTGTGGATGCAAAGGAGCAACTCGGTGGAAAAATCTGCTGGTTGCAAATGGGAGAAAACTTCAAAGTGGCTCCCAGGGATCCGGCTTTGAACTTTTCCTTTAATCTGCGGAATTCTGGTCTGGCCTGGCTATAAAAGAGTTAAATATTTACATGGTGTTCCCGATGGGAAAATCAGCTGGACAACAATAGGCTGCCTATAGCCAGAGTCTGTAAAAGGCAGCTCAGCTGGATGCAAATGTTGGAAAGCTGGGAGCTCCAGGAAAAAAAAAAATTAAAAAAAAATCCCTCTCTGGAATATTTGACAAGTGGGGGAACTGCACTTTTTTAACTTTTTTCACTTTTTTCACTTTTTTTTTTCCTTCTGGCAGCCCCAGCTTTTTATTTCTCATTTCTGCTTCCCTTTGTTCCCATTCCCTGAGCTCTGGGTGCAAATTCCAGCGCTGCCCGTGCAGCAGGTGCTGGGAATGGGGTTTGGGGAGCGGAGCAGCTGTCCCAGGGAAGAGCTGGGAAGCGGCTGCGGCGCTGAGCACGGAAAACTGGGATGGGGAACTATTGGAACCACGCTGCTGGCAGGGCTGGGCCCGGGGCAGGCAGCATTGCCCGCATAGTGCAAATAGCAGCGGGACAGCGGGAATGGGATCCCCGATCCCGGCGGTTCCTGATCCTGGCAGGTCCCAACAGGTTCCTGATCCCGGCAGCTCCCGATCCCGGCAGCTCCCAATCCCGGCAGGTCCCTGATCCCGGCAGCTCCCGATCCCAGCAGCTCCCAATCCCGGCAGGTCCTGATGCCAGCAGGTCCTGATCCCGGCAGGTTCCTGATCCCGGCAGCTCCCGATCCCGGCAGGTCCTGATCCCAGCAGGTTCCTGATCCTGGCAGCTCCTGATCCCGGCAGCTCTCGATCCCGGCAGCCCCTGATCCTGATGGCTCCTGATCCCGACAGCTCTCGATCCCTATGGCTCCTGATCCCAGCAGCCTCCACACCCCGCAGAATTCGGGGCCTCGGCCCACGCTGGGATTTGGGGGCGTTTAGGCAGCTCTGGATAAAGGGTTGGTGCCTCTGTGTCCCAGGAACAGTCCAGCCTTGCCTTGCTTTATCCGGGATGTGAGGGATGGGAAACTCTTGGCACATCCGTGCTTGGAGGACGAGATGGAGAAGTTGTGTTGGGTCATTTTCCTGCCACGAGTGCTTGGTGCCCAGGGATGTCCCACTGGAGTCTTCTGGAGACTCCTTGGATGGTCGTGCACTTCCCTGGAGATTTGGGATCAGCTGTTCCCACCACCTCCCCTAAGCTGGGCTTACCCCAGCTCTGGGTAGGGCCTGAGCCAAGGATGCCACAAACAATGGGATCAGCTGCTCTCCTTGTCGTTCCCAGGTGGGATCAGCTCCCTGTCCTGGTGATCCCTCGGGAAGCAGCTCTGCCCCGTGCCGGGCACAGCATTAATTGGGACTCGGCTTGGGAGGCTCCGTCCTGGCTTTGATCTCGGGGTGCTGGAAGCAGCCAATTACCCAGGGAAGCGCATCCAGGAAAAGTGCCCAGGGAGTCTCCAGGAGATGCCGGCAGCGCTTCCCTGGAGTTCCAGGCTGCTGGAGATGACCTGGATAAACCAGGACTCGGAGCCGCTCCCGGGAATCAGCCGGGCCTTGCTCTGCCCCGAGGCAATCCCTGTTTTCTCCAGCCTCTTTCCTGCTGTGACTCCAGCTTGCCTCAGGGTTTTCCAAGCTTGGCTTCTCCTTGAGGTTTTTTTTCGGGGTCAAGAGCCTGGAGCTGCTGTTCCTGATGTCCCATCGGGATGTGAGGGATCGAGGGCGGCTCCGAGGAGCTGGCGCTGCTCAGTTGCTTCCTGCCCCAGCATGGAGCCATCAGCTCCTTCCTTCCTCCTTCCCTGGGCTGGGAGAGCCTTTCCCAGGAATGCTGTGTCCAGCTGCCCTGCAGATCCCGGTTTGATCCCGGCTCCAGCTGCCAGCAGCAGGCGGAAGCCACCTGTTTCCCTCATCATCCCCAGCCTGGCTCCAAGGAGAGCTGTGGGGGCTGGAATTCCCCATCCCAATCCACAGGATGTCTAAAACTCCCCGTTTCCCTTTTTCCAGAGGGAGTGCATTTCCATCCACATCGGGCAGGCCGGAGTGCAGATGGGCAATGCCTGCTGGGAGCTCTACTGCCTGGAGCACGGCATCCAGGCCGACGGGACCATTCCTGGCTCCAAGCAGGTGAAATCCATGGATCCCAACTCCGAGCAAGTGGATTCCTCGTTCGAGACCTTCTTCTGTGAGACGGCGTCCGGCAAACACGTGCCCCGGGCGGTGTTCATAGACTTGGAGCCCACTGTCATCGGTAAAACCGGGATTATCCGTGATTCCCAACCCTTCTTCCATAGAGTCTTGTTGCTCCCGCTCCTCTGCTCTGGTTAAATGTCCCGAGCCTTTGGAAGCTGATGGAATTTACACTTCCAAAGGGACCAGGAGTGACAAATCCGTGGTTGTCACTGAGGTGTCTTTGTTGCTCCCTCCTTTCGGGACTTTCAGCAGGTCCTGAAAGCAGGAAAGTGACCTGGATTGATCAGCCTTGGTGGTCCTGGCCCGAATTCCACCCTCCCAGGGCCAGATGTGGCACAGCTGGTCCTGATAGCTCCCACAAAGCACCTTGGGCCAGAGGGGCACCGCACATTCCGTGGTTTTGTGGGAACCAGCCATCCCCTTTGGCCAGCTTGATCCCGGATATCTTTTCCAACCTGATTTGATTCGGAAAGATTTCCATGTCCCCTTCCAGCTCCCTCGGGGGATCTCTGGGTGTTCAACAAAATTGTGGCACCTCAACTGGAGGTGTCTTCCTAGAAAATCGATTTTTCTTTTGGAAATGCCTCCCAATCCAACCACCTCCCTCTGCCTTCCAGGCTTCTCCTCCTGTCTTTCCATCTGGGATGTGACTCAGTGGTTCTAATGAAAGAACTGCAGACCTTCCTTTGGGTGCTGCTTCATTTTTAGACACCTCATTAAGGCCTCAAAAAGGAGAACTTAATGAGGGAGCCGGGAGATGACGAAACGTGTCCGATGTTGGGATGGAGAGGATTTCAAAACCCTCTGGAGCTGGCTCAGGCAGAAATGGCAACACTGGAGGCTCTGTCTGTCTCCGTTCCCTGCTGGAGAGCAGAGGATGGAGGTGGAGCTTCCAGACTCCTCTGGGTGCTTTGGAATGAGCTGCCCGTGGTAACCAATCCCACAAAAACATTGGAATTGCGGTGTCCTCGCTCGTTAAACCAGATTAATTTAGGATTTCAGGGTCACTGTGGGGTGACGATGGAGTTATGGCAGGACCAGTTAATTCCCACCCCTTCCATTATTCCCGCAACGCTCCTGGTGGGCATTCCATGGATTTTGCTCTTGTCCTGCTTCACCCAGAACCTTTCTCTGGGCTCTGCTCTCCCTGATTTCTCCTTCTCTGTGCAGATGAGATCCGGACCGGGACCTACCACGGGCTCTTCCACCCAGAGCAGCTCATCAGTGGCAAGGAAGACGCCGCCAACAACTACGCCCGCGGCCACTACACCATCGGCAAGGAGATCATCGACACCGTGCTCAGCAGGATCCGCAAAATGGTGAGGGGAACACACCAGGTTTGGGTCTAAAAGAACACGTTTTGGACCGTACAATTCAGCTTGGGGTGATGCCTTAGGTTTTAACTTTTATATTTTTCAAATCCTGTCCTGCCCAGTGTGTAACTCTGAAGTTCCTTGTAGCCTGTTAATTAACTCTGTTAATTTCTGCTCTCTCGTGCTGGGCAGACACAACAAAGCCTCTCCAGGCTTTGCCTTCAAGGACAGCCAGGCTGTTCTAGGCCCCAAATGTGTAACCCAAAGCCTCTAAAGGGGGGCAAGCTGAGGGGAATTACATCATTAAACTGGGGCTTTAATTGGAGAATTAACCCTGATATGCAAATGAACCAAACCTATAAAGGTGTGAAGAACTCGTGACCTGGGGTTCATCTTGGGGTCCATTTTTTGGAGGCAGCCTCTGGCTCCCCCAGGGTGTGCCTTGAAGGCTTTCAAATAAATCCCGACCTTTATTCCCTTACTCCTGTCTGGTCTCTGTTTCTAGGTGGCTGGAGAAGGCATCAGGGGTTTGGGGTGAAAGTTGTAAGATAAAAAAGTCTTAAATGAAAGAAATGTCTTTAGGTGAGGTCTGAGGGTTGTTGTTGCTGTTGGGATTTGGTTTGGGGCTCGGGAAAGGCCCTGGATTTGTGTTTGCCCTAAACCTGGATAATTATCATTAAAACCAGGCTTAAGATGCTCAGTGAGTGCTTGGAGAAGAATTTTGTGCTGTATAACTTAGGATGGTTATCCCAGTCTTTACAGGGATAAATATCCCATATTGGGATCATTATCCCAGTACTTACAGGGATAAACATCCATTTTCCTGGGATGGTTATCCCAGTCCTGAAAGAGATAAATATCCAGTGTTGGGGTGGTAATCCCAGTCCCTGAAGAGATAAATATCCATTTTCTTGGGATAGTTATCCCATTCCTGAAAGGGATAAATACCCATTTTCCTGGGATAGTTATCCCAGTCCTTACAGGGATAAACATCCATTTCCTTGGGATGGTTATCCCAGTCCTTACAGGGATAAATATCCAGTATTGGGATAGTTATCCCAGTCCTTACAGGGATAAATATCCATTTTCCTGGGATGGTTATCCCATTCCTGAAAGGGATAAATATGTTTCCTTGGGATAGTTATCCCAGTCCTCACAGGGATAAATGTCCATTTTTTTGGGATAGTTATCCCATTCCTGAAAGAGATAAATATCCCATATTGGGATGGTTATCCCAGTCCCTGAAGAGATAAATACCCATTATTCTTGGGATAGTTATCCCAGGCATCACAGGGATAAATGTCCATTTTTTTGGGATGGTTTTCCAGTCCTTGGGATAAATATCCGATCTTCTGCTGCAGGCTGACCAGTGCAGTGGACTCCAAGGCTTCCTGGTCTTCCACAGCTTCGGAGGAGGCACCGGCTCCGGCTTCACCTCGCTCCTCATGGAGCGCCTCTCCGTGGAGTACAGCAAGAAATCCAAGCTGGAATTCTCGGTGTACCCGGCCCCGCAGGTGTCCACGGCCGTGGTGGAGCCCTACAACTCCATCCTGACCACGCACACCACGCTGGAGCACTCGGACTGCTCCTTCATGGTGGACAACGAGGCCATCTACGACATCTGCCACCGCAACCTGGACATCGAGCGCCCCACCTACACCAACCTGAACCGCCTCATCGGGCAGATCGTGTCCTCCGTCACCGCCTCGCTGAGGTTCAACGGCGCCCTCAACGTCGACCTCATCGAGTTCCAGACCAACCTGGTGCCCTACCCCCGCATCCACTTCCCGCTCACCACCTACGCCCCCATCGTCTCGGCGGAGAAGGCTTACCACGAGCAGCTCTCCGTGCCGGAGATCACCAACGCCTGCTTCGAGTTCTCCAACCAGATGGTCAAGTGCGACCCTCGCCGGGGCAAGTACATGGCCTGCTGCCTGCTCTACCGCGGGGACGTGGTGCCCAAGGACGTCAACGCCGCCATCGCCGCCATCAAGACGCGCCGCTCCATCCAGTTCGTGGACTGGTGCCCCACCGGTTTCAAGGTGGGCATCAACTACCAGCCGCCCACGGTGGTGCCCGGCGGGGACCTGGCCAAGGTGCAGCGCGCCGTCTGCATGCTCAGCAACACCACGGCCATCGCCGAGGCCTGGGCCCGCCTGGATCACAAGTTTGACCTGATGTACGCCAAGAGGGCCTTCGTGCACTGGTACGTGGGGGAGGGCATGGAGGAGGGGGAGTTCTCCGAGGCCAGGGAGGACCTGGCGGCCCTGGAGAAGGATTATGAGGAGGTCGGAAGGGACTCGGCAGATGGAGACGAGGATGAGGGTGATGAGGATGAGTATTGACAAATGGCGGCCTGCTCCTGGCCTCAGCTGGAATCCAAACCTTCTGTCCCCAGGTCCTGAGGGCCTGGAGGTGCCGAGGGATCGGCCTGGACCTTGAAGCCACCGTTTGATGTATTAAACCTTCCCTGCTTGCATAGTTTGGGCTCCCAGAGCTCCTCGCTAGCCTGGGTGCCTCGAGCTTTATCCCGCTGCTGTTTATTGATGAGTGAAGCTGAGTAAGGCCCTGACTTAGGCCTGACATCCTGCCTAGCCAGGAGATCCCGGTTCCTAGTCCAGGGAATGTTGCAAGCTGCCCGCTTTGGCTGGAATGGCAAACTCTCGCTCTGGCTTTTCCTTGTTAAAAGCACTTTTGGGTTAGAAACGCGCCTGTAACCTCCCGTGCACCCGGCTTTTTGTATATGAATAAAGACTTTTCTTTTCCTTGCCTCTGAATTCCTTGGATTCAGCCAGCGGGGTTGTGTGGGGAGGTTCCTGCTCCCAGGTGTCCTGAGGAGAAGAGGGAATGCTGATTAAGGGTGTGGTGTGAGAGTCATCAGCCCTGATTGCTGTTGGGAGGGAATGTCCTATATCCTGTGGGAATCTCTGTCTGGGGCTGGATGCTGCTCTGCTCCCCTCCCAGAGCGGCCAGGGAATTCCCTGCCTGGGATCAGGGAACCACCTGGAGTCAGCGGGGAGCTCTTTTTGGTGGGGTTTGGCCTCCTCGCCACCTTTGGTGAAGCTCAGGTGTTGCCTGGTGGTTGGGGATTTGGGAAATCTTCCCAAAACACTGAAGATTTGGGAAATATTCCCAAAATGCTGCATGGGGAGGGCCAGCCAGGAGTGGGGAGAGGGTCCTGTGTCCGATACTTTGGAGGGGGAGGTGGAAGGATCCCAGAAACTCTTTGGTGGCCCTAAAATTCCAGGGGTGGTGACAGCAGGACCAGGCTGGAGGTCCCTTGAGCCACCCCAAAGCTCCTGTCCCTGATTGTCCCCTGAGGAGATTCCAGGTCCAGCCAGGAATGGGCAGAGGGAAAGGGAGGTTGCTGTGTCTGGTATTTTGGAGAAGGAGGTGGAAGGATCCCAGAAGTTCTTTGGTGGCCCTAAAATTCCAGGGGTGGTGACAGCAGGACCGGGTTGGAGGTGGCCCCCAGGAAGGTCCATGTTCCTTGAGCCACCCCAAAGCTCCTGTCCCCAATTGTCCCCTGAGGAGATTCCAGGTCCAGCCAGGAACGGGCAGAGGATCGTGTGTCCAATACTTTGGAGGGGGAGGGGGAAGGATCCCAGNAAGCTCTTTGGAGGCCCTAAAATTCCAGGGGTGGTGACAGCAGGACCAGGCTGGAGGTGACAGCAGGACCGGGTTGGAGGCGGCCCCCCAGGAAGGTCGAGGTCCCTTGAGCCACCCCAAAGGTTGTCACCCCAATACCCCCGTTCCTGATTGTCCCGAGGAGATTCCAGGCGTGGCCCTGAGGGATTTCACCTTTCCCTGGTGGCTCCGTTCCCACAAACAGCTGGGGCTGGAAGCCGCTGCTTTGATCCCACCTGGAAAAGGAAGGGACAGCGATGGGAGAAGCAGCGATTCCCACTTGGAGCCATCCCAGAGCCGGGGCAGGAGCACAGCCAGGTGCTGCTGCAGCTTGGAAAGCCATCAGCTGGGATCCAGGGCTGCTGTCGTCGGCCAGGACTGGAATCCATCCCTCTGGAATGTCAGCACGGAGCTGCTCCCGCCCTCCCGCAGCCGGAGTCACCGTGGTAAGGAAAGGAGAGGGATTCTGGGGAAAATCCCAGCGTTTTTGGGGAGCTGGAAGCTCCAGTTCTCTCCACGAGAGGTGAATCTGCATGGAGTGACTTCGGCTTTATTTTCACAAGCTGGGAATAGCAAAGCTGCTCCTAAAAATCCCAGCCTGTGGGAATGTTCCCATCCCTGTTCCAGCCCATCCACTGTTCTTAATTCCATGATATTCCCAATTAAGATGCTGAGTTACTGTTGTGCTGATAGTGAATCCTACAGAACCTCATGTGGACTCGTTTTAATTAGGCCCTTAATTAAGTGCTATTAAGGGGTTTAATTTCAATTTAATTTTTTAATGGAAAGGTTCTGACCTTTAAACCCAAACTGCTGATGAAGGGGCTCAGTTTGATTAAGGGGGATCTCGGGATTCCCTTGGGAAGATCTCCCTTATTCCTTTTATCCCATTCCCATTCCCACCTCCCCACCGCCCATTTTTGTTTGGTTTTACTTTTAGATTGCTCAGATTTGGGTTTTATTTTGCCTTTTCCCTGTGCTTTTACCCATCCGGTGAACTCTGCGGAGGAGCTTTGTCACGCTTTTGCTTTTCAGCTGAAATCCACTTTTTCCATCCTTTGGCCAACGATTCCTCAGGGAATCCTTCAGCCACTCATTCCTGCTAAAGCAATCCCTGTCCTGCTGCCAGGCCTGGCCCCGCCTGGAAGTTTAATTGGAATTGAGATGGGAATTCAAGTGCTTTGGCTCCGTCAGCCTCCCATAAAACCGTGTCCAAGCCTCCTGTCTCCCTAAAAAAATTCCTTCCCTCTCCTGCTGCTGGACGGCTGCGCCCCAGACATGATGTGAGAATCCCTGGAAGCTGCAAAGGAGCTGGAAAAGGGGATTGAACCCGACCCGACCTCTTCCTTCCCTGGATTGCAGCGAGGTTTTTCCTCCTCCAGGGACTCCCCTTGCTGTGAGCAATCCAAGAAAAGCAGCTGGCAGGGATCTCTGAGGAAAAAAAGCTGGATCAGGCTGTAACTGAAGGGCTGGCTCGGGAATGTTGAACCAACCTGAGGGAAGGGTGGTGGATTTAAATCCCGATCTCCTCCTGCTGTTCCTCACCGGAGCTCCTGGAGGTGGGAGGTCACCAAGGCAGCAGCTCCCGGGAGCTGCCTCACCTCCAGCTGCCCTTTTCCTTGGAGCTGCCTCTGGGATGAGGGCAGGAGAGGGAATGAGGTTTTCCTGTGCCTCTTTCCAGCCCCATCCGCAGCGGGATTAGGAGCTGGGAAAAACCTCTTGAATTAAAAGTGATGCTCCGACCTCCCTCCGGAGCTCCAGGAGCTCGGCAAGGGACAATTCCAGCTCTGCCTCCCTCTCCTGGGACCTTGGCCAGGAGCTGGATCATCAGGAGCTGTGGATATCATGGCTGTAGGATCCAGCCAGGATGATGGAATATTCTTGGGCTCCAGCAGGGGAAGGATTGGAAATTGGCTGGGTGGGATCTGGTAGGGGAAGGATTGGGAATTGGCTGGGTGGGATCTGATAGGGGAAGGATTGGGAATTGGCTGGGTGGGATCTGATAGGGGAAGGACTGGGAATTGGCTGGGTGGGATCCAGCAGGGAAAGGATTGGGAATTGGCTGGGTGGGATCCAGCAGGGGGAAGGATTGGAAATTGGCTGGGTGGGATCTGACAGGGGAAGGATTGGGATTTGGCTGGATGGGATCCAGCAGAGGAAGGATTGGGAATTGGTGGGATGGGATCCGTCAGTGGGAGCAGACGGATGAGTTGCTCTGGGCGAGCGATGACTCCGAGTGCAAGACCAAGAGTTTGGGTTTCATCCCTGTGGGAAAAGGCAGGAAAGGCTGAATCCTGCCCGGAATTTTCCCTTGGATCCTACGAGATTCCACAAATCCCCCCAAACATTGACGCTGCCCTTCCCAAGCGCTCCAGCCTCGGCTCTGGATGCTCCCAGCCCCACGTGGGTGTTGGTGGAGATTCCAGTGCTCCCATTCCCATCCCGTTTCCTTGGGAAATCTGCTGGTGCTTCAGCCCCTCCGAGCACCCCTGTTCCCTGGGAAGGGTTAATTTGGGAAGGGTTAATTTGGGAAGGGTTAATTTGGGAAGGATTTGTCCGTGTGTAGGTGGGACTCTCCCACTGGGATGCAGCTGGGAAGGGAGGATCCATCCCTGCCTTCCTTATCACTCCTTATCAGCTGATAAGAGCCAGCTCAGCCTGACTCCAGCAAATCCTCGCCTCATCCCTTCCCACTTCCCTGGGAATGACCTTCCTCGAAGGGGAGAAGAGGGAAGATCCAGGGGGATCTCCCAGGATGGGCGATGGTTTGATTTCCAGGCTCTCCCATAAGACTGGGATGTTCTCCTTGTCCGACCAGGAGCTGGGAAAGGATCCAAACCAGGAGCTGGGAAAGGATCCCAAGCAGGGCTGGTGGTCGGGGAAAATCCCGTTCCCAACCTGGCCCGGTGCTTCCCTGGAGCTCCCAGTGGAAAATCTCTCCCAGCTTTCTGCTCAAAGCAGGGATTTCTCCCTCAGCTCTGAGCAAATCCCTCTGTCCCTCCTTCCAAGGATCCTTTGCACATCCCTGAGCATCCCAGTGGCTAAGCCTGGAAAACCTGGAGACACTTGGACAAACCCCAAAGGGATGAGTGTCCAACTGGACGTGGATCAGGTGCGACCTTGTTCTTCCCGTGCCTCAGTTTCCCTGGGTGGAAAATGGGGATGATGCCCATGTCCTGCTGGATGAGAACACTGGGAATTTGTTGGGATAAAAATCCAGTAATCCAAGATTCCAGCGGATTGCAATGGGAAAAAACCCCCACCACCCCTGACACCCTTGGAGCTGAGGCAGGAGGTCATTCTTCCTCTGATGGCTCTCCAGGCCATCATTGCTTCCATGGAGCTTCTATGGAGAGGAGGATTTGGCCTTGGCTTCCATGGAACTTCCATGGAGCTTCCATGGAGGGGAGGATTTGGCCTTGGCTTCCATGGAGCTTCTGAGGAGGGAGGATTTGGCCTTGGCTTTCATGGAGCTTCCATGGAGAGGAGGATTTGGCCTTGGCTTCCATGGAGCTTCCATGGAGCTTCCATGGAGGGGAGGATTTGGCCTTGGCTTCCATGGAACTTCCATGGAGCTTCCATGGAGAGGAGGATTTGGCCTTGGCTTCCATAGAACTTCCATGGAGCTTCCATGGAGCTTCCATGGATGGGAGGATTTGGCCTTGGCTTCCATAGAACTTCCATGGAGCTTCCATGGAGCTTCTGAGGAGGGAGGATTTGGCCTTGGCTTTCATGGAGCTTCCATGGAGAGGAGGATTTGGCCTTGGCTTCCATGGAGCTTCCATGGAGCTTCCATGGAGGGGAGGATTTGGCCTTGGCTTCCATGGAACTTCCATGGAGCTTCCATGGAGAGGAGGATTTGGCCTTGGCTTCCATAGAACTTCCATGGAGCTTCCATGGAGCTTCCATGGATGGGAGGATTTGGCCTTGGCTTCCATAGAACTTCCATGGAGCTTCCATGGAGCTTCTGAGGAGGGAGGATTTGGCCTTGGCTTTCATGGAGCTTCCATGGAGAGGAGGATTTGGCCTTGGCTTCCATGGAGCTTCCATGGAGCTTCCATGGAGGGCAAGATTCAGCCTGGTTGTCCCTTGATGTCCCACCTGGAATGTTCCCCATGGCTGTGCCCCAGATGGGGCTGGTGGGACCTCATTTGCTGCTCTTGGAGCATCTCCTGGGAAAAAAGGGCCGAATTTCTCTCCCAGGTTTCTCTCCATCTCCCACCCCTGCTGCGTGCAGGGATGAGGGAAGAGGCGGAATTTCAGCCGGGCTGGGAGGTGGAGAGAAAGGTTTAGAGGATGGGATGAATATTCCCAGGTGAAGGGTGGGAACGTGGGGAGCTGGGGCTCAGGGGAAGCTGGGAAAGAGCGGGATGAGCAGGGATGGTCTGTGGATGAGGAGCTGAAGCTGCACCAGCTGGAAAACTGAGGTGGAGCAGTGGAAAAGTGGGAAGGGGCAGCTTTGGGATTTGTGGGCAGACCCGGGGTGGGTTTGGAGCAGCCACTGGGGTCCAAACCCACCTGGGCCCACCAGGGGACACTGGGGCCGTGGGGGTGGGGAGGTGCCGGTGCCAAACTCCGGGAAAACCCAGGAGGAGGAACTGGGAAATCCCTCCTGAGCTTGTCCCTGTCCTTTTCCCTTCCCGGTGGATTGGTGGCTGTGTGCAGGGATTTGGGAGGGCCATGGTGGGGACAGGGCCACGAGGATGAGCTGGGGGAGGTTTCGGAATCCCTACGGACCCAAGGGAGCGCCCAGAGCAGAAGACGGGACAACAAAACATTGGAAACTCCAGAGATGGCAGCTTTAATCAGGAACCTTCCCGGGTGAGGCGTCCCCTCTGCCCTGCCAGGGACAGGAACCTCTTCCCTGCGCATGGAAATGTCCGGAAGGAAAGACGGAGGAGATCGGGGAGGAGGGAAGGGGGGAGAGGGGAGATGAACGTGAGGGCGCTCGATGGGTCAAAAACCAGACAACCCCGAGGCCACCCGTGGCCATCGGGGCGGCCCAGTCACTTCCTCCGCCCGATCTGGGCCATGAGGTGGGCGTTGGCCGCCGCCTTGGCCCGCAAGTTCTTGGCCTTGGCGATGTTGAAGAGGATGTTCATGATGTTGGTGGGGACGTCGAGGGACAGGGTGACCTTGGTGTGCCGGTCGCTCTTGGCCCGGTTCTGGTAGGTCTTGCCCTTCACCTGCGCCTGGGACACGTATTTGTAGTGGCCTTCCCCCGGGAACGTCCTTTTCCCCAGCTCTGCCTCCGCCGCCTCCTCCCCGTCCTCCTGGGACTCCTCCTGCAGGGACGGCGACGCGGAGCCGCGCTTGTCCAGGACGGCGTTTTCCTCGGGATGGATCTTCTGCGCTTCCGAGAGGGCGGCGTTGAGGCAGCTGAAGATGGAGGCGGCGCTGGAGAGGCTCAGGGCCCGGCCGGTCCCGGCAGCTCCGAGCAGGATGAGGAGGAGCAGCAGCCTGGGGTGGGACATGGCGGTGGCCTGGCCGTGGAGACACCGAGGGGAGGGCAGAGAGGGACGTGAGCTTCCCGTGGGACCTGGGCAGATCCAGCCTCTCCTCATCCCTTCCCAATCCCTGAAGTCCCCGCCCTGCGCTCTTGGATTCACCTCACAGGTTCCATTCCAGGTGGGAATGAGTTGCCTCGGGGTGCAACCCCCCTGCCTTTGGTTTTGGGGTGCTGGTGGGAGGTGGGATGTCCAAGGAGCTTCACTTCCATGGAGATTCCATGGAGAGGAGGATTTGGCCTTTGCTTCCATGGATCTTCCATGGGTCTTCCATGGAGCTTCCATGGATTTGGCCTTTGCTTCCATGGAATTTCCATGGATCTTCCATGGAGAGGAGGATTTGGCCTTTCCCTCACGGAACCCCCGTGGCTGCTGCAGCAGAGCCGGTTTGGACCGTGGGGATCCCCATGGATCCCTCTCCACCTCCTCGGAGTGCCCGTGGCTGCCAAGGTGGAATCTCCTGCTCACCCTGAAGCCACCAGAGATGTTCCTCGAGCCCATCCCAACCCACTCCTTCCCAAAAGGATGTGGGATTGATGACCCCACCCCGTGGGATGGCCCCGTGTCCCCTCTCCAGCCCCGGCCTCGGGTGCTCCGGGATTGCTCCATCCCCAGGATCCTCCTCCCCCTTGGATCCAGGACCGGCCCCATCCGTGACCCTCTCCCTTTGGAGCTGGGGGCACCTCCAAGGTCACACCACAGCGGCTTCACTTACTACTTGAAATATTGTCATTTTTGGGGTCTCTTTTGGGTCTTTTTGGGTCTTTCTGGCCCATTTTTGGGGCTGCAAATCCCTGGATTCCCCTCCTGCTCCACCAACCCTCCCCCATCTCCCTTTATCCCCACCCGACCTCTCAGAAACGGCACCAAAATTCCCCAAAGGATCTCCCGCGGGGAGATCCCGTTTTCCATTCCCAGGATGGAAAAGTGTCCCCAGGAAGCCCCGAGGCCACGCGGGCTCTCCAAGCGCCTGGAATTCTGCAGACATTCCCAATCTTCGGGCCCCATCTGGTGGCCAGAGGCTCGCGCGGCAATTCCTGGCTGGGAACAGTTCCCAGGGATGCGGGGACCTCGTCTGGGGCTGGAATTCCATCCTTGATCTCGGAGTTGGGAGCTGCTAATTTTATTCCTATGGGATCTTGTGGAGCGGGATGGCTCCAGGATGTTTTTGGGATACCCCTGGGAATGGGGGGTGGGATCCGAACTCAATCCACATCCCGGGATCTGTCACCCTGGACCTGCTGAGATCCCTCAAAAATGCCCTTCCCTGTCCCTGGATGGGGAGATTTGGGAAGTTTTATCCTCTTAATTCCCGCTTTTCCATCCCGTGGAGGGTGGAATCGGGGCAGGGTTATTCCCTTAACTCTGCTATCCATGGAAAAGGGGAGAGATTTGGGAAGTTTTATCCTCTAAATTCCACCTTTTCCATCCCTTGAAGGGCGGAATTGGGGCAGGGTTATTCCCTTAATTCTGTTTATTGCTGTCCCTCGGAGTGGGAATTTTGGGAAGGTTTATCCCATAAACTCTGCCCTTTATTATCCATGGAGGGAGAGATTTGGGAAGTTTTATCCTCTTAATTCCACCTTTTCCATCTCTTAGAGGGTGGAATTGGGACAGAGTTATTCCCTTAATTCTGTTTATTGCTGTCCCTCAGAGTGGGAATTTTGGGCAGGGTTATTCCCTTAATTCTGCTCTTCACTATCCATGGAAAAGTGGAGAGATTTGGGAGGTTTAATCCTTTTATTCTGCCCTTTGCCATCCCTTGCAGTGGGAACTTTGGGAAGGTTTATCCCTTTAACTCTTCCCTTTGCCATCCCTTGGAGTGGGAATTTTGGGCAGGCTTATCCCATAAACTCTGCCCTTTATTATCCATGGAGGGAGAGATTTGGGAAGTTTTATCCTCTTAATTCCACCTTTTCCATCTCTTAGAGGGTGGAATTGGGGCAGGGTTATTCCCTTAATTCTGTTTATTGCCATTCCTTGGAGTGGGAATTTTGGGCAGCTTTATTCCCTTAACTCTACTCTTTGCTATCCATGGAAAAGAGGAGAGATTTGGGAGCTTTATTCCCTTAATTCTGCCCTTTTCCCTCTTCCCGAGGGAAATTTGGCCATGCCAATCCTCCCTCGGGATTTGAGGGAGCTGCTCCACTTCCACTTCTTTGCCTCCCATTTCCCCCCTTCCCAAAAATCCCACAGCGCTCCCCAGGCAAAATCCATTCCCTCAACCCTTCCCTGGATCCGGCTGGGGGAGGAAGATGAGGAATGATCCAGGGAAAGCTGTTCCTGCAGGATCAAGAAAGGAAAACCCTTCCCAGGCGAGAATTCCAGACCCCAAACTCTCCTTTCCTCCAGCCCCAAATCCCACATTTGGGGATTTAAACACCAAGGACATCCTGGGATTTAATTTTCCTAGGAAAACCTTAATAGGATGAAGATTTCTCCCACCCTAAAATTTCCCTTTTATCCCTCCCTCCGCCCTCAGCAAATTCCCAGCGCTCCTGCAGGATGGGATGCTCGGGGTGTGGATTTAGGGATTTTGGGTTTTAGGGATTTTCCCATCCCTGGGGGACACTCTGTGATTCCCAACCTCCGCATGGAGAATGGGAATGTTGCCAAAAGCCCCTTCCAGAGCTGGAAAAGCTCCGGGAAGAGCCCTGGGATGTTCCTGCCCTCTCTGGAATCTCGGAGCAGCATTTCCCCCTCTCCTCTCCCCGGCAGCTCCTTCACTGACTGAATCCAGCGCCTTTTCCTGGGATTGCTCCAGCTTTTCCCACTTCAAACTCTGGGAATCTCAGCTGAGCCAAGGGAAAACGCGGCTGAAGCCACCCACACCCATTCCTGATCCTCGCCGGGATGGATATCCTGGCAAAAGGAACAGAAATCAAGGAAAAAAATAACCAGGAAAAGCTGATTTTTTGGGATTAGGTTTATTTTTGCC
>VWZQ01004328.1:158636-169264 GCA_013397015.1 Myiagra hebetior | reverse complement strand
CGGGGATGGGGATCTGGGAATGGGGACAGGGATGGGGATTTGGGAACGGGGATGGAGATGGAGAAATAGGAATGGGGATGGAGATTCGGGAATAGGGATAGAGATTTGGGAACAGGAAATGAGGATGGAGAATTGGGAATGGGGATTTGGGAACAGGGAATGAGAATGGAGAACTGGGAACGGGGATGGGGATGGAGATTTGGGAACAGGGATGAAGATTTGGGACCTGGGATGGAGATTTGGGAGCACGGACTGGGATGGAGATTTGGGAACAGGAATGGAGAACTGGGAACAGGGATGGGAATGGAGAAATGGGAACAGGGATGGGGATTTGGGGACAGGGATGGGGATTTTTCCACGTGATCCAAGGAAGATCTCAGTCCCTGGGGGTCCCTCCAAAGGGTCCCATCCCGGATTTGTGGCTGGGCTGGATTCTCCTGGAGGCTCCAAGACCAAATTATCCAAAGCTCCTCTCTGAAACTTCCTTGGAAAAGCTGTTTCCACACTGGAGGGGAGCAGTTATCCCTGGGAATGGGGCAAATCCTGCTGGAAGTGGGGGAAATCCATGGAAAAACCCCTTGGGCTGGGATGGGCTCTGACTTGGGGTTGGAGATGTTCCCACTCCTGGCCTGGAGAAAAGGAGCCAAAATTGTGGGAATTCCTGGATGAGGATCCAGCCCCTGCGGATCCGGTCGGAGCTGGGGATTGTGGGAATTTCCCTTTGCTCCAAACTTTGGGAATTCTGCCATTATCGGGATCAGCCCCATCAGGATCTACCTCTCCAAGAATTCCCTCTTTTCCCACCTCCATTTGGAGCTTCCATCTCCTGGAATGAGGTTTTGGTTTTCCTCTTTCCCCGAGGCCTGGAAGGGAATTTGCTTCTCCAAATCCTTGGAATTTTGGAGGAATTTTTGGGAAAAGAAACCTCCCAGGGTGACTTCAATGCGAGGAGCTGGGTGGGAAAAATCCACGGGAGGGATTTTTCCTGGGAAAAGGAAAAAGGAGCTTTTCCAGCTCCTCAGCAGATCTTGGGGTGTTTTCCAGAGCTTTATTTCCCAACAAATTTATTTCCCCACAATTGGATTTATTGGGAAGGGAAAATGTCCTTGGAGGAGGCAAATCCATGTTTTGGACATGGAATTTTCATGGTGGTTTTATTAAGGAAAAATAGGAAAGAGAGGGTGGAAAAAAGAAAGAATTTCCTGGTTCATCCCTTTAAAAGCAAATCCCACTTTTTTAGCTGCCTCGGGAAGAGCAGAGAGGAGATTTTTCCTGCATGGAAATTGTGTTTCCAAGGGAAATTTCCATAAAAATCTCCCTGGGGAAGGAGGGAGCTGAGCCAAGAACATCCCGGGGCATCCGCAGGACCCGGAGGCCTCGAACTCCCAAAAGTTTCCCTGGAAACTCCCAAATTTATGAAAAATGCAGCTTGTGAGGAGGCTCCGTCATCCCTCGGATTCCGGAGGATCAGGACCTCTTCCCACCTTTCCTCCCCTTTCCGGGAGCTGAATTTCCAGGAGTGAATCATTGTTTGGAGCTCGTTAAAGTTTCATCTCCAGCAGTTGGGCAAAATCCAGGATTTGGGGTCGTTTTATCCCAGGAACCTTGAAAACAACAAAAAAATCCCGAATCCCAAAAGTTTTCCCGGCCCAGGAGATTCCGTTTGCTGCTTCCAGGGCTGGAATTCCATGGAGGAGTCGGATGTGGAGGAGCTGAGGGGCAAAAGGGACTTTTCTGCTTGGCTTTGTCCCTTTTCCCCCAATTTTTAGGATTCAATTTGCGTTTCCCAGGCTCTGGAAGGAGGAGAATCTCCCAGGGAAATTCCCAATCTCCCTAAAAATCCTTCAGCAAACCCTTCCTCTGCCACGAGGCTGATTCGGGGTGGATTTATGGGAATTCTCCTCCCATGACCCCATTTTGGGGGTGATTTCCACTCATTCCAGCAGCTCAAATCCACGAGTTCTTTCCAAAGTGGCCGAATCTTGGAAAACTCCATCCAATGGGAAGAGAAGAGCTGGGAACATGGAATTTGGAAGGATTATTTTGCCTTTTTTGCCCTTTTCCCACTTTTTTCCGAGGGGATTTGCATCCCTGGATTTACACAAAGCTCTCCGTGTTTCATCTTCCTGGGAATTCATGAACTCTGCCTGGAGCTTTGGATGCCAATGGAATGTCAGGAAAACTCCTTGGGATGAAGCAGATTGGGGCTATTTTGGGAAATTCCCAAAAATCCCATGGGCCAAACCCAAAGATCCAACTCCACTGGCAGCCTCCAGACATGGAATTAAACTTGGATTTCGCTGCTTTTTTTCTCCAAAGGAAGAGGGGAAAGAAGTGGTGGAAGAGGAAAAATAATCCCAAATCCTCCAAATTTTCCTGGAATTTTTTTATTTCTTTCCTTCTGTTGCATCTCCTGCCTCTTTTCCAAAGGGATTTTTTCCACCTCCCTGGACATGTGGGCAGCACATTCCTGGTTGGGAAGATGCACCCAAAATCTGGGAAAAATGGGAAGGCAGCCTGGATCCACAAATAAACTCCATGAATTTTCCCTGACGTTGTGTCCTGACATAAAATCCGTTGTTATCCCGAGGATCTGAGCAGAAAAGGAGCTGCTCCTGCTTTTTCCTGCATCGAGAACCAGGATCCGATCCCACTGCAGCAGCTGGAAAAGGCTGGAAAAGGCTCCAGGAAAGGTTCCTTCCCTCCAGGTGGGTTTTGTTGCTTTTCCAGGATTTTTTTGCCGCTCGGATCACGGCTCTGGAGCGGCTCCTTGGCTTCCTGATCCGTGGGGAGGTTTCTGGGATGGTTTTGGAGAGGCTGGGGAGGGCTGGGAATTGCAGGGGTGGGGGGCTAAGGGATTCCCTGGAGCTCTCCAGAGGAATTTTTTGGGATCAGCTGGGATTTTCCAGGTGGTTTCAGGTGCAAAACGGAGCCGGACAAACAGCCCAAGGTGGGACCTTTTCCTTGGTTTTCCAGAGGCAAACCCATCCCGATTTTCACCTCCTTGTAGGGCTGGAAGGTTTTCCAGGCTTTTCCAACGTTTTTCCTCCTTCCCAGAGATGTTGGGATGAAATTCCACCCTTCCAGTGGACACTGGGATTCACTGGTTGTTCCTGCTCCAAAAAGTGATGGATTTCATCCCAAAGGGCTGTGGATGGTGGGAAAACCTCCTGGAGAGGATGGAGGGAATCACGGAGGCTTTTCCAGGATTTAGGCTGGCTTGGATGAGGCTTGGAACAACCTGGGATAAGCAGGAAGTGTCCCTGCCCATGGGATGAGCTTTAAGATCCTTTCCAACCAAAGCATTCCACAATTCCAGGATTGGATCCGTTGATGGAATCTCCAATTCCTCTCGCTGTAAAAATCCCTAATTAATGAACCCGAGCCTAATTCCAGCTGGGAACTCCGTAGGGATTTTCTGTGCTGCTTTTCCAGAGGATTTTGTCAGCTCCTTCCTGACCTGTCCAATCCAATCTCCCAGCACATCCAGAGGGTCCTGGAAGAGGCTCAGCCGTGGCCATTTCAGGGCTGGATCATTATCCAATTACCAAATTATCCCGATCCAGCTTTTTCTCCCTCTCCATCCCTTTTCCTTTGTCGGGGTTGCTTAGGAACAGTCGCGGCCATCGGAGGCTGCGGCTGGGAGAGTTTCAAGATTCCCTGGCTGGATGCATCAGGAATTCTCTCCTAAAAAAGGGCTGGGAGTGCTCTCTAGGTGCTCCTAAATCCATGGATTCGCATCCCTGAGCCACAAATCCCTAGGGAACGTGATCCAGCATCCCTCTTTATTTCCAGATTCCATGAGGATTTGTGAACTGGCTTTATGTGCTTGAAATCCCAGATTTTTCCTGGTCAGCTTTGCTTTCCAAGGCCTTGCTCCAAAGGATGTTCAGGAATTTTCTGGTTCGGAGCCTGGAACGTCTCCAGCAAAATCCTTCAGCCCTCAAACCTCTCCCCCCACCTCCCGCACTGGGATAATTTCAAGGAATTCAATTAGGCTGACCTGACATTTCCAAGGAAACGCCAGGGCTCCGTTCCCGGAATGTTTTGGCCCTGGCAAAGCCTCTGGGATGGAAAATCAATAGTGAACATTTGATTAATCCAGGGGGGATTAAAAAAAATTCCAGTTCCCAATTTTCCCAAGCTCTGATGGGAATTCGAGCTGCTTTTAATCCACTGAGCTTGATCTTAGGCTGGCTTAAATATTGGATTTCACTTCCCAGCTCTTCCAAACCTGGATTGAGGCACTTGGATCCCTCAGGAGCTGCTGCCTTGGGTTGGGAATGTGGATTCTGGTGGAGGGTTTGGAGCCAAATCATTCCTTTGGGAGACTTCCCAAATCCTTCGGATGCACCTGGAGCAGGAGCCAGGAGGCCAAATCCTTACCCAGCCTCAGCTTTGGGATTTGGAGGAAAAGCTGCCGAGAAATTCCAAAGCCAAGGAGGCGAGGTCTGATTTTAAGGGATGGCACCCAGCTGGAAAGGGGAAATGAAGGGGTTGTCCCAAATTTCTGGGAATAACCACACAGGAAGGGAATTTCCTCAGCTCCATTCCTCCCTTCCTGCTGCCTCCAGCCCCTGTGGATTCCCAGCTCTAAAAATGATTTTTATGGAATTGCTGCTGCTTGGTGCCTCCTCAGACGCGGTGACAACTTCCTACCAGTGGATCTGCAGCAGGAGGATGAGGGATTTATTCCTCTTGGATTTGGGAAAAAATTCCACTTGAGAGTTCTTAATGAGCACTTTATGATGGAATGGGTTGTTATCCTTCGGGGAATGAAAGGAAGAGAATTTTTAATAAGGATATGGAGGGACAGGACCCAGGGAATGGCTTCCCACTGCCAGAGGGCAGGGCTGGATGGGATCTTGGGAAGGAATTCCTGGCTGGGCTGAAATTCCCAAAAAAGTTGTGTCCAAGGCCAGGTTGGAGCACCCTGGGATCGTGGGAAGTGTCCGGGCCCATGGCAGGGGCACAATTGGAAAATCCTTAAGGTCTTTTCCAACCCAAACCATTCCATGATTTTATTTTCCAACCAGGGAACCTGTGGCTCCTCCCAGTCTCTGTTTCCTTGATTATTTTTTCCAGTTTAATTTGGGAATGATGGTTTTTCCTGATTATTGCAAATAATCAGCATCCCCTGGATGGTCTCAACTCCCCAGGGCTGGAATTCCACTCATTCCAAATATTTCCTGGGATGTTGAAAGCCGGAGGCTGCAGCACCCCAAGATCTGCATCCTTCAGCCTTCCTGGGAAAATGCTCCCTGGGAAATCAGGATAATGTGAAAATTTTGGGGATATTTCTCAGAAATTCGCTTGTTCCAAGCCCTGTGGAAAAGCCCAATCCCTCTTTTCCAGGTGACGCCGCTTTTCCCACTGGGAATATTTTGTTGCTTCTCCCAGGGAATATTTTTCCTGCCAGGAGCCAACACCAGAAGGTTTTTCCTGCCCAAGAACATTTCAGGATTTCAGGAGGAGAGGCTGGAAATATCCCTTTGGAAATGGCACTTGGCTCCTTGCCAACATTCCCAAAATTCCACTTTTTTCTTTTTTTGGGGGGGGATTAAAAGGAAGAAAAGTCCCCAAATCTCTGCTCCTCCCTCAGTGCCTGGGATTTGTGGGAGAGGAGAATCCTGGGATGTTGTGGGTGAGGAGAATCCTTTTCCCACCTGTGCTTCCAGGAGCCAAGAGCCAACCCCAAATCCAGGGAAATCTGAAACCTGGAAAATCTGAGCTCCATTTTACCAAATTCCATGGAAAACTTGGAATAAATCCCTGGTTTTCCATTGGAAGTGCTGTAACCTTTCCCGGGGGTTATCCCATGGAACAGATTCTATTGGATAGGACCCCTCTCAGCTGTGTCCGTGTCTCCATGGGACCAAAATCCAGGGATTTCAAATCCCTCTTACTGGATTTCCACAAGTTGCAGCTCCAAATTCCTCAAGGAATGGGAAGTGGCATTTTTTTAGGGAGAAGCCTGGCTTGGATCCCTGTTTTCTTCTTGGACATTTTGGGATGACTCCTCTTAACCTGCCCAGGGAATTCCCAAGTGGAGGAGAAAGTGGGAATTCCTGAAGGCCCCAGGGAATTCCCAAGTGGAGGAGAAAGTGGGAATTCCTAAAGGCCCCAGGGAATTCCCAAGTGGAGGAGAAGGTGGGAATTCCTAAAGACTACAAGGAATTTAGGGCCAGGCTGGAAGGGATGAGGCTCATCCTGCCCACCTGATCCCGCTGGGAAAACTGATATTCCCACCTTTCTCTGCCATTCCCGAGGTTTTCTTCTTCCAGGCGAATGATCTGGAATTCCATAGAATTGAGACACTTTTATTTTACAAAAATAAACTCGGGAATTTTTGCCACCTGGTTTGGCTCAGGAATTCTGCCCTTCCCATCCCCCTTTTCCTGAGCATCCAGAGGTTTCCCTCTCCTTATCCCACAATGTCCATAATTCCAGTTTTCCAACATCTTTTCCTCCAGCATCTCCTGCCTCTCTCCATGTTTGTCTTGTCCAATCTTGGAGGTATTGGAGTCGCTCCTCGAAATCCAGTTGGATTTAAAGGAAGCACTTGGAGCAGATCATCCCCCTCTTCCTGGTTTTGGGAAAAAGAGGGAAGAGGAAACAACGGGAATGTCAGAAGTTGGCTGCAGTTTGGAATTCCCAAGTTTGGGAGGTCCCTGACACCATGGGATTGTCACATCCAACATCCATAAAAAGCAAAATTCCCAATCCAGGCAGAATCCTGGCTCTGTTTAGGATCAACCAGGAAAAATGGGCACATGAAGGACACAGGAATCTGGCTTGGATTGGGATTAATCCCATTCCTGGGGGTTGCTTCTCCCCACAAACAGTGCTGGAGGTACCTGCAGCTGCTTCGGGAAGCTCCCAGTGGCTCCCAAAGCAAATTCCCTGGAAAAACAATTGGGCAGGAGGAGGCTCACTGAATTCCAGGTGCTGCTGGGCCTGGATTAAAAGCCCTGGGAATGATCCCAAAATTGTGGGATCTCTGCCTTGAATTCCTCTCTTTTTTAAGGTGCCCTCAGACCCAGAGCATTTGAACCTCACCAGAGATTTTTTAATGGATTGTGGAGAATTTATGGAGTTTTTTTTTTCCTGGTGCCCAGAGGTGTCCAGGCAGAGGGAATTCTGAGAGAGGAATGTTTTCCTTGGAAGGTTGGGATCGGCTCATGCCCTGCTTGGAGCAGGAAGTTTGCATCCCTGCCAGGGCCCGTTTTTCCTGGGATGAGCTGGAGATGAGGAAAATCCGCACAGACTGATCCCAAAATCCCTGGATCTGGCAATGGAAGCCAAGCTGTGCTTCCCGAAGTGAGTTTTTCCCATTGAACCCCTGGATGAGGTGGGACCCCAATCCCAGGATTTTAATCTGGACCTAAACTGGTTTAGATTGGACTTTAGGCTCTGCCTGGGGGCTGGAGATTCCAGAGGGTGCTTGGATGGGGCAATGCGGGGTTTAGAGGGCACAAATTCCCAAATTCCTGCAAATTTCACCCTCAGAGAGCACAGAAGACGTGCAAAATATCCGGACGTGGTGTCCAAGTGGATCCACCCACACATCCATGCCCATCCCACCCATGGAATTATCCCAAGGGAGATATCCAGGAGCTCCTTTGGGCTGGATCAGAATGATCTGGGAATGGGAAGGGAACCAAACCCTACAAATTCCTGGTGTTTCCCGGTGGGGCACCTTAAGGAAAAGGGCAAACCATGGATGGGTTTTCCTGCTCTGGGCTCATTCCTGGCTGGGGGAAAAGGGAACGGGGAGGGCTCAGCCTCACCTGTGGAGCTCCTGCAGTGCCGCTCGCATTCCCGCTTGGATGGGAAGCGGTTGCTGTTCCCTCGGCAGCCCCCGAACAGGAAGGGCCGGCAGGAGTTTGTGGGGCTGTGGAAGTACCAGAGCAGGGAATGGTGCTGGCAGGAGCCCTCATCCATGGGCTGCAGGCACAGGGCTGTGGGAAAACACCTCACGTTCTCCCAGGGATCGGATCCGGGAGGGAAAACACCTCACGTTCCCCCAGGGATCGGATCCGGGTGGGAAAACACCCCCACATTCCCCAGGGATTGGATCCGGGTGGGAAAACACCCCCACATCCCCCAGGGATCGGATCCGGGTGGGAAAACACCCCCACATCCCCCAGGGATCGGATCCACTCTGGAAAACACCCCCACATCCCCCAGGGATCAGATCCGGGTGGGAAAACACCCCCACATCCCCCAGGGATCAGATCCACTCTGGGAAACACCCCCACATCCCCCAGGGATCAGATCCACTCTGGAAAACACCCCCAGACCCACCCATGGGTTTGATCCAGGTGGGAAAACATCCCACACCCACCCATGGGTTGGATTTGCCCTGGACAACACCCCACAACCATCCAGGGGTGGGATCTACTCTGGAAAACACCCCCAGACCCAGCCACGGGTTGGATCCAGCTGGGAAAAGCCCGCCAGNCGGGTTGGATCCAGGTGGGAAAACACCCCCAGACCCACCCATGAGCTGGATCCACTCTGGAAAACACCCCACAACCATCCAGGGGTTGGATCCAGGCAGGAAAAAGCCAAAATTTGGAAAACACCCCCACACGGGTTGGATCCACTCTGGAAAACACCCCCAGACCCATCCATGGGTTGGATCCAGGTGGGAAAAGACCCCACAGCCATCCATGGGTTGGATCCACTCTGGAAAAGACCCCACAACCATCCATGGGTTGGATCCAGGTGGGAAAAGGCCCCGCTCTGCCACCCCTGTGCCCCCTCCCCACATGTGGGGCTGGTTCAGGGACCCACAGCAGCGCCCTGACCCCAAAGCCACGGGGTTGGGAGAGCAAGGGGAGCGAGGACAAAGGGGAACATCCAGGAATGGATTCCCAGAGTGGATAAAGGGGGAATCTGAGTGGATTCCCAGAGTGGACAAAGGGGAGAATCCAAGTGGATTCTTGTAGTGGACAAAGGGGGACATCCAGGAATGGATTCCCGGAGTGGATAAAGGAGGGAATTCCCATAGGATTGGATTTCCCATATGGATTCCCATATGGGACAAAGGAGGACATCCAGGAGTTGATTCCAAGAGTGGACAAAGGGGGACATCCAGCAGTGGACTCCCATATGGGACAAAGGGGGGAATCTGAGTGGACTCCCAGAGTGGACAAAGGAGGGAATTCCCATAGGATTGGATTTCCTATATGGATTCCCATATGGGACAAAGGGGGATATCCAGCAGGGAATTCCCATATGGGACAAAGGGGGACATCCAGCAGGGAATTCCCACAGTGGGATGAGCTCCTTACTGCTCCTTCATCCACCCCTGTGGTTCCCACCATGGTGGTGCCTGACCCTTCCAAAGGGATGGTTAAACCCCGGATTCCGTGTGGGATATTTTGCAGGGGGATTTGCATTCAGGGAATTCTTGGAGGATCCTCCCACTGTTTTTTTCTGGATCTAAACCCCCTCCAGTTCCTTCAGCACCAGCTCAACACCCCTGGGGCAAACCCGGCTGCTTTAAGCCAAGCCCAAACTGAGTTTTAACCTTGTGTAACTCCTTCAGTGCCACATCCCTCGATCCCGAGGCCAGACAGCCCTTCCCACTTGGAAGTGACTTCCCGAAATGTCACTTAATTCCCAGCTTTTCACCTGGTAATTGGCTGTTGGCTTCTCCGTGAGAGGGCCCCGTTGTCTGCTGTGCCCGGGCTGGGGGGGGAAAAAAACAACAAGGAAATCACAAGGAATGAGGGCGTGCAAACAAATTATCCCTCATTTCAATAAAGATCCTTGGAGCCTTCCATGGATAACAAGTTCTCCTCATAAATGTCACGGAGCAACCGGCTACGGGCAGCGAGGAACCGGCGGCAATAAAACCCTTAATGGTGTTAAACAACTCCGTGGGAAAGGTTGGGTGTTCGTCAGAGAAAATGGAAGTGGTTGTGGTTGTTTGCTGGAGATAAATGTCAGGCTGGGGTTCAGGAGCCTGGAAAAAGCCGGGAGCGATTGGAATCTGGCGGCAATAACGCTCCGGCTGCAGAATCCTGTTAACGTTTGGAGCCGCTCCGCGCTCGTCACTTAGCGGAGGGATTTATGAGCCCTCCTGCCTCAGCCCCGGCTTTTAATGGGATTGTTGGCTGCTGCCGTGATTCAATAACACCTGGAATGTCCCATCCATCTGATCCCGAGGGCTGCCGTGGTATAAATTGGGTTTAGATCCCAATGGGAGGCTTTGACGTCCGGCACAGACGTCGGGAGAGCGCCTGGAGCGGGGCGGGAGGGGAGTGGGGATTGTCGGGGTTTGGTTCTAGGCTCAGCGGGGTTTTTTGGGATGTGTTCGTTCCTTACATGGGGCCATCATCAATGGGTTTGACTTAAAACCCTTCCCAAAGCTCTCCATCCTGGGGAATCATGGAATCATAGAATATGAGCTTGGAATGAGATGATCCTTAAGGTCCCGTCTATCCCAAACAATTCCATATCTCAAATTGGAAAGAACCTATAAAAACCCTTGAATCCAAATCTCTGTTGGAATCCTTGGCTTGGAATTGGATGATCCTTAGGGTCCCTTCCATCCCAAACAATTCCATGTCTCAGATTGGAAGGGCCTGTAAAAACCCTTGAATCCAAATCTCTGT
>VWZQ01004328.1:132955-157189 GCA_013397015.1 Myiagra hebetior | reverse complement strand
TGGCTTGGAATTGGATGATCCTTAGGGTCCCTTCCATCCCAAACCATTCCATGTCTCAGATTGGAAGGGCCTGTAAAAACCCTTGAATCCAAATCTCTGTTGGAATTTCTGGCTTGGAATTGGGTGATCCTTAAGGTCCCTTCCATCCCAAACAATTCCATATCTCAAATCAGAAAGAACCTATAAAAACCCTTGAATCCAAATCTCTGCTGGAATCCCTGGCTTGGAATTGGATGATCCTTAGGGTCCCTTCCATCCCAAACAATTCCATATCCCAAGTTGGAAGGGACCAGTAATGACCATCAAGTCCAGATCTCTGTTGGAATCCCTGGCTTGGAATTAGGTGATCCTTAAGGTCCCTTCCATCCCAAACAACTCCATATCTCAAATTGGAGATACGGATATGACGTAAAAACCCTTGAATCCAAATCTCTGTTGGAATTTCTGGCTTGGAATTGGTTGATTTTTAAGGCCCCTTCCATCCCAAACCCTTCCATGTCCCAGATTGGAAAAAACCAATAAAGACCAGTGACTCCAGACCTCTGCTGGAACTCCTGGTTTGGAATTAGGTGATTTTTAAGGTCCCTTCCGTCCCAAACCATTCCATGTCCCAAACTGGAAGGTGTTGGAAGGATCATGGGGTCTGACTCCCTCTCAGACTGGAATTTGGAGCATTGAGACCTCCCCTAGAGGATATTTTTTGGGGTGACCAAGAAGATTTAATGACAGTGTTTAATTAAGTTTAATCGAGCCCCCAGAAATTCCACTGCCCCCAGAAATTCCACTGCTCCCAGAAATTCCACTGCCCCCAGAAATTCCACTGCTCCCAGAAATTCCACTGCTCCATCCCCCTAATTCGGAAGGAACTCTCAAAGAACATCCAACTTGCATCCCATAATAAAACCCCACACCTGTAAAGTGTAGGACAACACCCCCACCGATTTTGGGGTGTACAAGTGACAACATTGGGGTGTCTTGCTCAGTGCAATGGGATTTTAATTTTATTTTAAATTTATTTTAAATTTATTATTAATTTATTTTTAATTTACTTTAAATTTATTTTTAATTTATTTTTAATTTTTTTTTAATTTTTTTTTCTGGCTGTGTCATCCATGGTACCCAACCCTCCCCTCCTGGTGACATCTGAGCTTCTTCACTCGCTGAATTCCAGGAAATGATCCCAAACTCTCCCTTCTTTTTAACCCTGCCCTGTCCTGAAGTTTAGACTTTGAGCTCCAAGTGCAGAAATCCTTCCATAAATTTGTCCATAATAATTTCCCTCATCCTGTTTTCCCTCTCTCCCACAAATCCAGGTGGAAATCCAAGCCCCAATGAGGAAATCAGGAGGTCCATGGGTGGTTCTTTCCCTGCTGTAGGAGCAGATCTGTGTTTCCCAGGGCCCTTCCCTCTTGGAAAACACAAACAGGAATGGATCCAGTTGTTTTTCTGTGAATTTTCATCTGTGGCTTTACCTTTTATTAAAATGTTCACGAGGCCCTGGGCAGAAATAGTCTGGGATGAGTGTTTGGTCTCAGAGATGCCATTTCTGCCTGGTTGGAAGTTTTGCTGGAACTTGCCAAGGATGAGGTGGGAAAAATGGGACAAAATCAGCCTGGAAACGGCTGCCTCCTTCCAGCCTTTTCAAAGGAACCCTTTGGAAGGTTGGGATCACCCCTGATCCCACAAATATTTAGGTTTTCCTCACCTTCCAGGGGCATCAGCTCATGTTGTCTCCAAGAGACCTCACTGGGAATCCCATCCCTGCCTCATTCCTGCCCAGTTCCAGGGAAGAGGGTTTAGCACTGGGTTTGTGGGATGCTCCAGAGGATTCCGTGGGTGGAAAGATGGGAAGGAGGCAGCTGAACTCACCTGCAATGAGTGGAGGTGGCTCCATGAAGGGCTTCACTGGAGTCTCCAACGTGGTCTTGTCCTGTGTTGTGCCAATTTCTTCCTGATTTCCACCATTCCTGGAGTATTCCCGAGGCTGGGAATCCCCTTGGAGCTGCCTGTGGACTTGAGCCACCTCCAGACCTGTGGATTGAGGGTCAGTGAGGACGAATCCAATCTTTGGGGTGGGCAGATGAGCTCTCCAGGCTCCGTGAACCATCGGATTTGAGGATTCCATGAGTCCTGGAGCTCATCCTGGGGATGGTCTGGGATGGTGGAGCAATCCCAGAAATTTGTGGGCAGGGATTGGGATTTCTGTGGGTTCAGCTTGAAAAACTGGGAGTCAGGAAGGGATTTGATGGTGTCTTGGAGGAGAGGGTGAAAACAGGAAACTTCCAGGTGTCCCTCTGATCCCTCAGATTCCCCTCAGGAAAAGCCACCCCCCTCAAACCAGGATCCAACAGCTGTTGGTGATCCAACATTTTCTGCACTGAATCCCAGAAATTTTAAAAAAACCCCCTTTCATTCCTAAAAACAACTTTTCAGGCAGTTTCAGGCTGGTTTGGGGCAAGGAGAGGATCCTTTCCTGCATCAATTCCCAGCCTTACCCTTTTCCATGGACATCTTTCCCAACTCACCTCCACAACCTGCAGACAGAAGAGACAGGGCAGAGTTTGTTTGCTTTTTTTTTTTTTTTCCCCAGTATAAACAAGATTTTTCAACAAAATAATGACTTCTATGGTTTATTTTTCATCCCATTCGCCCCCGTTTTCAAGGATTCCAATGCCTGCTAACAATTCCAGTGGTGGTGAACCTAAAAATCCTCCCTATCCATAGGGAAAGCCCATGGAATGAGCCAGGAGCATTCTGCTGGATCACAAAGAAATGGATTTCTGCAGGGCAAGGAAAACAAGACCCCAAAAACTTGAAATGTTGGGATTCTGGGATAAAACCATCCTAAAATTCGGGGTTTTTTTGTGGTGATGGTGGCAGTTATTCCCTGTGGGAGAGGAGAATTCCATGTGCCAAGGAATGCCACGAAAAAATGGGAAGGAAAAGGTTCAAACTTCCCTCCGTGACCCAGCACATTCCCAATCCATGTGGAAACGGGGAGAAAAATTTGCTGCCAAAACCAAACGGGAAGAGAGAGGGGGGGGTTAAGGGATAAAAATGAAGAGTTCCAGGAGGTCAGGAATCTGCAGGACCTGGAATTCCACACTCCTGGAGAGGGAGTGGGTGCTAATGGGTGACATTTGGACGTGTGCTGGCACGGAAATGGCTCCAATTTAGCCGCTGGCAGGGTCGCAGCGGGGCCAACTCACCACAAATCCCTCTCATTTCGCTCCGGAGCACTTCCTTCACCTCTTCCTCCTGTGCCAGAGTGGGAAAACGGAGATTAGGGATTGATTCCAACCCCGGCACCACCTCCTTGTTTGTCCCACCGAGGCTCTGGTGGAGCCACCTCGTTTTGGGTGTGATGAGATCAGAGGTTCGGGGAGCTCGGTTCAAGGGTTGTGGCTCATTCCTTTTGGAAATTCCTGCTTTTCCTCTGGCTGTGAGGAATGGGATCCCAGCCCTTTCCAAGGAGTGTCCCCACCCTCCTGGCATTGTCTCCCCGAGGTGGCCTCTGGTGGAGCCACCTCGTTTTGTGTGTGATGAGAGCGGAGATTTGGTGTCACAAGAAGCTCGGGTCAAGGGTTGTGGCTCATTCCCTTTGGAAATTCCTGCTTTTCCTCTGGCTATGAGGAATGGGATCCCAGCCCTTTCCAAGGAGTGTCCCCACCCTCCTGGCATTGTCCCCCGGAGGTGGCCTCTGGTGGAGCCACCTCGTTTTGGGTGTGATGAGGTCAGAGGTTCAGGGAGCTCGGTTCAAGTGCTGTGGCTCATTCCCTTTGGAAATTCCTGGTTTTCCTCTGGCTGTGAGGAATGGGATCCCAGCCCATGTCACACCTCAAACCCGGGCTGGCTTTCCAAGGAGTGTCCCCACCCTCCTGGCATTGTCCCCGAAGCCACGATTCCCAAACATTCCTAAGCTCTGAAAATCCATGGAGCCACCTGCATCCATGAAAAAAGTCCACTCAAATTATTCTCCAGGACTGCTCTTTGGAATGAACTGTGGAACCACATTTTATGATCTGGGGCTGCACCTCCTTCTGCTGTCTCTGCCTCTTTCCCAGCCAACCCCATTCCCCATGGAATGAGGCATCCAATCCCATGGATTTGGAGCCCATCCTTCATCCCTGGGACAGCCAACGGCCACTGGTTCCGTTGGGAATCTTCCCTGTGGGATGGTCGATGTCCTGCTGCACTTCACGGGGTCACCACCTCTTCTCCTTCTTGGGATTCCAAATTTTGGGGCATTTTCCATGGAGGGAGCTGGAATTTCCAGCAGCTCGAATTTAGGGGATTCCCACAACCCCCCTGCTAAAATTAATCCTGCCTGGGAAATCAATCCTGGAAAAATTGGCAATTTTGCCTTGCGTCACTCAAGTGGCACAAAATCTGGGATGAAGGGATGTGGAGGGAGGTGCCACAGGAATTTTGTCCTGATCCAAGTGGGTCACCCCCTCCTTCTCCTCAGGGATTTAGAAGCTCAAGGGCAGCAGCTTTTCCCTGAAAACTGAGCCCATTTCCTTCTCCTGCTCTTCCTTTGGGTTGGATCAGCCCTGGAGCACTGATCCTGTCGGAAAAGCAGGACTTGGGAATCATGGGAAGGATGGGAGAGGGAAGATCTACCTGGGGCTTTAGGCTTGGCTTTGTAGAGCCCAGCTCTACTCCTAGCCCGCCCTGCCGTTCCTGGGTAATGGCCAACAGCCTCATTTCCCAGATTTTCTCGGAACGAATCTGCTTCTCAGCATTTCCCTCCCCCCTTGGGCCTTTTAGGGCCAGATTGTCCGATTTTCTCCATTTTCCCCCCATAATGGGACGTGATCTTGGGAAAAAGCACTCACGGAAAGGCCCGGATCTCCCTTGGCTCCTTTCTGTCCGGCAGGACCATTTTCCCCCTGTTAAAAACACGTCAATCATTCCCAAATCTCAGGAGATTGTCCATTAAATTCTCCGGGAATAAGTGCTCCTTAGGGATGATGTCTCGGAAGGGAGATGGGTAAAAAGCCTGGCGTGTTTTCCTATAAATTTTAGGGATTTCTGTGAGTAGCTCTGTGGGCAGACAGGAACAGCCTCGTCCATGTGTCCGTCAGATCCCAGGTTTTTTTTGGGAGCTCTCCTCCATCCCAACAATATGGATTTTAACAACTTAAGTCAGGTTTATTTTCTGGTTGGAAAAGGGGATGGAGGCATGGAGAGGGTCTGGCCTGCACAGAATCTTTGGGAATCAGCTCAGGCAGAAGATTTGAAACTGGAGCTGCAATTCCAGTGCTGGGAAGATGGAAAAACCAGGAGATGCTGAGCTTTGTCAACGGGGATAAAACACCCTGACAAATTTTCCACTCAGAACTGCTGGAAACTGGATTTGTGGATTAAGGATACTTAAAAATATTAAAGGACAAGGGGCACAAGAAGGATGATCCAAATTAAAGCCGGGAGGCTCATTTTTCTCAATCCATGCTCACTTCCAGGACCTGGAGCACCAGGAAAAATCACATTATCCACCAGCAGCACATGGAGCTAAGGCAGTGCTGCTCCTGATCCTAAAATCCCTTGGGACAGGGACTGACCCCAAACACGTTGGGATTGAGGTCTTTGGAATTCTCTGCTGAGCGTTAATTGTGCATTAATTGCCCTGCACTAATTATTGGATGGTTCATTCCTGCTCTGCCTTGAGGATGTGCTGATCCCAAGTTTGATGTTTCCCCAAAGGAATTTTCCCCAGCTGGAGGCACCTCCGGGCAGAAGTTTGGGCAGCGCTGCCCGTGTCCAATGCCTGGAATTTGGGATTCAAATGTCTCTGCTCTTAAAAAATTTGGAGAGGTGAGAAATGAAACCTGGAAAATCCAAGTTCATCCAGCCCCAGTGTGGAATTTTGGGAAGTGCTGAGGAACCCCACCAGATCATTCCCATACTGACCATGAGAAATCCCATTGGATCATTCCCATACTGACCATGAGGAATCCCACTGGATCATTCCCATACTGACCATGAGGAACCCCATTAGATCATTCCCATACTGACCATGAGGAACCCCACTGGATCATTCCCATACTGACCATGAGAAATCCCAATGGATCATTCCCATACTGACCATGAGGAACCCCACTGGATCATTCCCATACTGACCATGAGGAATCCCACAGGATCATTCCCATACTGACCATGAGGAATCCCACAGGATCATTCCCATACTGACCACTTCTCCTTTTGGCCCATCCATGCCCGGGGGTCCCTGGATGCAGAGCTGGGATCTCCCTCTTTTCCCTGGCGGACCCTGGGGAGGACAAGGAGAGTTCAGTCAGCATTTTCCCAAGATATCCCACTTTTCTTTGGGATTTTCCCCCTAAAACCCAACCTGGGCATCAGTAGGAGACACTCAGAGCCCCTCAGGTGCTCTCTGGATGGGATGGGATCCATGCCCTGGGAATTTTTCCCTCTGTCCCAACCCCACATGATCCCAGGCCATCCCATTTGTCCCTTGAATCCTCCTAAGCCATTCCCTGAGTTTCTCCTTTAATTCCAGGAGAAGCCAAGGAGCAGCGTGGGTGGGAAAAGTGGCACCTCACAGCCTCTCTTTAATCAGTGTCCAAAAAAAATCCATTTATTATCCGAGACAGGCTTTTCTGGGCTTGCTAATAACATAAAAAATTCCAGCCTTTTTAAATATCCATGAGGGAATCTTGTACTTTCGGCTCCCTCCTCCCTCCTGTGATTCCTTTGATTTATTTTTCATGGCAAGGCACAGCCTGGGGAGCAAGGGGAAGAATAATCCTGTTTCCATGGGCTGGAGCTGGATTTAATCCATATTTTATTGTTCTGGAAGGACCTTTTTCCACCTTCTTCCTATAACCACCCTTCAAAATTCCTTCTGGAGATCCCTGTCACACTTCCAGCGTTTTTATTCCATGATTTCAAGCTCTTATCTCTAAGGAAAATGCTGATTTCTTGAGGGATTTTCCAGGTAAAATCCTGCTTCCACAAGGCAGGTGAGCAGGGAGAAAATCCAACCCTCTTTGGGGGGCAAAAAAGAAATATTTGGGAATTGTTTTGAAGTGGATTTTGTGATAAATGAGTGGATTAAGGAGATCAGGTGCCACAAAAAAAAATTTGGGAATTGTTGGATCTGGGTTGTTCTGAGCAGTTGAGTTCATCCCTTTTCCTCTGCATCCATCTGTTCTTTCCTCAAATCCTGTTTTTTGGTGAATTCCATGGAATCACACATTTTTTTGTCGTTCCGACGAGCAGCCTGATCCCGCAGGTTTTAATAAATTAATTAATCCGATTAAGCATGATTTCTCATGGAATATTTGCCAAATCCCATCGATATTTGATCCTGACGGAGCTGATGAGGCGTAAAAGTTGCCAAAGGATATTGGCTTGGAAAAAAGTAGGAAAATTCTGCTGGAATGATGTTGAATAGAGATTTTTTAGTGACCCATCCATGTCGGAATTCCTGCAAGGATCTGTAGGACAAGGAGACCTCAGAGATCCACAAGAGGGGATCTGATGAGATCCAGACTCATTCAGATTTTCCCACAAAATTTGGGGTGGGAATTATCCCAAATTCCATCCTCCAAAATCCAAATTACTGCAATCATCGGCAGGATCGAATTGTGTGGATAAAATTGGGTTTTTCAGGTTAGTTTATTCCAAATTTCCTTTTATTCTTGGTTTTTCCAGGTCATTTTTGTATTCTTTAATCCAAGCCTGAAACCCTCCCAGCAAAACCAGAGGGAATTTTCATTTCCAGCCCTTTTTTCACTCGGAAAGTTCTTTATTTCTCCGAGCTGCCTCAAGAAAACTTCCAGGGCAGGGTGATCCTGCTCATTGATGGAATTAACATCTCATTTCCCAGGTTTTTTCCTTACATTTCTCAAGGTGCCCAGCGTGGCTGGAATGCAAAAATATTCATTAAAAACGGGAGCTGAGAGGCACCGGCTCCTCGCCGAGCCTCGGCACCCTGATCCCGGGATAATTAACAACTGGATGTCCTGAGCACTCGGAATTATCTCCTCACCCAGAGGTCACATCTGCCCCTGAAGAGATGGGGAAAGAGGGGAGGAAAGGGGATGGAAAATCTCCGGAGGGAAATGAGGCGGGAGATGAAATCCGCGCATGGAGATCCCACGGAAAGGGGGATGTGGGAGAGCTCGGGAGGGAACTGGGAAGGGGTGGGAGATGGAGCCATGGGGACACTTTGGGGTGTTTGGTCACATGAGGGGGAACAGGTGTGGATTCCTGTGGGATTCGGGACCTGCTGGGATTTGGGATCTGTGGGATTCCTGTGGGATTCGGGATCTGTGGGATTCAGGATCTGTGCGATTCGGGACCTGTGGGATTCAGGATCTGTGCGATTCGGGACCTGGGGAATTCAGGATTTGTAGGATTCAGGACCTGCTGGGATTCGGGATCTGTGGGATTCCTGTGGGATTCAGGATCTGTAGGATTCAGGATCTGTGGGATTCAGGATCTGTTGGGATTCATGTCGGATTCAGGGCCTGTGGGATTTGGGACCTGTGCGATTCAGGACCTGTGCGATCCAGGACCTGAGGGATTCAGGATCTCTGGGATTCAGGATCTGTGGGATTCAGGATCTCTGGGATTCAGGACCTGTGGGTTTCAGGACCTGTGGGACTCAGGACCTGTGGGATTCAGGATCTCTGGGATTCAGGATCTATGGGATTCAGGATCTGTGGGATTCAGGATCTGTGGGATTTGGGATCTGTGGGATTCAGGACCTGCTGCTCACCTGTGGTCCTGGCTCGCCCTGTGGCCCTCGAGGTCCAGGTGCTCCGGCCCCTCCAGGCTTCCCAGGCCACCCCTTGTGTCCCTTGAATCCTCCCAATCCAGGAACTCCCTTGGCTCCCTGGGAATCACAGGGGGTTGTAGGGATGGGGCAGTTGAGCACCATCCAAACAATTCCATGGCTTTGGGAATATGGGAACACCTTCCACATTCCTTTGGGGTGGGAGCTTTGCTCTCCACCTTGCCTTTTCCAGAAGGTGCTTGGTGACATGGAGTCTCCATCCAACTATTCCCAAGAATTCCTAAATTCCCAGCTCTCCCAGCTCACCTAAACAGAATCCTTTAGTCTGTAACCATGGGGAAAACAACGAGGAAAGAGGAAAATCCCAAACCTATAAATTTCCCACTCATCTGCACCACTGATTTTCCTCCTGGAGCTGCTGGAACAGAGAATATTCCCATTAAAATATTCCCACTAAATGAGGTAAGATCCACACCCAGCAGTACTGGAAAACAAATTTGTGGGAGAGGAGAAGAACAGGAGAGGAAGGGAATGAGAATTCCCTGGGAATGATCTCCCAGCTTCCAACCAGAGACTTCAGGAAGTGTTTGACCTCATCAGGGAATGAGGAACGGATTTGTTATCAATAAAATCCTTTAAGATCCCAAATCCATTGGAGATTGGAATGTGGGAAGGGCCTGAGGGGCTGGAAAATGCCAAGAGAATTGATGGAGGCTGCTGGAAATGTGGGATTTCTTTTTTTTTTTCCTTAAATTTTACCGTTTTAACAGAAATCCCGGATTTTTTCTCCCTGTGGAGAAGTACAAATTTAGGCTTAGGTTTTTTTTAAGGAATAAAGCAGGGAATTAAGAAATGCAGAGAAGGAAGATTGGTGGGGAGTGATCCAGGTGGGAATTGCTCAAAGAGATGAGACCAGAACTCGGGATCAGCTTGGAGACCTTTCCCATTTCCCAAGGAGGCCACACCTGATCCTCTTCTCCTGCCCCAGAGCATCCCAGGGATTTACCTTGGGAATGGTGGTGGGAAAAACTCTGACAATGAATCCCAGCCCCTCTGGGTGGCTTTTCCTCACACTAAGCCAGCTCCTCCTGGGATTTCATCCATGGACAGAGGTGAATTTAAGGAGACCTCTCTCTCCTGCCCTTTTCCAACTGCATTCCCAACCCTAATTCCAGCCAGCTGACATTTCCCCTCTGGAAAGGGCACCTATGATGTGGAAAATGTTCAATTTTGTTAACTCCACCTGATGGATGTGGGATTTATTCCTGAGAAATGGCAGCGTGCTCAGCACCAACCTTTTCTCCTTTCTCCCCAGGAATTCCCGAGGCGCCGTCGTTCCCTGAGGCTCCCGGTTCGCCCTGGAAGGAGCCGAGATCAAATCATGGCTAATGCAGGCTTGGCAAGGCTGGGATTTTGGGAATAATCTGGTTTTTCCTTGGATTAGAGGTATTGACTGAGTGTCACCTCAGGCTGGGCACTGGGGGTATTCCAGGAGAGGGAAAAATCCCAGTAAAATGGAAAGGAGCCGGTGGAACGTCAGGATTTGGATGGATGAACTCGGCTGAGGAGATGAGTGAAGATCCCAATCCCAATGTCCAAAAACCTTCCCCCAGTCCATGCTGGGTTTATGGGAACAGATCTAGGATAACCCAATTTATGCCATTTGGAAGAATCCAATCCATGCTGGGTTTATGGGAACAGATCCAGGATAACCCAATTTATGCCATTTGGAAGAACCCAATCCATGCTGGGTTTATGGGAACAGATCCAGGATAACCCCATTTATGCCCTTTGGAAGAACCCAGTCCATGCTGGGTTTATGGGAACAGATCCAGGATTACCCAATTTTTCCCCTTTGAAAGAAACGAGCACTTTCCAGAGGTGGATTTGGAAAACTTTTGGGAAAACTCTTGTTTTTTCCTAAATCTCCCTTCCCAAACCATTCCATGATTCTGGGATGATTCAGATGCTCACCTTTGCTCCATGTTGTCCATTTGATCCCGGAATTCCCGGTTTTCCAGGACTGCCAATTTCTCCCTGTGGATGGAAAAGCAATGGAGGGGCTGTGAGGACAAAGAACCCCAAAAATATTGGGAAAACTGGCTCTGGAAAGGCAAGGAAAGGGATAATCCAGGGATGATACTCAGAGACAAAATCTCTCTTCAGCCTGAAAATTTTAGATCACTAAAACTTAACTAATAACGAATTAGACAAATTAACTAATTAACACTAATTTAACTCAGAACCGAGATAATTGGAAATCCTTAAAATTGGAGATTGTCCCAACCCCAAGCTCACCTACAGGAAATGTAGGTGGGAAATTCCCGGGATAAAAATTCTGTTATGAAATCGAGCGGGGCTGATGAAAACAACAAAATATTAATAACAATAATAATTAAAAATAATAATTAAAATTATTAATAATAATAACAACCACAATAATAACAACAACATTGGCTCTGTCACCAACTGCTCCCCGTTCTCTTATCAAGCTTTCCAAACCCTCCATAAAAAGCCCATTAAGGCTCATTATCATTGTTTACTGATAAGGGACTAATGGTGCTGATAAGAGCCTGGCACGAACTTAGAACTGAGCCCAGGCCGTTGCTAAGCCACGGACCAGGAGGGATTTGGGCAGGGTTTGGTTTAGTTTTTAACCCCAGATTATCACAAAGTTCCCTGCAAGCCTTAAAGTTTCCCAATCCATGATTCCCTGCTCTTCATGGGCCTTCCAAGAGGGATTTTCCCACAGAAACGGGGTGGGTTCCTCATGATTCCATGCATGACGTTGTTCTGGGGATGACTGGGAAAAAATTTTGGGAATGGGGCAGCTGGAGCAGGGTGGAAAGCTGGGCTTGGCTCACCTTGGCACCTTTGGCTCCGGGAGCGCCGATCCGGCCTGGAAGGCCTCGCAAACCCTGGGAATAAAGGAGAACACAGGGAATGAAGGCAAAGTAGGAATTCTGAGGGTGCTGGAAGCTCTTCCCTTGGAGCCTTCCCCATCTCTGCTTGTCCCAACCTTTATTTCCCAGGATCACTGAGTGGTTGAGGTTGGAAGGAGCTCTGGAGAACGTTTCTCCAAGTCTCAATCCAAAGCTGTTTCACCACGTTCCCGAGGATTTTGGGCGTCTCCAAGGATGGAGATTCCACAGGATCTCATCCATGTCCTACCTTTGTCCCTTTCTGCCCGGTGTCACCAGCGGTCCCAGGGTCACCTTTCCCTCCCTACATGGAAGAAAAAGGACAAAGGAGATGAATTTTTAGGAATAATGGGCCCAAATCCTGTCCATGTGCAGGAAGTTTTTGGGAGCCTCCCTGTGGTGAGGGAGAACCTGCTGATCCCAGGAAAGTGAGATCCATGAGGGATTTAGTGAAGGATTCCTTGGTTCTCTGTTCTCCATCAGGCAGAGCTGGACTTGGAACTTGAAATTTGGGCCTTGGGAAGAAACAAAGGAAAACTTCCAGGAAGGATGGAAAACATGGGATAACTAAGAAATTTTGGGATATGGACATGCTGGGAACTGGAAGAGGACAACTCCTAAAAAACCAGGTTAGGATGTGCATTGGAGACTTTTCCAGGATTTAGGGAAGAGCCTGAGGAAGGCCCTGAGGCCTTTAGGGAGTGGGAAGAGAAAGGAATGTGGGATCCAGGAAGGTCTGGAAAGGAATGGGGGATCCAGGAAGGCCCAGAAAGGAATGTGGGATCCAGGAAGGCCTGGACAGGAATGTGGGATCCAGAAAGGCACAGAAAGAAATGTGGGATCCAGGAAGGCCTGGAAAGAAATATGGGATCCAGGAAGGCACAGACAGGAATGTGGGATCCAGGAAGGCCCAGAAAGGAATGTGGGNTAGATGTGGGATCCAGGAAGGGAGAGACAGGGATGTGGGATCCAGGAAGGCCCAGAAAGGAATGTGGGATCCAGAAAGGCTCAGACAGGAATGTGGGATCCAGGAAGGTCTGGAAAGAAATATGGGATCCAGGAAGGTCTGGAAAGAAATATGGGATCCAGGAAGGCTCAGACAAGAATGTGGGATCCAGGAAGCAGCAGAGCCTTTTCCAAACAATCCATGTCCTTTCCAGCCACTCACCGGCTTCCCCTTCTGTCCCTGAAGTCCTCTGTCACCTTTGGCTCCCTTGATCCCGTTCTTCCCATCCAGTCCTGCTGCACCCTGCCAGAAAATGGGGAAAATTTCATTCCAGAGCCTGTTTTTTCCAGGAAAGAGGGATGAGGACAGTCCAGGATGGAAATCCAACCAGAGGATCCCTCAATCCGAGGTCAGAAGCTCCCCCAGGAACAGCCCCAAGACCCAAAGTTGGGATTTAGCTCCCATTCCTCACCCCAGTTCCACGGGATTGTAAATCCCTGACAAATGAAACCTGAGAGAGGATTAATTAAAAAGGGTCATTCCAGGCCCAGAGCATTTGGGTGGGATTGGGAATGGGAACAGGGATTTAAGGAATGTGTGACCCAGGGAGCTGCAGCTTTTCTGTCCCCTTTTGGAATTTTTTGGCTTCTGGAGCCACATCCGGCACTGGGACCTCTTTTCATGGAGTCTCCCACTGTTCTGGGAGCAAATAAAGCTGCTCAAAATCCTCATTTACTTTTAATTTTTAATTTTTAATTTTTTTTTTCCCAAGCCTGTCACTGTCTCTTCATCCACCCTGGACGATTTGGATGGCATTTTCCAGCACCTGGATGTGAAGGAAAAATTGGATTTATCCCCACTTGAGCCTCTCAGCTCTCTCAGGGGATAATGAATTGAGCAAATCAGGAGCTGAACAAGTGGAATTCTCTGCTTGGAATCCATTTGCTGTGATCATGGGAGGGAAATAAATTCATAAAAAATGAAATTTAGATAAAAAATCGTCAGATTTGTGTGCCAGGATGTGTCTGGATCAGGGAAAATCCATGTTTCTCCATATTCCCAGGACTATCAGGCACAAGTATCTCTTTATGGGTAACTATTTATTGACACAATTGATATAAAATTCCACCTGAGGATGTAAATAAACCATAAAACCCATGGAAAATGGGAATATCTCTGTTTGCTGGGACAGATTGGAGGGTAATAAACCATTTGTGTGATGGTTAAATCCCACAAATCCACGATACCTTCAAGTGCCTGGAGTTTGGAAGGAGCTGGGAGCTGGGATCCGAGCAGGAATGGGCTAAAAATCTTCTTTTTGAGCACTAAAAACCTGACATTAATTAGAATTCTCGTAATTGACTTTAATATTTCCTTTAATTGTCCCAAATGTCTCCTTTGCCAAGTTTTCCTTGTTTTCCTGTCTGTGTCTAACAAATTTTTCTGCTTTCTCTGAGATCCTTCTTGTCCTGAGAGAATCCCAAATGGTTTTAGGAAAAGTTAAACTCACTTCAGGATGTGCTGGGAAGCTGTGTCTAAGCCTGGCCTGCTTAGTCCAGGCAACATAAATAAGATTTAGACCCGGGTTTTATCTCTCCATAGGTGCTTTCCTGCTTATCACAGGCTGGAGATGGATGGAATATGGATGAGAAGGTTTAAAATCAGGATTGGACATGGCCTGAAGGGGAAGGAACTCATGGAGGTGATGTTTTCCAAGGCCGTGGAAAAGATGGGATGGGAGGAATTAAGAAACACAAAAAATAAAGAGAAAAAAAAAAAAGAGAAAAGGCCAAGAAGCCAAATGGAAATTTGTTCCCTCGGATTTACATCCCGGTGTTGTGGCAGGGAAATGAAGGCTGGACAATAAACGGGAGTAAATGGCCATTAAACAGCAATTACTGCAGGAATACTGGAAATGGCTCCTGCTCTTTGGATTTGGGATTAAAACGTGGCTGGAATTTAACTGCAAACAGCCCGGGAGGGCAACGAGGAGAGGCTGAGTCACCAAGCCTGTGACGCAGAGAAACCTCGGATCCTTCACTTCCAGGAGCAAATTCCTGCGGAGCTCCGGGCTGGAGCCAGGGAGGAGCTGGGGAAAAGCTGGGAATGAGCTGGGACACCCCAGGAAAGGTTGGAATCCATCAGGATGCCCCCAGGGTGCTCCCCCTCCCTGAAAGGATGGAGCCGTTTGAAGCCACACATCAAAAGGATGATGAATTTCCAAACTTCTCCTAAAAGCTTTTCCACCTCCTGGGCTCCTGCTCCTCAATATTTGATGGGATGATGCAAATGGAGTCTCCACCTCGGAGTTTCAGTTGTGTTTTTATCCCTTCCCCGCTGGGTTTTGTCGGAATCGGGTCTGGCCACGATGATTTGCTGGATTTTATTATTATTTATTTAATTATTTAGCATTTGCCACAATTATTATTATTATGTATTTATTTATTTATTTAATTATTATTATTTGCTGNTTTTGTCGGAATCGGGTCTGGCCACGATGATTTGCTGGATTTTATTATTATTTATTTAATTATTTAGCATTTGCCACAATTATTATTATGATTATTAATTTATTTATTTAATTATTATTATTTGCTGCAGTTTTGAGGGTTTTATTATTATTTATTTATTTAGCATTTGCCACAATTATTATTATTATGTATTTATTTATTTAATTAATTATTATTATTTACTGCTGTTTTGAGGATCTTCTACCACCCCACAAAAAAAAAAAATCAGTGTTTGGGGTGGGAATTGCCTGAGCAGCCTGGTTTAGTGGAAAATCCTCCATGGCAGGGGGTTTGGAATGAGAGGATCTGGAAGGGAATGATCCAACTCTCAGCATTTTGGGATTCTGTGCGATCCCAATTTCCTTGGGGAATTAATATCCATAATAAAGTCAAATTCCTGCTTATAAACCACCCCCACTCCTGCTCAACTCTGAGTCTGGCACACTCCAGACCCCGGGGATTCATAATTCCTGGAAAACCAAAATAGGGAGCAAGAAATGGGGGAAAAGAGTATTAAAAATCAGAGTTTTGGGGAGAATAATGGGTTAATCCGTTGTTATTTAATGCAGAATCACAGGGAATAAAGAAGAGGAGCTGGAAGCTTTAATCCATGATCCCAAGGAGGAGTTAATGGGAACAACAGGCAGCAACTGGAACATAAAAGAGGGAAGCGAGGCAGGAATAGCAAAATAAAAAGGGAGCAGAGCTTTTAGAAAAGGGGGAAAAGGAGGAGGAGGCGTCTGGAATATCAAAACCGACCCCGTTTGTGAAGTCAAGTGGATCCATTGAAATTTTCCGAGGTATAATTGCAGGGAGAAGACACAAAATGCTGTCAGCTCAGCTGGGAACTTCCATGGATCAGAAAATTGGGAGAGGGGATGGGTGAGGGGGCTGAAATCACTGCCAGGGAATTCAGCAGGAGCAGGAATTGTTGGCAATTTGTGGGAATAAAAGATGGGATTGGAGGGAAATGAAGGAAAATGAGGAGTGCGAGGCTTTACCTTCAAGATTTGGCATTGGATACATGGAAAAGGGGAAAAGAGGATTTGGGGAATCTCTGGAATCTCTTTGGGGACAGCTCTGGAATAACTCAGGGAAGTAATAACCAAAATGGGAGCACTCAGGAGACAAAGTGGGACCTTAATTCCCATCAGGATCCTCCCTCAGGTGCCTGAATGGATGGGAATAATGGGAATTCCCTAAATCTTCCAATAAAACCAGTGGGAAGTGAATCTGCCTGGGGTCACCTGTGGTGGGATGAATTCCAGGCAGGATGTTGTTTATCCTGGATGTTCCAGCAGCATCCCAGTTGGAATCTGGATTTTGAAATTTTGGGAATGGGATGGAAAACCAAAGCCCAGCTCTGTTATCTCAGTCTGGCACAGGCAGAATCCCGGGATAGTTCCAAAAGGAAATTCCTTTGTTTTGCTCAGATATGGATGGCAGGACACCACTCTGTGGGAGTTATTATCCCTAAAAACCAGGGAAAATGGGATTCTGGAATCCAGCTGGGCTCCCTTTACCCTCAGCAAATTCTGCTCTATTCCTGGATGGATTCACCCCATGGATTCAGGTGTTCCCTACAACACAATTCCATAAATATCCTCAATCCAAGACCTACAAGTGCTGATCCCAGCTCATGCAGCACATTCTGATCTGGAGGCGTTGGCAAAGTGCTCAGAAGGTTGTTCGTAATTATTAATAATAATAATTAATATTGGATGGGATGAGGGCCTTCTCCTCAGTGAGCAATTCCCAGTCTGGATTCCAGGGCTGTCAATAATTCCTGGTGTGACCAGAAATCAATGGGAATTTATTTCACTTTGGACAACCTTGGAAATTTGGAGTTTGGGCCCTTTATTTAAGGGTTGGACTCGATGATCCTGGTGGGTCTTTTCCAACTCCAAATATTCCATGATTCCATGATTCTGGGAGTCTTTGGATCTTGGAGACTTTTCCACTTGGGGAGAATACACCAAAGGCATTAAAAACATTAAATAAATGTATTTTTCTTGTGTTCCTTAATGGAAAATCGTGGAATCCTGGAATGGTTTGGGTGGGAAGGGACCTTAAAGCCCATCCAGTTCCATGGGAAGGGACACCTCCCACTATCCCAGGTTATCCAAATCCCATCCAACCTGGCCTTGGACACTTCCAGGGATCCAGGGGCATCCATAATTTTTCTGGGAATTCTATTCCCACCCTCACAGGGAAGAATTTCTTCCCCAAGCCATAAACCCAAACCTCTGGCTGCAGTCCCTGATATCCACACTGGTTTTCCAGCAAAACCTCTTGGAACACGGACTTTGTGGAGCAGCTCCGAGTTCCCATGGACTCTTCCCACCCCTTCCCACATTCCTGCCTGTGGGAATCCCTTCTCCACACCCAGGATTTGGGAAGAAAGGGAAACATTTTCTGACTCACTGCAGATCCCGGTAAGCTCGGCTCTCCTGGCTCCCCCTGCAAGGAAAATGGGGATGAGTTACCATGGGAAAGACCCCTCTGGAACCAGGGAATGCTGGAGGAGCTCTGGAAAAGGGGATGAGGAAAGCTTTGAAGGGCTCCCTACAGCATATCCCTACAGTGGGATATCCCAAATATCCCAGCTGGAAAATTATGGATTCCACCAGCTCTAAATGGAGCTTGGAGAACATCTCTCACTTCCCCCCTGGAATATTGACATTCCAGGAATTCCTTACTGACCATTCCAGCCTGGAAAAGCTCTCAGAGCTCTCTGCTCCTTTAAAATCTTTAGGACTCTCCTGGAAAAGCACAGCTTCTCCTGCTTTTCCAGAGCCTCAATCATTCCAATCAGCAGTTTTGGGGAGGGAATGAGGAATTACATTCCATGGGATTTTCCACCTCGGTTCTGGCAGGAGATGCCTCAAGTTGGGAGCTCACCTTCTGTCCCACGGGTCCTCTGCTCCCGAAAAGTCCCATCATTCCCTTGGATCCAGCTTCTCCTTTGATTCCCTAAAATGTTAAAAATCCTGTTAAATACATTTTGAGCTCTGGAAGTTATCCATGGAAAATATCCAAGTTATCCATGGAAAAACCCATGGAGATGACAGAGAAGGTGACCAAAAGCACCATTTCCATGAAAAAATTCCATCCCAGGGGTCGGGAAGAAAGCCACCAGTGGCTGAAGGACTTGGGAGGAACCTCTGGGAATTGTTATGGAAAAAGATTCCTTGCCCAGTGGTGGGGATTGAAAGAAAACAGGCAGGAAGGGGTTTGGATCCTTGGGATGAGCCGGATCCATGCCAAAAATCAAGGAGAAGACCCTGATGGGACACTGGGGGTGGAGATTCCACCCTGTCCGAAGTCATCCAGACATTTGTCCAAGAGGAGGCATTTTTATGTTATTTTATGGAGTATTTTTAATGGATTCTTTTTAATGGAATATTTTTGATGGATTCTTTTGTATGGATTATTCTTTATCAGAATCCAATCGGAATATTTTTAATGGATTCTTTTTAACAGAATATTTTTGATGGATTCTTTTGTATGGATTATTTTTTATCAGAATCCAATCGGAATCTTTTTAATGGATTCTTTTTAATGGAATATTTTTGACGGATTCTTTTGTATGGATTATTCTTTACCAGAATCCAATCAAAATATTTTTAATGGAATATTTTTAATGGAATATTTTTCATGGGTTCTTTTTTATGGATTATTTTTTATCAGAACCCAATCAGACAGATAAAATCTATGGAATTTTATCCCACTTAAAACCACAGGAGCTCCCCCACCATGGGAGCATCTCCAAGAGTTTCCTTCACTTTGGGGACCTGAGCAGCGGGACTGGAAAAGGGCAGGATCTGCCTCTTCCCAAGGGAGATGCCCACCTTGGATCAAACAATTCCCACCTGGACAACACTTCCCATGGGAAATAACAGGAGCTGGATGTGTCACTGCTGTTGTAGGAACTTCAATTTTTTCAGCCCTGGGTCAGGCTTGTGAAGCCAAAGCCATTTCCATAATATGGAAATAGGGATGAGTAGGACGCGGAGACGGGAGCTGTGACTCAGCTGGCAGTGGGAGAATTCCGTGATTCCTCCCAGGAAATCAGGGCCAGGTTGGGACCTGGGATGAGCTCTTGGGGAGCAGAGGGAGAGGGAGGAGCTCTGCCACCACCCAGGGGAGCCAGCAGGGACACAGGAGCCATCCAAGCCTCACCGAGAGCGTTCCAAAGGTTCCAGGAGCAGGGATGGCTCCCGGAGGGAGAGGGGGATGCGGGAATTCAGTGGTGACTTTTCCCAGGATATATGGGATGTGTTTGGTGTTCCCAAGCCCAGCTCAGCCCCCTCCTCTCCCTGTCGGTGCCAGAGTTGGGTGTGTCTGTGTTTTCCAGCAGGGAAGGGAGGATGCAGAGACTGGAGAATGATGGAATGGTTTGGGTTGGAAGGGACCTTAAAGATCATCCAGTTCCAATCCCATCCATGGGCAGGGACACCTTCCCCTATCCCAAGTTGCTCCAAGCCTCATACAACCTGGTCTTGGATGCTTCCAGGGATGGAATCCATAATTGGATGGCAAAAAATTATGGCATCCGTAATTTTTCTGGGAATTCCGTTCACCACCCTCAGTCCCTTCCCCACAGGCTTTGGGAGATTCCCACCTTTTCTCCTACGGGTCCATCCTCTCCCTTCTCGCCTTTGTCTCCATCAAAACCTGGCAGTCCCTGCTCACCCTGGAAGGAAAACCAGGAATTTGTGGATTCCAATTCTTCCATCTCTCCTGGGAGGATCCAGCTGGATCCAAGTGCTGCTTCCCAGTGCTGATCCCAAGGAAGGAGGGGACAGCTTGGAAAGTCAAACTTACGGGATCTCCTTTGGTGCCTTTGTAGCCTTGGGGTCCAAAAATGGTCACGGAATCACCCTGGAGAAGGGAGAGACAGGGAATGGGATCCACTGGGAGCTCATGGATCCCACTGGGAATGCAGTGATTAACAACAACATAAATTGGTAGGGTTAATCACCCTTAATTAAAAGCTGGATCATGAACGTGCCCAGAAAACTCCAAACCCTGAAGCTTCCCAGTGATCTCCTGTCCCTAAAAACGTTGGAGCCCACTGGAATTATCCCAGTGATCCTCTCCCAGTTGGAAATGGACAATAGGACAAATTCCTGATCCCAGGCTGCCCGTGCTGGGACAGATCCCGTGAATGCCACGTGGCTTTGTCACTCAGGGGGTCGGGATTTCCAGCTCTTCCCATCCTTGGGAAGCAGCCATTGGCAGGATGGGGACTGGATCTGTCTGTGGTGTCCTGGTTTATGGATGCAGATGGAGCTGAGGAATGGGAGTGGCACTGAGGTCACCCCCAGAATTTGGGACAGCCCCAAAGTGTCACCCCTGAGAGCCAAAGGGACTCAGGAACCCCATGGACACATCCCTGCCCAGCTCCTCAGAGAGTGGAATCCAGGCTATTCCAAGGAATGCCTTGGCTCTGGAAAAGGGGTGGCTGTGTCTCCAAAGGGATGAGGCACCTCCTGAGGGGCAGCTGTGTCCCCCTGGGAAAAGATTCCCTCGGCTCAACTCCCTTCAGTGGAAATTTACCTGATGCAGGAATTCTGCCTTGCTGGGGTTTTACCAATCCCACATCCATCAATATTCTCAAAAATCCGTCTTTTTTTGCACTTTATCCAGTCCTCACCACAGGATCCTACCCAAATTCTGCAGGAATCCACATTCCTGCTTCCCAGCTAACAGAGGCAGAAGGGGGCTCAACAAATTTCGGGAATAAAAGGGAGATTAAAAATCCTGCAGCTGAATCCAACCCAGAACACAAACCATGGGATTGACGGAGTTATTCCCACATGGATCCAGGGGGAATGAAAGGAAAATGAAGCTGCAATCAGGTGCAACAAACCCAAGCCAATTTTTCCCTCCCGCTCCCGGTTTCATCTCCGATTCCACCTTCTCCTTTATTACGGCATCCTTTGGAAAATGCATCCCACATTCCTTCGGCTTGGGAAGAGTTCTGAGGCCTCCTCACGAAGCAAATTAAGAATTGATTGGTCTCCGGAGCGAGTTCCTTTCCCGAGGAGCTTCCTCGGAGACAAATGGGCCTTAATCACGGAATATTGCGTGACTCAAAGGCAGCATCATCACGGAGCTCTTCCAAACCTCATTTTCCAACGAGCCATTCCAGCCAGGAAGGAACTTAACAAAACACCGGGCACGAGTTCAGCGCTTTCGGAGCATTTTCCAGGAGCACTTGAGGAGTTATTTTCCCATTACCTGCCAGGAGCCGGCTCGGGCTGTTGGAAATTGAGGTTGGCTTTGGGGTCAGCTGCTTATTCCAAAAATCAGGGGGAATTTTCTTCCTGCCTTAATTCAGGATTTTTGTGCCCCAGCAAATCGTTCCCAAAATTATTTTTTTTTTTTTTTTTTTTTTTTAGCTGCTGCTTTGTAGGATTCCATCAAATCCATCCCAAAAACTCAGCTCCGGGAGATGTTTCTGTCAGTGCAAGGATGGAATCAAAAAATGGGATTTAAACTGGTGGAGACCCCCCTAAAAAGGAGGGGGAGAATCCATGAGTTGTCTCCATTTCATAGGCACAAGGAGAGGATGGATCCAGGCTTTCCTTGGAGCCACACAGCGAAAGGAAAACCCCAAAAAATCTGGAAGGTCCTTACTCGTTCTCCCTTTGGTCCCAGAAGTCCCCGATCACCCTAAATGAAGGAAAAGAAAACAAAAAATAGGTGGATTATTCCCTTTCATTCCCTCTTGTGTTGCTCAGGCCACTGATTCCCACTCCAAGCCACTAAAATCTCCCGGAGCTGGAAGTCAGATCCTCTGGACAATGTGGAAAACCCTCAGCTCCCCCCGAAATGTTGTGGCCAACGCAACATTTGGGATGGAGCAGGAGGAATTCCCTGTCCCCCTATCTCCAAAGGAATTATCCAACCTCTTCATCCCTCCATCAGGATTAGGGGCCACGTGTTTTTATGGATTGGGATGAAAGAGCTGCGCTGGAGGATCCATGGAGACCTTTCCTGACCTTCCTGCAAGACTCACCTGCCTTTAAATCTCAGGAATTGTCTGAATTCCAAATAATCAAAGCCAAATTTATGGCATCGACAATGAATAAAACCCCAAAGGACTGAGGGGGTTTTCCTGCCTCCATCCATGGCTCAGCACATCCACAACGTGGAATTACTGCTGGATTTCCCATCCCAATGGGATTCAGCATCTCCATCCTGCAGGGCTGGGATGACATCCTAAAAATGAAGGATTTCCCAAATTTCTCCCTCAGATTTTTTTATGGAATTTGTATGGAACAGGAGCTGGAGTGCAGAGCACGAGAGGCTGATCCAGGGGCTCTTCCTGTCCATTCCCAGGAGATCCTAGGATTATTCCCAAAGGTTGATCCAGGGTCTCCCTGCCCATTCCCAGGAGATCCTGGGATTATCCCCAAAGGTTGATCCAGGGGCTCTCCCTGCCCATTCCCAGGAGATCCTGGGATTATTCCCTAAAGGTTGATCCAGGGGCTCTCCCTGTCCATTCCCAGGAGATCCTGGGATTATTCCCAAAGGCTGATCCAGGGGCTCTCCCTGCCCCTTCCCAGGAAATCCTGGGATTATTCCCACTGGTTTAACAGGGGCAGCTGCCCCCCACAACGTCAGGGCACCGCGTGGAGAAGATAAGAGTTGTAGATAAGATAAGAGTTGTAGATAAGAGTTGTAGATAAGAGTTGTAGATAAGATATCAGTTCTTACTCTTTGGCCTTTCACTCCTGGGAAGCCTTTTGGACCCTGAAAAAAGCCATAAAAAAACCTGTGAGGGTCCCCAATAACAGCAGGAAAATGGGAAGGTGAGAAAGTTGGGAAAGAGAAACCTCCAAAGGCAGAGCTGCTTCCAGGGATGGGCTCCAGCATGGAAAAACCCCTGGAAGAACCAGCACAGGAGCTGCTGCTTCAATCCTCTGTCCACCACCAGCATCTCCTGGCAGATGGATCAATTCAGCCAAATTCCCTGATTTTGAGAATCCCACTGGGATTTTTGGACCCTCGACATCAAGGAAAAGCTCCAAGAGATTCCTCCAAGGTGGAGGTGGATCCTTGACGAGGATCTCCAGAGCCCCTGGAGGCCAAGCCAGGATGGGAAGAACATTTGGAGAGGGGAAAATCCATCGTGGTCACCCCTGTTTGCAAAATTCCCAGGAATATGCAGGAAGATGGGAATTTTCATCTGCAGGGACACCTTCCACTATCCCAGGCTGCTCCAAGCCTCACCCAACCTGGCATTGGACACTTCCATGGATGGAGCATCCACAATTTTTCTGGGAATTCTATGCCAGGGCCTCCCCACCCTCACAGGGAAGAATTTCTTCCCAAAATCCCATCTATCCCTGCCCTATTCCAGTTTTAAGTCATTCCCCCTTTTCCTATTGCTCCACATCCTTCATTTCTGTCATTCCATGAAAAATAACAGCCTAATAAATAATTAATTCATTAATAATAAAGAGTTTATCCAAATTCCAGCTGTGATTTGGGCCTCCCCTGACTCAGCCCCCTCCAGCGGAACAAGAGCCTGAAATTCCTGCCCTGAAATTCCCAAAATTCCCGCAGAACTGATGACAGCAGGGAGGGATTGATATTCCAGGAGGGCCTCCAAACCTTGGAAAGAGTCACCTGAGTGGCCAAAGACATTTAGGGAATTCACAGGATTTCCACTCCCTCATCCCATTGGAATTCAGGTTCCCAAATCTCTCTTTCCCACTGGAAGAATCCCATTTTCTTCCTCTCATGGCTCGTGGGGATTTTGCCAGCCATGGATCCATGGTTTTCTGGGATATTGGAACACTCACCATCATTCCAGGGGGACCCCGCATTCCCACGATGCCCTCGTCACCCTGGGGGATGGAGAGGGGCAGGGATGGCCACAGGCACACAGGGAATCCCAAATCCACCAACCATCCTGCTGGGAATGGAGCAGGAGGAATTCCCTGTCTCCCTATCTCCAAAGGAGTTATCCAACCTCTTCATCCCTCCATCAGGATTAGGGCCGTGTGTTTTTATGGACTGGGATGAAAGAGCTGCACTGGAGGATCCATGGAGACCTTTCCTGACCTTCCTGCAACA
>VWZQ01004328.1:72946-124935 GCA_013397015.1 Myiagra hebetior | reverse complement strand
GGAGGGGGTTGGGTCGTAGGGGAGGGGATGGGATGGGATGGGATGGGATCCATGGGATGGGATCCTTGGGGTGACCTCCAGGCTCCCGATCAGCTCCAGCCTGGATGGGACATCTGGGAGCTGCCAGGACCAAGGAATTCCTAAAAAATTCCTGAGGAATTCCAGACTTCTGGCAATGGCCCATTTTAACCCTGGCATTCCCGGAGGGCTTTGGAAAAGGTGTGGATGAGCTTCTCTCATTCCTATTCCTCTTGGGAATGCAGGGTGAGGGTCACTCCCCGCTTTCAAAGAAATCCGTTTGTGGGAAAACCATCCTGGATTTTCCATCCTTAACTCCTGGGAATGGGAATTTTTGCTCTTAAATTTTATAAAAATCCACTTTTTTTCACCCCTATTTCTGGGATCTTGTGTCAAAGATCCCTGGAATTGTCCAGGTGTGTCAGGAATGAGCAGGTTTATAACCACCCCCACGTGGGAAAACCTTCAACATTCCAAGGAGAATTCCAGTTGTTCTTTTTTCCCCCCAAACCAGGTTATTGTGTTCCCTCATTTCCCTGGATAAATCCATGGAGAAGGATCTGTTTGTCCATGAAAATTGGTTCCTGCAGCAGCTCATTCCTGCTTTTTTCATGGATATTCATCCCTAAATTTCCACATTCATTGCGTCTTTGCCCGGGTGGGAAAATCGGGATGCGCTTCCATCGCTCACCGTGGATCCAGACGGGAATTTCCGAGCTCCCGGAGCTCCGGGGGGATGAGCTGGTGCTGGATCCACCAGGGAAGGGTCCCTGCTTCCTCCTGGATCACAGGGATGGCTTTGGAATGGGATCTTTCTGGAGTGTCCCTCGTGGCCAGGAGATCTCCTGGATCTGTGCCTCGGGATCGTGGAGCCATTGCTGGAATTCCCATTTTCCTGTGGGAAGGGAAGCACCTCATACACAAACAAGGAATGGTTTCAAACCAACAGGGAAAAGAATGGGATTGGATGGGAGGAAAAAATTCCATATCCAAGGAATGAGGAAGCCCTGGAAAAGGTTTCCCAGAGAAATTGGGGATTCCCCATCTCTGGAAGTGTCCAAGGTGAGGTTGGATGGGCTTGGAGCAAGCTGGGATAGTGGGAGGTGTCCCTGCCCATGGAATTGGATGGGATTTAGGATCTCTCCCAACCCATTCCATGAAATCCCAATTATAAAAAACAATATTAATACCAATAAACCATAATGATTTTTTCCAACCTTAAGAATTCCATGATTCCATTTTCCACTTTATCACCAGGCCATTCCAAAGCAATAAAACCCCACCTAAAAAATTCCAGCTCTGAACTTGAAATCCCTCCCTACTCCAGCCATTCCCAGGCAACTCCGTGTTTATTGCACCTGGAATATCCAATTGGAATAAACCAGGAATAGTTAAGGCACACAAAGTAAAGGAAATAATTCCTGAGCTGGCTCCTAAATTGTTCCTGCTTTTCTGCATCAGCGGTGGGAAATGATCCATTGGAAAAATGAGAATATTCATATCAAGGATATTCCCAGCAATTATTCCCTGAGCCAAATATTTGGGCAATGTTTGGATCTGAAAGCAAAAATTGAATTTATCTGCCATAAAAATCCTGAAATCTTCCGGGAGCACAAGAAGGAGAAGGAAAAATCAGGATGTGGTGCAGTTATTTAGGGATATTCCAATTTTTTTTGGTAGGAACAAAGATCTGGATTTGCCTCCATTAATTTCACAGGCTGAGATTTTGAGATGATTCAAGCAGGGAAAATAAATCCTAAACTTCCAAGGAATGTTGGCCAGTGAGGTTTTCAGGGATGGTAATTCCTGTTTTCCTGGATTTAACAAACCACGGGATAATTCCACCTGGTGGATAACAAACCCAGCAAATTCCTGGCTCTCAAGGAAAAAAAAAGCAATTTGGAGCCAATTAAAACTGGAATTCTTTGCTGGAAGAGGATGAGGGAAAAGGGGATAAAAGAGGGATGAGGGATGTGGGGATGACCAATCCAGGGTGGGTTTTTTTGGGATAAGGGAGGGAAAATCTCCCAGGGATGGCACCATGGGATGGATTTTCCCATCCCTCCTTCCCAGGCACCTCTCATTTCCTTGGGAATGGCTCTAAAATGCTCTTGATCCCCATAAATCCTCATGGAGGTGATTCCAGAGATTCCAGAGGTTGCCAAGATCTGGCTGAGGTTTGTAATGTGCCCTGGGATCCCATTTACTGGGAATTGCTGGGGTAATGAGGCTCCTTTAATTCCATAATTTTGGCAGTTTCCTGCTCCTGGAATGAGGCACCTCCAAGAAAAATTGGGAAGCTGCTGCTTCCTCAAGGAATGATTTGCTGCTGGCAGGGAAAAAAAAAAAAAAAGGAAGGAAAAGAGGTAAGGGAGAAAAGGGAGGAAGGATCAGAGAAAATGAGGAGAGGAAAGAGAAAAATGTAAATAAAAGGGAGAGGAAAACCCAAAATATTCCTGCAAAAAAGGAAAGGGAAAAATAGGAACAAGCCAAGATTCCAGGAGGGAAAATGAAGCAATTGTGGGTTTATTCAGATGGAGATGAGGAGAATTTATCTGAATTAACTCTGGAAAGGGATAAGCTTCAGTGCAGGGGAGCTGAGGGGTGGAGGAGCAGGAATTTTTTGGGATGATCCCATAATCCCAAAGCAGTGGCTCATCCATGGATGAGTAGGCAGTGGATCAGGCTCATCCTGCTCTTCCCAGGGGTTCCTTTGCTTCCAGTTAACTCCTGCCAGGAATTGCTCCTGAGTGAGGAACTCCTGGGCTATTCTAGGCTCCGTGAACCTTGGAACAGGTGGAAATTCCTGATTCCTGCTGCTGTTGCTGCTGGGAAAACCAGCAGGAAAAAAGGCAGGAAAACCAGTGGGAAAACCGGCTCCATTCCCTCCTTGGCATCTCCGGGGTGTGGGAGCACAGGGAAAGAGGGGCTGCAGCTTTTTCCCTGCCTTTGGAATCTGCTGTTCCCTCCTCCTGAGGATAAATGGGATTTTCATGGGATTTTACTCCAAATGCAAGCGAGGAAAACATCCTTGGGATGCAGATCCCGTCCTGCCGAGGCCGTTTGGAGTGTCCTAAAAAATCTGTGGGAGTTGTTCTAAGTTCTCAAGGCTGCTGATAAAATTGGGATCATTGGAGACACTGATGGAGCTGTGGGAGAGAATCCAGAGGAATCCATGGAGCTGCTCCAGGGCTGGAGCCAGGCTGGGAGAGCTGGGAATGCTCCCCTGGAGAGGGGAAGGCTCCAGGGAGAGCTTCCAGCACATTCCAGGGCCTGAAGGGGCTCCAGGAGAGCTGTAGAGGGACTGGGGACAAGGCCTGGAGGGACAGGACCCAGGGAATGGCTTCCCACTGCCAGAGGGCAGGGCTGGATGGGATCTTGGGAATTGGGAATTCCTGGCTGGGCTGGAATTCCCAGAGCAGCTGTGGCTGCCCCTGGATCCCTGGAAGAGTCCAAGGCCAGGCTGGACATTGGGGCTTGGAGCAGCCTGGGACAGGGAAAGATTCCCTGCAGAAATCAGGGGATGGACTGAGACGATTTTCCAGATCCCCTCCATCCCAAACCATTCCATGATCCTAAAAACCGAGGGATTTGGGCTCCATCCTTTGTACTTCTCCAGCTTCACCATTCCCAGCAAAGGGAATTGGTGCATCCAGGAGGAAAAGCAGAGCCCAGGGATGCTCCTGGCACATCCCGGCATCTCCAGAGCAGCAATTCCCACTCCAGGTTTTTGTGTTTGAGCCGGGAGCCCTCTCGTGGCTGCTGAGCCACTGTTAATTCCAGCTCCAGGATTAACCCTGGAATTCATTCCTGAGCCAGGGCAGGGATAAAGGGATGGGAACAGTGGGAAGTGTTTGGCAAACTGGATAAACCACAGCGGGATTTCCTGGAGCAGGATCTTTCCACTTCCCTAAAAACATCCTTGCTGATGCTGTTCCTGCAGCTCCAAGGAAATATCCAAGGGATTTTCCCCTTCACTTTTTAAGCTGGTGCTGTCCTGCCTCTGGGTATTCCCAAGAATTCCATAGGGATACAAAGATGTCCAAACTGGAGTGTGCTGGGTTTGGTGCTTGGCTCTGGAGCAGGATTTGGGATGGGAATCTCTGCCCAGGAGGGTAGGAAAACAGAGGGAAATGGGATTTTAGGGCTCAGAGAAAATCCCCAAAGTCCTTCTTAAACCCTAAAATCCTCCTCTTTAAATGAGTCGGATGCTCCAGAGCACAGCAGGGAATATCTGTGGAATATCCTGAGATATCCATGGAAAGTGGGAAGGAAAAGGAATTANCTCCAGAGCACAGCAGGGAATATCCTGGAATATCTGTGGAATATCTGAGACATCCATGGAAAGCAGGAAGGAAAAGGAATTGTCTTGTAGGGGACATATTTTGAATTCCGTTTGGAGTTAGCATCATTCTTGTTTTAAAAGCCTTGGGAATCATCAACTCTTCAGTCAGCCAATCCCAAATAACATCAGGATGGCGTGGCCAGATGGGATCAGTTAAAAAGGGATTATCCTGGCTTTTCTCACCCCCAAAAATGTGGAATTAACCACCAAAACATTTCCCAAGGGCTTTCCCTCACTCCCATCCTGCTCATTCCAGAAGTTCCCTGGTGCTCTCCAGGGAGTTGCAGAAGCCATCCCAGCACTCAGATTTGCATTCCAGTCCCTCCCAGTCCATCACTGGTCAGAAATCCTTGGAAAAATGTACCTGGCTGGTGTCCTGCTGGGGTTGTCCTCCCAGCCTCTCCTCCGAGGGCTGGAGGAGCTCCAGGGAATGGTTTCCCTGCGAATCTTCTGGATGTGGTGGGGGCACAGCCAAGCTCTGCAGAGGGGGATGGATAAATGCTGACAGAATTCCATTAATTCCCCCCAAAAAATCCCCAAAAAATGGACAGCAGGAGCCTTTCCCAAGCCCTGACACCGATCCATGCATCCCTATCCTTTCTCCAAGTCAGCTTCCCACTAAAACAGGGGCAAACCTCAAAATTCCAGTGATCAAACTCTGGGAATTGTAATTCCTTTGCATCCATCCAATCAGCACCAATGGATAAGGAAGGATTCCCTGGGGGATGGAGGGATGCTCTGACGGTCCCAAATCCTATTTTCCACTTTGGGTTGGGCTCCCAAAGCTCAACAGAGACGGTTTTGGAGTCTCTACATCCCAAATCCCAACTTTTGCTGGCTCAGGATTGGGTTTTTTGGCGCAAACCTCCCCTCTTAAGCCCCTAAAATGCCCTAATCCATCTTGGAAAAATCTGGGAAAAACCTGAGGACATGGGAGGAGCCTGGGGCTGAGGGGGGATGCTCTATCCCACCTTGTCCAAGTCTCTGAGGAATTGGATCATCCTGACCCAGCCACAGAGGGAGATAAAAACCCCAGGAGATGCCTCCAACAGGAGGTCCAGCATGGAGAGACACCTTAAAATTGCGGATAAATTCTGAATTCCCATAAATAGGAGCTGTTAATCAGGATGCAGGTGGCTGGAATTAGTCTGGTTACTCCAAATGAGGCCTCTGGAGTCACGGAATCATGGAATGTCCTGAGTGGGAAGGGACCCACCAGGATCATCCAGTGCAACCCCTGGCCCTGATCAGGACATCCCAATAATCCCAACGAGGGAGTGCTGTCCAAACACTCCTGGTGCTCTGGCAGTCCCAGCATGGACAATCCCAATCCATGCTGAGAGTGGGACTGGATCCATCCCTGCCAGGGCAGGAGATAATCTACAGAATCCCAGGATGGACAGGAATTCCAGGACTGCTGAGTCCATGCTGTGCCCGATCCCCACCTTGTCCCCAGCCCAGAGCCCTGAGTGCCACATCCAGGAATTCCTTGGAAATGTCCAGGGATGGGGACTCCAAACCTCCCTGGGCAACCCCTTTCAATGCTTTCCAACCTTTTCCATGGAGAAATTTCCCTAAAATCCAACCTGCCCCTCCCCAGGCCCAGGCTGAGGCCGTTCCCTCTCCTCCTGTCCCTGTTCCCTGGGAGCAGAGCCCGCCCCCCCCCGGCTGCCCCCTCCTGTCAGGGACTTGTGCAGAGCCACAAGGTCCCCCCTGAGCCTCCTTTTCTCCAGCCTGAGCCCCTTTCCAGCTCCCTCAGGAATTCTCCAGCCCTTTCCCAGCTCCCTCAGGAATTCTCCAGCCCCTTTCCCAGCTCCCTCAGGAATTCTCCAGCCCTTTCCTAGCTCCCTCAGGAATTCTCCAGCCCTTTCCCAGCTCCCTCAGCCACGCCTGGGGCTCCAGCCCCTTCCCAGCTCCGTTCCCTTCCCTGGACACGCTCCATGTCCTTCCTGATGGGAAGAGCCCAGAACTGGACACATTAAAAATCCCAATTTCACCTTTCCCGCTGTTTATTTTCACCTCAGGGAATGCTCCAGACTGCAGCACCTCCGGAGCCTCCAGCTCCAGGCTCTGTCCTTCTCCTGTCCCCTCGGTGCTGGCTGGGACACGGTGGGAAGTGTCGGACACCAGTGGATCCTGAGACACCAAAACAAGGGATTGGTGTGACAGGGACAGCCCTGAGCTCCCAGGATCCACACCCGGGAGGAGCTGGATCCTGGTGGCTTCATTCCAACTTTTCCCAACCCTCCAGCACCCTCTGTCCCACCTGGTGACATTTCTGAGCCAGGGTGGGGTGAGTGGGCAGCAATTCCTTGCTGGCCACATCCAAACTTCCCTTCCAAGGAATCCTCCTCCCTCCATGGGATCCCTTTTGCTGTTGAGACCCCACTCATGACCCCTTTTGGTGCTTCCAGCCCTACCCCCACTACTCCAAAAACCCCCAGAGGGCACCAGGACATTTTGGTGGCTTTGGGAATGGCTTCTATGGACAAAAAAACTCGACTGACTCCTTTATTCCTGTTAAAAAATGAATGATTTCCATCCCTTTATCCCAAAGATCCCAGATCCCGGTGCCAGCCATCGCCTCTCTGAAGCCACCATGACCTGATCAATGACAGAGGTGACCCTGCTGCTTTTGGTGGCTCATTCCCACCTCCCTCATCCCCTGGAGGTCCATCACCCCTGGAAGGTGACCCTACTCACGGTGACGGGCACGGCTGCCTGGTTTTCCCTGGAAGTTTTGCTTATCCCGGAGCCACCCCGGCGCCACAGGAGCCCATCCAGCCCCTCCCGCAGGATCGCGTTGGAGAGGTCCCTCAGCAGCTCCAGCTGGAACCAGTGCACACCAGTAAGGCAGCCCAGTGCCACCCTCCTGTCCCCAGCACGGGACCATCCAAGAGCAGTCACCCCAAAACCCAAGGGATGATGGATTCCCGAGGATTCATAGGGCACAGACAGCTGAGGGATGGTTTAAATGCAGGTTTGGGATCAAGGAGTTGATCCATGCTTTTTGTGGGGTCTCTCCCCATCCTAAATAAAACCCCCACGTTTGTGGCCTTTTAGGACTTCAAGGGGACTTGCAAAAGAGGGAGGGTGGCTTTTCCCACGGGAAGATGGGGATGGGACATGGGGAAAAGGTTTTAAACTGGAAGAGGATTTAGGTTGGAGATTGGGAAGGAATTCCTGGCTGGGAGGGTGGGGAGGTGCTGGAATGGAATTCCCAGAGAAGCTGTGGTTGCCCCATCCCTGGAAGTGTCCAAGGCCAGGTTGGATGGGGTTTGGAGCAACCTGGGATGGTGGAAGGTGTTGAGGTTGGAATTAGAGGGGCTTTAAGGCCCAAGTGTTGCTGTCACGGGGGCCTCAAAGCCACCACGCACCCCATAAAATGGCAACAGAAAAACTGTCCCAGAAACATTTAAACATAACCTGGAAAAGAAAATGGAATAAACCTTCCTGGGAGTTCTGGGGGAGCAAATGTCACCTCTGGAATTCCAGAGGGAAGAGATGGAAAAGCCAGATGACAACCCCAGGTCAGGAGAAAAGGCCAAGGATCTCCTACCTTGATCCCGTATCCTTCAAAAAGCCTCTCCAGGTCCTGCAAGGGTAAAGAAGGGTCCCAACTTCTCCCCCTCTGCTCTCCAGGAAGTTTCTCCTGGAGGTGGCTGATGGCCAAAGGGACACAGATTGGGTCCCCTTGGCCATCCCAATGCCTGACAGAGAGGGAGGTGCTTCCAACATTTATATGGAATTTAATTTTGATTCATTTACCTTCATCTCCACTCCTTTTCCTGGTGGGCCAGGTTCTCCCTTGGAATAAACAAGATTAACTCATTAATTCTGTCGTTATCTCCAGGAGGAGCAAGAAGAGGAAGGGGAATAATCTCACACCTGGCCCTTCCTCTGCCACCACCCCACTCCATAATCCCAGATAAATCCCATTTAGGGGTTTGAATCCCACCCTGCTCCATGGGCACCTTCCCTCCTCCAGAAGACACAGGCACAGCTGGATTTTGTAGGAAAAGCTTGGCCCATGAGCAGCATCCAAGGTTTGGGCCAGAGCTTTGCTCCATCCCCTTCTCCACCTCTTGCCCATGGACAAAGTGTGGAAAAGGAAAGGTTTTTGAGGTCCCTCAGTGCCACCAGCACAGAGGACACCAAGGAGGACAATGGCCAAGGTGTCCCCGTGGTTGGTGGTCACTTCTGGAGGTGGCCATGGTGCTGGTGGCCCCACCCGTGGCTGGGTCCAACATCTCCATTGGGATGGGCTCCCACAGGAGCTCACAGTGATGGAATTCCAACTCTGGGTGGGACATTTTGGATCATGCACAGATGAAATAGTGGATGAGCTGCAGGGGTTTGGGAGGTCCAGCCTGGAAGCTCCTGGGGTGAGGTGGGGCTGAGCTGCCTCTCTGAGGGGCTTCATTTCACTGAAATCCGGGTTCGGCATCCACAGATTCCGGTGGAATGAAGGGCACCAGGAAGGCCCCGATGGCATCTCCAGCCAAGGTGTGCCCGGGAGAACTTGGGATGCCCTGGATAAATCCTTGCTTTTCCAAAGGTCTGCATCTCATGGCAGCCAGGAAACCTCCCTGTCCTGGTGCTGCTTCCTGCAGCATTTTCCTCTTCATGAAGGAAGGAGTTGTTCCCACCTTTAAAGATCTTGGATGTGTGGGATCTGAGGTCATTCCTCCTTCCACCCCTTTCCATGTGCTCCTCAACTTGCAGGAGGAGGAGAGGAAGGAACCATCTGTGAACATCCTGGAAATTTATCCAGTTTCACTCCTGAAGAACATTCTTCTTCCTAAAGAAGCTCCGTGGAGATGTGGGAGCGTGGCCCCAGCGTGACCACAAGTTCCTGAGCCCATCCCAGGAGTTCTGCTACAAAATCCCAAACTTTTGTGGGGTCAGAGGAGACCTGAGCTGGATTTTCCTCCTCTCTGGCCTGCCCGAGGTGGTGGCACCACCACAGAAATGTCCCCATGGACTCAGGACCTACCTTTGGGCCTGGGGGGCCTCTTTCACCTCTTGGGCCGTCCTTCCCAGGATCTCCCTGAAAAGCAGCAGGAATGTGTTAATTCCCCTGTAAAATCCCCATTTCCTGCATGGTGATCCCAAACTAATCCCACCTTTTCCAGAGGGACCAACCAACCCCTTTTTGGGTCTCCCTAATTCCCATTTTTAAGGTAAATTTGGAGCAATTCTGCTCTTCACTTAAAGCTTGACCTCCAGAGGGCTCCTGTTCCTGGGAGTTTTCCCCCTTTTCCTTTTTCCATTGTTATCCCACCTGGAATAAGGGGATTTCCTCTTGTGCAACCCAAATTTTGCTTTTATTTCCCTGCCACCACATCTTGGCTGAGGAAGCAACACCATTTTTTTGGGAAAGCCCGGGACTGGATCTGTTTTGGGCTGAGGGATCCATGGGGATTTTCTCCCAATCCCACTTTTCCTGTGACTCAGGACACGAGTCCTGCAGGTAAATCAGGAATTTGGCAGGGCTGGATGCAAAGGATCCATCCAAAGACACCCTTTGGAACTCTGGGAATGAGTTTTTCCTCTCAGCACAATGAAATATCCCAGGAATTGCTGCTCTGCCTCGTGTTCTCCTCTGTCCCCCCAAAATAAACAGCAGCAAGACATAAAATTAAAAAGAAAATAAATAACTAAATAAAATAAATAAAATAATTAAATAGAATAAATTAAATCATTAAAGACAAGAAATTAAATAATTAAAGAAAGTAAATCAAATCATTAAATTACAAATTTAAACTCCCAATTCTTGTTAAAATGGCCACATGGATAAGGGTGGGAGAAGGGTGAAGAGCTGCTTTGATATTTTTGGGAATCTCCCGAACAGGATTTAGGTAAAGTTGTGAGAAACTTGGTCATATTTTCCCTGATTTTTTTCCATGGGGATGAAAAAAGGATGGAGTGAATCCATCTCTGCTGGATTTATCCAACTGTGCTGGATCCATCCAACCCTGACCCAAAGAAATTAATATTATTTATTTATAATGCTGGGAAAAAAACAAAAGCTCTCCCAAAAATCCACCCTCTCCCTGCTGCTCCTTCAGGGATTCCTTACATCCTTCCCAGGTTCTCCTGGATCTCCTTTCATTCCCTGCTCTCCAGGTCGTCCTGGGAGTCCAGGAGAACCCTGCAAGAAGAGATTGAGAGAAAAAATAACAAACAGAGCACCAGAAGCTGAGAAAAGGAAAAAAGCAAGGAAAATGTTATTTTTCCCACAAAAAAAGGAACTTTGGAAGTGGATGTTTCCAAGTGAGGGCTTCCATCAGGATGGAGAAGGGAATCAGAGCAGCCCCACCACTCTCCAGGGCAGGAAATAATAATAATAGTGAGAAAAATTGAATTATTACCCTGAGTCCTCTCACTCCTGGCTCTCCAGGGACTCCAGCTTCTCCCTGAAAGAGAGGAGCAGCTTTCCAAATGTTCTTCCATCAAGTGACAGGAATTTTATTGCACTCACACCTGGAGGAAATGGTTTAAGGGGAGAGATCCAAGTCCATCAACCATTCCAGGGGCCCTAATGGAGGTTAAATCTCTTTGGCACTGCTTAATGCTTGGAAAACTGGGATAGGGACAGGTTTTGGGATATCTGGGATGTCTTAATTTAGGGATAGTGTTTTACAGCATTCCCACAAACAAGGAAAAAGGGGCACAAGGTGTGGGGTGAGTGGAATATTTAAATTTAGGGGTAGGATGAGGGGATTACCACCAAATCCCACTGTCCTGAGCTCCAGGAATGTTTGGATAATGCTCTCAGGGACAGGGTGGGATTGCTGGAGTGTCCTTGCAGGGCCAGGAGTTGGACTGGATGATCCTGGTCGGTCCCTTCCAATTTAGGATATTCTGGGATTCCATTCCTGGCACTCTGTCTTCTGCATCTCCCAGAAAAAAAAGACTTGAGTTCTTTTATGGCCTTTCTGTTCCAGCTTTTTGGAATGTGAAACCCAAGATAAAATAAGGATGAAGAGGATTCTCCACAGTCTTGTTTAAGGACAAATAAACAGGAAATAAAATGAGCGGGGATCAACTCCAGGACAAATCCAAGGGTTTAATTTTCCAGCTGCTGTTTTCCTGGTGCCTCAGGAAGGAGTGGGATTATCTTGGTCCCAGAGGAGCCTTTCTTCCCTGGTTCTCCCTACAATAAAAAAGTGCTGGGTTTTCCCAAGTTTTTTACCTTCATTTCCTGCTCAAATTCAAAGTTCTTGTTCTGGAATCACAACTCCGAAGTCAGGAGTGTTGGAATGTAGCTGCTTCCTTTTTTTTCCAAGATTTCCCTGGGTGATCCTATTCCACTTGATCAAGGATCAAGCCCGCCCTTGGAGAGCTGCAGAAAGCTCTTCAGCAACTGTGGTCAGGTGAGGCTTTCCAGGAGCCAAGTTGGGAATTCATGGGAGGCTGGGAGGAGACAGAGCCAGGACAGGTGGCCCAAACTGACCACAGGGATATTCCAAACTGACCACTGGGATATTCCAAACTGACCACTGGGATATTCCAGACCAGGTGACATCCAGCTCAGTGTATAAAAATCCAGTTTTCCAGAAGCCATGAGGATGCTTTTGTGAGGCGCCATCTTCTTTTTGTGAGGGGTCATCTTCTTTTTGTGGGGGCCCATCTTGTTTTTATGAGGGGCCATCTTGTTTTTGTGAGGGGCCATCTTGTTTTTATGATGGGTCATCTTTTTTGTGTGAGGGCCCATCTTGTTTTTATGAGGGGGCATCTTGTTTTTATGAGGGGCCGTCTTGTTTTTGTGAGGCGCCATCTTCTTTTTGTGAGGGGGCATCTTGTTTTTGTGAGGGGGGGAACTCTTAACAGGGATCCTATTCCAGGTCCAGGGATCAACCCCGCCCTTGGAGCTGAGGAAAGCTCATCACTGGGGTAAGGAGAAGTTACCAGAACCAGTCAGGATGTTTTTGTGAGGGGCCATCTTGTTTTCGTGAGGGGCCATCTTGTTTTTGTGAGGCGCCACCTTGTTTTTGTGAGGGGCCATCTTGTTTTTGTGAGGCACCATCTTGTTTTTGTGAGGGGGCATCTTGTTTTTGTGAGGGCCCGCCTTCTTTGATCCCAAGAGAGAACTCTTAACAGGGATCCTATTCCATGTCCAGGGATCAACCCAGGCCTCGGAGCTGAGGAAAGCTCCTCACTGGGGTAAGGAGAAGTTACCAGAATCCAGTCAGGATGTTTTTGCGAGGGGCCATCTTGTTTTCGTGAGGCGCCACCTTGTTTTTGTGAGGGGCCATCTTCTTTTTGTGAGGGCCCACCTTCTTTGATCCCAAGAGGGAACTTGTAACATGGATCCTATTCCATGTCCAGGGATCAACCCAGCCCTTGGAGCTGAGGAAAGCTCCTCACTGGGGTCAGGAGAAGTTTCCAGGAGCTTGTTCTGATGTTTTTCTGAGGGCCCACCTTGTTTGGCCATAAGAGGGAATTATTCGGGCAGTTCTGCGAGGGATTTGAACTCCATGATTTTTACGGATCTTTTCCAGCTTGAGATCATCTGAGGCTCAGAACCAGAAGTGAGCCCCTCAGGGCTGGTGTGGGTGCACCTCGTGCTAAATCCACGTCAAGCAGATGTGACTCAGTGACAAAAATCCTGATGAAAGAATCCCAGAATGGTTTGGGTTGGAAAGGACCTTAAGGATCACCTCATTCCACCCCCTGCCATGGGCAGGGATACTTTCCACTATCCCAGGTTGCTCCAAGCCCCATCCAACCTGGCCTTGGACACTTCCAGGGATCCAGGGGCAGCCACAGCTTCTCTGGGCACTGATGTTGAATAACAAGGAAGAAAAGTTGTCCCTTTGTCCTGTTTGTCATTGCAGGCCAGAACTGGAGTTGTTGGTTATTCCCAAGGGATCAGCAGCTCCATCCCCCTGGATCCTGCCTTTACTTACATCTTTTCCTCTCAGCCCGGCCTCTCCTGGTTTTCCGGGGAATCCTGGTTCGCCTCTCTCCCCCTAAAGGAAACAAGACTTGTCACATTCCTATTTCTCATTCCTATTTCAGACATTGAGGGGCAGATTCCAGCAGAACTTCCCTGGTCATGGAGTTGCTTCCACACTCCAGGATGAGGTTCGGGCTCAGAGCATTTACCCTGCGCTTGGAAGGGCTGAGATTGTAGGATTTGTAGTATTAATATTTATTTGACTTTGATTTATTTAATAATATCTATTTATAGTGTTTCAATTTATTTAGTTACAGTATTGTTATTTTTATAGGCTTATTGGGCTGGAAAGCATCCAGCTCTAACCTCATCCATCCAGACTCCACCTTCATCCCTAGAATTCACTCAGGCCAGAATCTGTTGAGGTTCTCCACCTCCAGGAGCAGCTCAGATTAGCAGAGACTCGAAATGGATTCAAGCTCGGACACAGGATCAGTTCCCATTCCATGTTTTAATTTTTATTCCTGTTTAAATCAGCTGAACTCTCATGGATGGAACCTCACACACCTGCTCTGATGTTTGCCCCACAAGGTGGTGGGTTTGATCCCATTTCCTTTAGAGTTGGTTTGGATGATCCTTGTGGGTCTCTCCCAACTCAGAAGATTCAATGAAATCTGGGAAATTTGTGGCACCACCTCTCCAAGCCTTCTCCCAACCCCAAACACCTCTTGCTGCCTGCACTTTGCAACCTCATTAACACATCTCAATAAAACCTCCTGGCTTGGATGCATCCCATTTTTCTCTCGTGACATCCCATTTCTCCACACCCAGGAAACTGATCTGGCCTAAACATTCCATTCACTATCTATGGAACAATTCCCAAATCCAAACCCTCCTCCAGCCAAGCCTGGGGAGATCCCTGTTTGAGGAATGCCCACAGTGACACTGAACTGAACAAATGCCACAACTGGGATCTTTTCCAGAAATTTCTTGACTGATTTTGAACTTTTCCTGGGAAAAAATCCTGCTAGTGAGGATTAGCAGGAATTTTTTAAGGCCTGATTAAAGATGTTGGAAGAAACTTCCAAGACCACTTGGTTCCACCCCCTACCATGGGCAGGGACACCTCCCACTATCCCAGGTTGTTCCAAGCCCCAATGTCCACCCTGGCCTTGGACACTTCCAGGGATCCAGGGACAGCCACAGCTTCTCTGGGAATTCCATTCCAGGGCCTCCCCACCCTCCCAGGGAACAAAGCTTTCCATGGACTCACCTTCTGACCTGGCTTCCCAGACAATCCCACATTTCCCTGCAGAAACACAGAAGGAATGACACAGGTAACATAATTCCAGGCCTCAGCAGCTAAAATCAGAGAGGGGGAAAACCGGGAATGTCCCAGGAGGGGCTGCTCCAAGCACACCCTGTCCAGAACTTCCTGTCTCCCCCACTTTGAAACCATCAGTGTTTTGAGCTTCCCACCCCTCTCCCAAAGATACTCATCCATAATATTGGGATTTTGAGCCAATTTTTGCTGGTCTAAAATGAACGGGACTGTGAATGTCCCCGGAGAAGGGAACAGCAAGGATGAACCCGACCCTTCCTGGACATCAGCAAATTCCCATGGGAGCCACCAGAACCTCCTTAGACACAAAAGTCAGGAAGATAAAGCTCAAGGTGACTTTCAGGACAGGAAATCATTGGAAATGGGACTTCCTTGGACTCTGTTCACCAAGATTGGATTCTGTCCACAGAATCACCAGCTGAGCATTGACCATTCCTCCAATCATGAGGAATTCTCCACATTTTGGGGCAGTCCCACCTTTGCACCCAACTGTGGAGGACAGAGCTCATGACCCCACCACCCCAGACCTCCACAGGGTCACCAAGCCCATTCCTTGTCACCTCCCCCGTGCTCAGCTCCTCAGAGGTGAAGGCCAACAAATCCATGGAGGTGATGGAGAGATTTTGTCCCTAAACCTCCTGGTTTGACCCCTGAGCCCTTCCCATTCCACACCCACCCCACTGTCCCACTCACCCTGTCACCGATGTCTCCCTTTAGCCCAGGCTGGCCAGGAATTCCAAATCCTGGACTTCCCTGAAAAAACAAAGGGATACAGGGTCTTGCCAGGGCAGCTTTTCCGAGCTCAGGAGAAATCCCCACAGAGCAGGAAAAGCCAGAGCAGATCCCAGGTATTTCCATCCCCATGGACAACCAGGGAGCTGAGCATTGAGTCCTTCCCTGATTTCCTTTCCAGCAGCTTTGGACTTTTACACACAGAAGTGTCCCCCTGGATTCCTGGATGGATGATTTGGGGAGAAATCCCATCTCCCTCAGAGTTTCCTTGGTGGCCACAAACAAAAGAAATCCTTTTATCCCTAAAGGAAGTGCAAGGTCATCACCTTCTCCCCTTTTTCTCCTGGGATTCCTTTGTCTCCTTGTGGTCCAGCTGGTCCAGGATCTCCCTGGGAATAAAAGACACACCTGGAACCAAGAATATCCCACAGGAAGCCAAGCCCTGGTCCTGTGACTCCTTAGGGCTGCATTTTGCACGTGTAAGGCACCCTGGAAAAAATTCCCTTGCCAAATCCACCCACCCATCCATCCTGGATTTATAAGGAAGTTTTTTTCCATGCCACTTGATCTTCTGCCATGCCAAACCCATCACAGCTGCTGCCACATTACAAAGCACCATAAATGCATTTTTACTGGTTTAAACAGAAGAAAATGAACACCTTTCACTTCTCTGCAGGTTGGCAGTGAAGTATCGGGAATAAATTTTAAAAATTCGGATATTCCAGGCCACATTTCATCACCAGGTCACAGCAAAATTCTTAGGGCACTACTTAAGCTCAGCCTAAAAGAAAAGAGGGATTTTTGCCAGCCAGGGTTAAGCAATCTGGGCAATAGGACCAATAAAAGGAGGTGATTCCAACATCCAATCCCAGGAAAAAAAGTCAAAATTCATTGTGTCTATGGAATGAGGCAGGTCTGAAGCACTGTAGGGAATTTCCATGGAAAAGCCAAGGGGAATTAGTCCTGCAGTAAATCTTTCTCACAGAGAGAAGGTTCTTGGCAGGACAGCAGTGAGAGAGAAAGACTGAAAAGAAATATTTTAAAATTCCATTAAAAATATTCCAGGTCGTGTTCCACCTCAAAGCCACTGAGAAAGTGAATGGAATCCTCTAAAGCAGCTGGAAATGATGGAAAATACAGCCAGGGAGTAGCTCTGTCCCAGAGATCTCCTTGGTCTGGGAAATTCTGTTTTCTCCCAGTGAGGCCAAACTCTGCATCAGGGCCTGAAGATTTGGGAAATCTCCATCCATGGGAATCCTCAGCACAGGAGACCTGACCCAGCTTTGGAGTGGGCTCTGCTTTGAGCAGGAGATGGGATTGGAGACCTCTAGAAATCCCTTCCAGCCCCTGCTATCCCAGATTTTTGCCTCCCTTGGCTGGAAGTATCTTCTGGGATCGGGTTGGATCTGCACTTGAGTGATGTCTCCCTTCTGAAATCCCAAATTTCCCTCCAGATTAGGGAAAGAATGGGAACACCAGGTAAAAATGTCAATAAAAGCAAGAGAAATATCCCCAGGACAAGACTTTTCCAAGCTCTCCTCTCCTCTCCTGTCAATCACAACAGAGATGGGATTCAGGAAACATGGAACAACCTCCCCCTTTCCAGATCTTGCCTTTTCAAGCAGTGCTAATTAATGAATGAATTAATTATCAGTCTTACCCTGACACCTTTCTTTCCTGGAGGTCCCAAAACCTGAGGAGAAGAAAAAATCACAGAAATCCTCAGTTATTTGTGGATTTTTTTTTTTTTTAATCTCCTTTTCATGGTACCTTTTCCAAAGCAAGGAATGTTATGGGATGAGAATTGTTATGGGATAAGAATTTTTATGGGATGAGAATTTTTATGGGATAAGAAATCTTTTGGCACACACAGGTGGCCACCACTGAGGTTTCTCCTTAAAGCTGGAATTTGGAAGGACATGGAGAGCTGTGGGTGTCCTGCAGGGCTCATCCCTGTGGATGAGGAGCTTGGAGCACATGGATTCAGTGGTGGGAATTTTTATCCTTATGTTTCCTGGACAGCAGTGAAGCTCCTTTGAGGGGACAATGGGAATTCTGGGAATACAGAAAGTGGAGCAAGGGAGAAGAGGACAAAGTTGGCTGGAGGGTCAGGGAAAAGGTTTGGGTGTTCTTCCTGCAGTTCTGTGGGACACAACTCTTGGATTCCCAGAATTTTGGGATTGGAGCTGCACAGCTGAAGGACATAAAGGGCTCTAATCCACTCCTAGTTACCTCCAAGGCTGGAGCACCTGGAAATCCTGGATTTCCCTGCAAGGCAAGAGGATGGAATGGTGGCCAATGGAATGAAAAATGGGAGACAGGGAAAACTCTCTGCTCATCCCTTTCCCACCATTTATTCCTCAAAAGTGCCCAAAACTCATCTCAGAAGCACAAGAGCCAAGGAGAGGGGACACAGGGATATCTCTGCTGGATCCCACAGGGAACAAACTGGGAAAAATGAGGATAATTTCACCTGAGCTGGTCAAACATTCTCTTACTGTTTCACTCACTTGGTCTCCCTTCTGCCCTGGAGCTCCTGGGATTCCCTGGAAGAAATCAGAAGGGAATTTCCACCAGAAGGAAAAAGGATCCAGCACTTTTGATTCCTGCTGTAGTTTGATTCCCAGACAGAGAGAGGGAGGGAAGGATGGAGCTCTTCAACCCAACAGCTCTTCCAGCCTGGAACTCTGGAGTCTCCCTGGCCACAAAAGTGTGGTTTTTTATTTAAAATATCCCACCCTGCTGCCATTCCAAGTCTCTCCTGGCAGCAAGGAATTCCAGAGTCTGGGAAGTGTGAAATGATTCCCGTCCTTTACTTTTGAGTGAAGGCTCCAGGTCAGGCTGGTTTGGGTGAAGATGTCCCTGCTCAGTCCTTGGAAGGTCACTTCCAACCCAAACTATTCCATGATCCAATGATTCCCACAGGAATTATGGTGATGATTCATTATGATGCTGGTTAAAGACAGAAAATCTCCTTGGAACCTGAATTCCAGGCCCAGGAACTCGGGGTCAGGATTTCAGCACCCACCTTTGGTCCTGGTGCTCCTGGAGGTCCCATCATTCCCTGAAAACAACAGAGGAAACAGTGAAAGCTACGATTTAAAACCCCAAATCCTCCCTTCTTTCATTTGGAACCACAGGATTCCAAGGAAAATCTAAATATTGGAGGAGAATTTGGAGACACTGAACACTCCAAGAGGATTTTAATGCAAATCTCACTGCGAAATTCCCAACCCACCTGCTCTCCTTCTTCTCCCTTCATGCCAGCAGTGCCAGGAATGCCAATTCCTGCCATTCCCTGCAAGGAAAGCACAGCATCCTCAGGAATGCTGATCCCAGAGCACCCATCCTTCCCAGATTTCTGCTCCAGAGCCTTTCTTAGCAAAGCAGGAGGGGAGAAATTTCCTCTGGAAATGTTTGGCTCTGAGCAGAGCCGGGAAACTCCAGGAATGTTGGGAGATCCCAAAATGCCTTCCCACAATATTCCCACTGATATTCCTTTCACTTTTCCCCCTGGGCTGAGGGATTCAGGAAATATCCAACCTTTTCTCCTCTTGGTCCAGGAAGTCCAGGAACCCCATGGAGCCCTACAGGGCCTGGCAAGCCAGGTTTTCCCTGGAAAGGAAGGAACATCATCAGATCCATTTTTTTATCCAAACTGGAAATTTTTTAATTCTGAAGGGAAACATTTATCCTGATATCGGAACAGTTCCTTTAAAACTGAGGAATTACAGAGCTGTCTGTGTATTCCCAAATTTCCCTTCCTCCACAAATAAGTTATGAATCCCTGGCTTTACTCGGGAAGGGGAACCCACGTTGGTCTGGAATGGTGAATCCAGACACATGGAAAGGGCTGATTTATGGGATGTGGCCTCCAACATGGCAAAGACAACAAAAACAGATCCAGGAAGGACAGAAAGAGACACCTTGGGAAAGATGGAAAAACAGCCCATGGATGTTATCACTCAGACTGAGCCATTTGTAAGGTGGGGAATTCCCAAACCAATCCTGGTGTCTTTTATTCCCACTAATCCTCCATGGACTTTTTTTCCTTCTCTTATCTCCCCTTGAACTCAAACTTCCCACACCCCAAACCTCTTTGGGGGATGATTTCTGGGAAGAACAACCCCTTTCCCTTTGTTTTGGATCTGCTGCCAGCTCGGGCTGTTTGCTGTCCCGTGCTCCTGATCCACATTTTTCCCTCCTCTGGATCTGTCCCAGTTCTTCCCTGACTTCCTGGGGCCACTCACCGGCTCTCCTGTGTCTCCTCTGTCACCTTTGAGGCCACTCCTCCCACGGGGACCCTGCATGAAGCACAGGACAGTCTCACTCCATGATCCCTTTATGGATCTCCATGGAATTTTGGGAAGTTTGGAAACCAGAACTTCTTGGGCAGCTTGGCAATAATTATGGAAAACCCCCCCTTAGGTACTCACCCTGATTCCTGAATCCCCTGGTTCACCCTGAAACACAAAGGACAAGGAGAATTCCCATGGGATGGGAATTTAGAGGCTCCTCACCAAACTCCATCCCAGCAAAAAATCCTGCAGGCTGACAATCCGAGAGAGCAAAATTCCCACTCCCAAGGGAAGCAGAGCTTTGGGAGAGGTCTCCAGACTCCTCCACCTGCAATTTTTGGAGTCAGACCTCCTTTTCCTGGGGCACATCCCAGAACTGTGCTCCAAACTCACCTTGATGGAGATCCCGGGTGGCCCTGGAGAACCTGGAGACCCCGGAACCCCAGGAACCCCCGGCTGCCCCTTCTGTCCCTGCAATAAGGAAAAGCAGGAGAGGGAGGGATGTGGGATCTCTGCCAGACTTTGGGAAGCTGAAGGATCCCCCACACCCAAGGTTTGATACTCACAGGGGGGCCAGGCTGCCCATTCCGGCCAGGAATCACCTCCACTCCTCCCAGGACATAGCCTGGCTCTCCCTGTGGATAAAGGCACATTGGGAGTTCCAGGAGCAGACAGGAAATTTGGTGATTTAGGGGCAATTCTGTCAAACCAAAGCAACCCAAAGCCACATGGCCATGACCTGAGTTTTGCTTGCTGGCATGGAAAAAAATGAATCCCAGGGGGAAAAAAATGAAGTTGGCTTTCAACAGGATCCATTCCTGATGTTCATCTGCACAGATGGCTCAGGGGGATGCAAGGAAAGAGGAGGGATGGGGACTGGGAGAGGGACAGGAGGCTGCTCCTGGGATCTGCCCCTGGTTAGTATTGGAATATTTTAGTGTCCATGAAGACAAGAAATTCCTGAGGGAAATTCCCCCAGCTGGACTGTCAGCGTAGGATTAATTAGACACAGCTTAAAAGTTCACATTCACCAAAAATCCCGGTCAAAATGCTTGGAAAACAGAGGTCACGACCATGAAATGGATTTTTCCCAGTGAAATCCAGGAATGGAACTCACCCTGTCTCCTTTTGGCCCTGCTGGTCCTGGATAGCCCGGAGATCCCTGGAATAAAAAATAAATTCTGCAGTATTAAACAGAAAATCACCCATAAGACCATGGATGCTGATCCCTGGAAGTGTCCAAGGCCAGGCTGGACAGGGCTTGGAGCAATCTGGGATGGTGGGAGGGGTCCCTGCCCATGGAATGGGATGAGTTTTAAGGTCCCTTCCAACCCAAACCAGTGGGATTGCCAATACTCACAATGTCACCTTGGCTGCCAGGAAGCCCCTGCAAAACAGGACAGAGGGATACCAGTCATGGTCTCTGGAATGACCCTTTGGAAAAGCTCCTTAAACCAATCCATACCATAATTCCAGGGGGACCTGGAGGCCCAGGCCGGCCCGGCCTGCCCGGCAGCCCAGGAATGCCATCCTTCCCAGGGAGACCCTAAAAACATGGAAAATAACAGCCTGGGGGTGATGGCCTTGGACCTGCAGACCTAAACAGCTTCCTGCAGCACTGTAACACTTGGGAGCATTCCCAAATCCCAGAGCAGCTCCCTTTCCCTGGATTTTCAAAGCCAGCACGGAGCAGGAATAGCAAAACACCAACAGAAAAGATCTGAGGGTGGTTCTTTGCTTGAGCTCTTCCTCTGTGGTAATTTGGTTGTATTTACTGCCAGAGGGCAGGGATGGATGGGATATTGGGAAGGAATTCCTGGCTGGGAGGGTGGGGAGGATCTGGCACAGGTTTCCCAGAGAAGCTGTGGCTGGCCCTGGATCCCTGGAAGTGTCCAAGGCCAGGCTGGACGGCGTTTGGAGCAACCCGGGATAGTGGAAGGTGTCAAGGTTGGAATTTAATGATCTTTAAGCTCCCTTCCCACCCAAACCACTCTGTGATTCCATGATATAAATTATCCAAGTGGATCATGCTGGTGATGGGGCCATTCCCTTAAGAGTTGGACTCGATGATCCATGTGGGCCCCTTCCAACTGGGAATATTCTGGGACTCACCCGCTCCCCTTTCTCTCCCTTCACAGTGAAGCCGTGGGGGTCATAACCCCTGTGAGATGCTGAGCCCCTGGAGCCCTCCAATGGAAAAGAGAAAAAAAAATTATCAGGGAATTAGTATCCACCTAAGGATGGCAAATAAATTGGAGTGACCAGGAAACACGGACTAAAATAATTCCTTGGCTTAGGCAAAAAAAGGGAAAAGCAAAGTTGACCATCCAGAACTCTCAGATGTTTAAATTCTATTCCTATGAATTTATAATACGAATTTTTAATATCTCCAAGTGCTCTGCAGTGGCTTTATCCACCAAAATATTCCCAGTTCTATCTTGGATTCCCCAATTCCACTCCCTGAATTTCATACTTTGCTCTTTAGGGCTGGACAGTGAGGTCAGGATGGGACCCAGTGTCCTAAATCCGCTCGGATTTCACTTTGAAACTTCTCTCAGGGAAGAAGATTTTCCTTGTGCCTCACCCACCCCAAGCTGGATTTACTCCCAGGTGTAGGAACTCACCTTTGCCAGTGGGATTTGGGTCCCTGGAAGCTGAGGGTCAGAACAAATGGCTTCTATCAGCTCTTGGAGGATTTGGTGGAAGTCATCGAAGGTGCTGACATAGAAAACTTCCTGGGGGTTCTGCTGCAGCAAGATCTGGTGGAGTTCCATGGGGTCAGCTCCTGCCACACCCACAGCAATGACACGGAGCCCTGGAACGACACGGATCCCATCGCTCCCAAGTTTTGGGATCAGAGCTTCCAACCCCCTTCCTGGTCAAAACCTCTGGTGGGATCAGGTGGAACCCCCAGAGAAGTCGCCTGGAGCTGGGTGTGAGTTACAGCAAACCAGGAAAAGATGGGAAGAGAAAAAAGGAAGGATAAAGGAGGGAAGGAGCCAACGGTGCCCTCAAAGGGACTCCTCACACACTGCACCATCCTTGGCACCCTGGAAATTCATGGAGAACCCAGGGAAACACAAGGGGGCAACCTCAAACCCCTGGAAATTCATGGAGAACCCAGGGAAACACAACTGGGCAGCTTAAACCCCTGGAAATTCATGGAGAACCCAGGGAAACAAAATGGGGTAACCTCAGACACCTGGAAATTCATGGAAAACCCAGGGAAACACAACGGGGCAACCCCAAACTCCTGGAAATTAATGGAGAACCATGGAAACACAATGGGGTAACCTCAAACACTTGGAAATTCATGGGGAACCCAGGGAAACAAAACAGGGCAACCTCAACCTCCTGGAAATTCATGGAGAACCCAGGGAAACAAAATGGGGCAACCTCAACCCTCTGGAAATTCATGGAGAACCCAGGGAAACACAATGAGACAACCTCAGACACCTGGAAATTCATGGAGAACCCAGGGAAACACAACGGGGCAACCCCAAACTCCTGGAAATTCATTGAGAACCCAGGGAAACACAATGAGGCAACCTCAAACCCCCTGAAAATTCATGGAGAACCCAGGGAAATGCAACTGGGCAACTTCCTGGAAATCCATGGAGAACCCAGGGAAACACAATGGGGCAACCTCAGACACCTGGAAATTCACGGAGAACCCACGGAAACACAACTGGCCAACCTCAAACCCCTGGAAATTCATGGATAACTGAGGGAAGCACAAGAGGACCTTAAATCCCTAGAAATCCATGGAAATCTGAGGAAAACACAACGGGGTAACCTCAACCTCCTAGAAATTCCTGCAGAACGGAGGGAAACACAACAGGGAATTCTCACCCAAAGCATGGGCTGCTCTGGCTGGGGGCAACACATCATCCTGGGATTGTCCATCGGTCACGAGCACCAGGATGTGAGGAAAACCTGGTCTCATCCCTCTGGAGGGCTGGAATAATTCCTTTAGCACGTAGGATATGGCATGGCCTGGGCAGACAGGGAGAGACAGGGTGGGAGTCTGGATTAATTCCACAGGTCTGGACTCTGGATCTCCTTCCACAGGTGGAGGATGAAGGGAATTCCTCATAAACAGAAAGTCCTGGCCATGGGACAACATCTTTTGAAGGGTAACAGCAGGAAATCAGCTTGGCTGGAATGGTTCTTGTGGAATCAGCAGAGCGTTTTGGCAAGGGGAAACCCAAATATTCAGAAAATTGAAGTGTTTTTCTTATACTTCTGGGAAAAAAAAATCCACAGAATTCCCATTTCCAAATGTCTTTGGAAAGACCAAAGAAAGTTTCACAAAGAAATATCCCGCTGATTGAAATGGTCAAGGAGCTCCAAAACATTATGGAAAGATTCCTACGTGGAGTAAAATGTCTTTATTGACACAAACTCCATAAAAAGAAGGATTAGAGACAAGGTTAGGTGGGAATTTCCAGCCTGACCAATTCCATGCTTTCTTTCCCTGAGCAATCCCGTGAAAATTCCTGTATTTTGACCATCCCCACTTTTTTGTGCTCTTGTCCAATACCACTGAGGTAGGATGAGGGATTTGGGTGTCTCAAAGCTTTCCTAATGTGAAGAATTCCTTGAAAAATCCCAAAAATTCAGAATATTCCGAGTTGGAAAGGATCCACAAGGATCATTGAATCCAATTCCTGAATGGTCCATAGGGGGATTAAATCTTGGAATTACTGGCACCAGGCTCCAACCAACTGGGCCAAATGATTAAATTAAAATTAACCTTTTTAAATTTATCATTCCTGGTTGTGTTCCTCCAGGGAACCAGGTATTCCCAGTGTCCTGCTGGGAATGAGAACATGGAAAATATTGTCCCTCTCTGAGCTTTTTAAATGAGAGAAAAATATCTGGATTTCTGGGATGCAAGAATGCTTCAAATCAGCCATCCTCATGTTGATGGTGTAAAAACCTTCCTCAAGTGCAGGCAAAATCATAAAATAATGAGGAAAACCCAGGGAAAAAAACCAAGACATGGATAAAGCACAAAATAGTTGGAAAAAACACTCCCCAAAATTAAATTTAATCCGTTCTCAAATTTAAAACAACTTTGAGCACAACGTCCCCACCAAGGAAACGGCTCCAAACCACTCAGAAAAATGTTTTCCTTGGCTTCCAGGTTCTGTCCTGATCCAGCAGGATCATCCCAGGTGTCCAAGCCCCCTCCCAGACCTGTTCTGGTGTTGCCTCCAGAGTAGCTCAGCCCCTTGATGGCTCCGAGGGCTCCGTTGCGGTCGCGGTGTTGGTTGAAGTGAAAAGCTGCCCTGGGCTCCTCGTTGTACTGAGCAACAGCCACCTGCCAAAACCAGGGATTAAAATCCCCAAATCCACAGGAAATGGGATGGACTGCCTCGAGTCAGAGTGTGGTGCACCGGGAATGGGAAGAGGTTGAATTTTCTAGGAAAAGGGAGTCAGATCCTCACCTAAATAAAAATTTTTTTATGTCCCCAGTGTTATTTGTTGGCCCAGGGTAACTCCTTCCTTCACCTAAAACCTCCAAGCAGAGTCCAAGAAATTCCCATTTCCTGCTCAACTTAAAGGGGGCTCCGTAACTTTCCCTTCCTAATTTAAATGTGACATTAATTAAGCACAAATGACCCCAAATAAATGAGGAACAGAGTCTTCCCATTGGCTTTGCTGTCATTAAATCCTTCAGGCTTCGTTTGCCCTCGAGGAGTTTCCCACCATGACCTGGGGCTTCGGTTCTCTGTTTGTTGGAGGAGGGAGCTGCTGGCACATCCTGCCTTTCCCAATTGGATCCACACCTGGATTCCCAACCATTTCCACTCTGGATTCCTAACTGTTCCCACTCTGGATTCCCAACGATCCCCACTCTGGATTTCCAACCGTCCTCATTTTGGATTCCCAACCATTCCCACTCTGGATTCCCAACCATCCCCACTTTGGATTTCCAACTGTCCTTACTTTGGGTTTCCAACCATTCCCACTCTGGTTTTCCAACTATTCCCAGTCTGGATTCCTAACTGTTCTCAGTCTGGATTCCCAACCATTCCCACTTTGGATTTCCAACCATTCCGCCTCCGGATTCCCAACCATTCCCCCTCTGGATTTCCAACCATCCCCACTCTGGATTCCCAACTGTCCTCACTTTGGGTTTTCCAACCATTCCCACTTTGGATTCCCAACCATTCCCACTTTGGATTCTCAACCATTCCCACTTTGGATTCCCAACCATTCCCACTTTGGATTCTCAACCATCCCCACTTTGGATTCCCAACCACTCCCACTCTGGATTTCCAACCATCCCCACTCTGGTTTTCCAACTATTCCCACTCTGGATTCCTAACTGCCCTCAGTCTGGATTCCCAACCATTCCCACTCTGGATTTCTAATCATTCCCAGTCTGGATTTCCAACCATTCCCACTTTGGATGGGGTCAGAAATGGGATCCTAGACAGGAATATGCACCCAACAGATCTCTGAGCTAACCTCAACAGCATTTCAGGTGTGGAATTTGCTTTATTCCAAATGATTCCGTCATGGAAAAATAACCAGGAAATGGCAATCTATCCAAATGGGAAAGCTGACATTGAGAAGCCTTTAATTCCTATTTTGTTCCACACAGGTCTTTCCTTAACCTTTCTATTCCACAATCCCTGGGTGAGCAGACTCTGCTCCTGGCAGGGCTGAGGAGAAGGAGAAAAGAGAAGGAAAACAACTTCAGGAAATGGAATAACAAAATCTTGCCTGTGTCCCTTCAGGCCCGATCTTGGGGAAATAGGAAACGATCCGGAAGAGGAGATCCTTCACTTTATTGAAGTTGCTCTGGCCGATACTCGAGGATTCATCCACCAGGAACCCAACGTCTGCCTTGAGCTTCCCACAAACTGCAGAGGGATGAGAGGAATTCTGTAAGCTGAGGGGTCCTAAAGCAGAATTGTGGGGTTTTGTGTGCTCAGAGCAACAAAACAAACCCCAAACCTCTTGTGATGCCAAATTCTGGGGGAGCAGCAGCAACTTCCCCCCTCAGGGCAGTGCTGAGGCCTTCACCGCATTTATGGGGTTTGGGCCTTCCCTGACATTGTCCAATCTCGTTACTCAAGGAATTAAGACCAGTTTTAGCTCCTGGGATCAGAGATGATCTTGGACTCTGGAAGTTTTGACTATTTCTACATCATCATCATCATTTCTACACCATCATCACCATCATCACCATTCCCACACTCACTTGGCCCAGGCAGGGTTCTCAGTGGGGCCGACACCGTGCTGGTCCATACTGGAGCCTCTGGGAGCTTTGTGCTGGTGGGAACTGGGAGAGGAACTGGGAGAGGAGTGGTCCCCACACTGTTGGGAGATCCAGATGGAGATTTCCTTGTATCCAACAGTGTAGGAGCCACTGGAGCAGTTGGTGGCTCTTGGGGAGGTCCTGTTGTAGGAGCCAAACAGAAAAGGTGGATTTTAAACCTCTTTTAGCCACGATGTTGCTCTCTAGTAAAGAAAAAAGGGGTAAAAAACCCAAAAATCAGCCTCAAGAGCAGTTTTCCAGGGAAAACCACAATCCAGGTCTCCACACCTGTTTGTCCAAGGAGTGTTGTCTCCGGTCCCTCTGTGTCTCCAAACTTTGGTTTTATGGAAAACAAATAAATTTCCTTGGAGCTCAGCCCTGTCACTCGATACGATTGGGAAGCTGCTGGTAACAATTCCTGGGAAAGAGCAGGAGCTGTGGAAAACAGGAGAAAACATGACTGGGAGCCAGAAATCTCAGAATAATTCCTGTTTCTGCTGGCAAACAGGAATTTGGGGATGAGATGATTCCCAGGATTTGGAGCAGAGGCAAAAGTAAAGCATAGCCAAAGTGCAATGGTCAGGTCCTAAATCAGATGGAATGAGGTTGATTTTGTGCATTAAAAAGGGAAGAAAATTGGGATTTATCCAGGAATTTAGGGAATTTGGTGCAGGTGGAGCCCAAGGCTGAGAGACCAATTTCTATCCAGTGGATCCTACGGATAGAAATAAGTTTCTTCTTCTGGGAATGAATGGAAAGTTTGATGAAAAATAAAATCAAACTTGACTGAGAAATGTGGTTTCACAGAATTGATAGTTTTGATTTAAAATAATGATAGGGAAAAAGAGTCATAATAATGAATGACATTTCCTAAGTACCTTATTTCAGGAATAATAAATGATGAGTTTGACAAGGTTCAAAGTGAAACTTGCACTTTTTTATTCTGAAATAAAATTTTCCTTTAAAAAAAACCACCAAAAAAGCTGAGTTTCTATGGCAAGAAATAAACTCAGTGCAAAAAATCTGCTCCGTTGTCATCAACTCAATGAATTAAGGTCGGAAAAGATCTCCAAAGATCAAATCCAGTTTGTTGTTGGCAATTCTCCACAAAAATTATTTTAAAAAAATAGTAAAATCCCTCTTGAAATTTGACTCAAACTCTTCTGCTCTCATTTTTTGGGAGGTTGAGTCAAAAGAGCCATAATTGGTTTATTTTGTCTGATCCAAAGGTGGAACGATCCCAAGTGGAGTAGAAAGGGATCCAATTTTTTATGGGACAGGTTGGATGGAACCAGCAGGGAAAAGGGCATTAAACGAGCTCAAAAAGGAGCAAGGGAAATGTGACAGAAAATAACTTTCATTTAGCACAAAAATCAAGCTGTGTGGAGGAAAACTAATCAAGACCAAAAACAAAGACCGAATTCTTAATTGCTTTTATACACCAATGTTGGCAGCTGGGATAATTAACCAGGAAATATTGGAATTACTCACTTAGGAGCATAAATCTGATCCTATGGAGAAATCTGATCCTATGGAGAAGTGGGGTCAGGATTCATCTGCTGGTGATGGGAAATCAAGATTTTTAAACCCATTCCAGCAGGATCGATGGAGGGAGGGCATGGGGGGACTGTCAGACATGGGATTATCCAATCCTGATTCCCAGACAACTCTGAAATCAGGGATTTCTGACTCCTTCCAGATCAATATTTGCACAGGAAAGGAACAGTTACTTTGGATCACTAAAATCTCCCCAGAGATGCAAATCTTCCATTCCCAGATCACTTTTCCATCATATTTAGCCCCAAAAAAATGCTGCTGCCACGGGACACTTCATCCTGAGTGACACATCCTGCAAGTCTGGAGCTGCCAATCCTAAAATATCCTTGGAATTAAAAAAAATTAAAGCTCCCTGTAGCTCCAAAAGCACTGCAGGGAGCACAGGGAATTCTGTCGGATTTGGTTTTTTTATTGACTCGTGGACATGAACTGATCCTAGAAAAAAGTTTGTGGTGGAAGCCAAAGGGACAGGAAAATTCAAGTTCAAAGAGGATTTTAGTCTGATCTGGGAAAAAAATCATGGAATTGGTGCTTTAAAAGGGCAAATCCCTTAAAAAAGGGAAAATCCTTTTTTTAAGAAAGAAAAGAAAAGCCAAATCAGTCAGAAAAAGGAATGGTGAGGAATGATTAAGGAATTTTTGAAAGCTCTTCACAGTAGAGCAGAGATTTTAAACAGATAAGAACGAGGTTTTACAGATGACAAAAACTCCACCTTTTTTTGCTGGATTTTTTGCTGGACAGGAAGGGACACTGATAACACCAAAATTCCCTTTTCCTGAGCTTTTCCCACACCTCCTTTTTTCCTTTCCCCAAGGATTTTGCAATGGCCAAACGGGACATTTTGGGAACTTCCTACAGCTCCCATTTTTCCTTTTTTTTCCCCCCACAAATGGAGAAGCTGAGATGAAGGAACCCATGGAAACCCGCAGGGTTCTCCTGCTAAACAGGATCCAGAGGAGTTCAGGAGATGGATCAGGATTCCCTTCCCACACCAAACGTTACCTGAAGGCAATCCCCACGTCAATAAATAAAAGGATGCTCCAGGAACAGCCCCCCAGGACAACAAAACGCTGGAATCTGCAGCCTCCTGCACTGTGAATTCCATCACTTTGGGCAAATCCACTGTTGGAAAAGCAAGGAACGAAGTTTAGGGGTTGAAAACAGCTCTGGAGACCCTTCTGCCTCCAAAATTCCATGATTCCAGTGAGAGGAAGGAGTTCCTCCAGCACTTTTCCAGGAAGCTGAATCAGGCCAGGTCCTCAGTTGGTGGGAATTGGTGGAAATTTTTCCAGATCTTTAGCCTGGACTCTAAACTGGCTGAAATTTGAGTTTTTGGCATGGGCAAGGAAGTTTTTCCTGTTATTTTTTTCCAGCTCCTCCCTGAAATCCCAGCACTGGCTCCATATCCCTGATTTTTCCCACGGTTTGATCTCCAAACAACTCACGAGGGACGTTGGCCTTTACCTGCTGGAAATGGTCAAGAGATTGCAACTAAAGAGGGAATTCCAAGATAATGTGCCCCAAAAATGGGGATTATTGGCAGGGAAAGTCCCAGAATTCCTCAGTAGTAAGAAAAAAGGACCAATGGCTGTTTTTTGGTGGGATCTGAGAAGAAACAAGGCTGAGTTGGATGGGGCTTGGAGCAACCTGGTCTATGGAAAGTGTTGGAAGTGGACGATCTTTAAGGTCCTTTCCAACCCAAAACTCTGGAATTCCAGGAATAAGGTGTCAATCAGCCAAAATGGCTCTTTTTCTTTCACTCCCCTATGGAGTTGCTCTTATCCCAATCCATGAATTCCAAACTCACAGGTTTTGGCTGTGAGGACTTTGGGGTTTCCCTCCTGTCCCCTTCCCACCGCAGACACAGAGATGCTGTAGGTGGTGTTGGCCTTCAGTTTGGGAATGGTGAAGGAAACAGCCTCTGCTGGGACCAGCTGGGAGGATTCCGAGTCACCTGAGAGGAGACATCCCAAAAAACCCACGGTGTCCATGGAAAGGGAAGTGTAATGGTCATTGTTACAGCAGCTTCACACTCATCTGACAGGACCTGGCCAGGGAGGAGAGTTAGGAACTCATTTCTCCTATGGGGAACTGAGGCACAGGAAGCAGAGAGATCCGATCACAAAGGTGGAAGGGAATTAATTCCTGGATTTCCCAAATCCCAACTATATTTACATCCTTGGTTAGAGCCTAAAGCTTGGCTCAGGGCTCATTTAGAGGGGTTCAACCTGTCCCTGTAGACATCAAAGTCCCCACCCACTCTGATCATCCATGGAAAAAGGAATTTCCTGAACCAAATTCCCTGTTTTTGTGGGTTCCTTGTGCTCCCTGACCAAAGGATTGGGATTCTTACCATTGGATGGCACCCAGGATATCTTGTAGTTACTTATCCCAGGAAGCTTTTTCCAAGCCAGCTTCAAAGTGTTTACACCAGTGTCAGTAACCCTCAGGTCCTGGATGGTTGGGATGGGTTTGGAATCTCCAGGAGGAGCTGGAAAATGAACCAGGATAAGATTTCAGCTCAGTCCCAGAGCAGCAGGTTCAGGACTCTAAGTTATGGTGGAGAAGAAAAATTCGGGCGTTTATCCAGTATTTAATTTCCAGGCATTATCCAGGGATGCCAGGCTGAAATTCCTAATGGATCCATGGATTCCAAGCTGAGGAATCTCATCCCCATCTCTTACCACCCACACCAAACTGGTGACACACAGAGGGACACAAGAAGGGCTCCAAGAGAGGATGGATCATCCAGACATTCAAATTCCATGAAAAACGCATCGAGATGAACTCAGGTGGAAAAGACACTGAAAGGAGCCAGAACTCCATGCTGGAAGAGGCAAAGCCACAACCCAAGGAATTCCCAAACCTCAGTGCTGGTGAGTGACCCTGGGTGGTGCCTGCAGAGAGGCTCCTGCATTCCCGAGGTGGCTGTGGATAAATAATTCCAGGAAGTGACCCAGGATTGTCCAACGTGCCAGAAGGACGCGTCCACTCCCTCCCATGGAATAGCCATGGATTATTGCCACCAGCAGTGAGGGCTCCTCGTGCCTCCACCATCCACAGGATACCCTGAGTTGGATCCACCAGGATCACAAAATCCAACTCTTAAATGGATGAACACAGGGATTGAACCCAAAACTTGGGTGTTTTTAGCACCAGGCTCTGACCCCGCTGAGCCAATCCCACACCATCAATCCAAGCTTTTCATCCCAGCCCAAGGAGGGTTTTTCCAGCAGGACTTACCTGTGTGGTGAGTCAGGGTCACCTCTGGCCCCTCGGTCCTGCTGAACACAGCCCGGACACCGACCCTGTACAGGGTGTTGGGCATCAGGTGGTCAATCCGATGAGCCAGCACTCGGCTGCCCAGGTACTGAGTCCTGGCAACCTGTTTTCCTGGAAAAACAGGGATATTTCAGAGCCTGGAGCTCACTTCTTTCCTCCAAAGGAAATTGCTGCCCTGCTGTCCCAGAACTTTGGGGATTATCTCCATAAATAAAAACAAGGAGAGAAGGAGCTGGTACCAACACGACCAAGCTCCCAACAGCGGGATCTCTTCCCAACCCCTGGGAGCAGGTCAGGAGTTTGGGAAGGTGCCTGGAATGTCCTTTCCCTGCTCACCTTTGCCTGTTCCCACGGGGCTCCAGGTGAGTTTGAATTTGGTGGCAGCAGCTGTGGCACTCCAGGCTACGGACAGGCTGGTGCTGGTGTGGGACATCACCTTGAAGTTGGAGACAGATCCCAGAGGAGCTGCAGGATGGAGAAAACATCAGGAGTGTCCTGATTCCCGTCCAAAGGCTCATCATTGACACTTTAACGAGTCAAAATCATATCAAAGGGGTCAAAATGGTGTCTTTGCTTATCCTTGGTGTCTCCTCGCCCTCACCTGAAGAGACACCACCTTGTACTGCTTGAGGTCATCAAGGAGCACGTTCTGCTCTGGATCCAGTGGGAGCAAGGCCAGGACAGGCAGCTCAGGGATCCATGGAGTCAGGAGATCCACATCCCCCAGGTGGAAAACCCACCCAGAGCTCCCACAGCTGCTGAATATTCCCTGTCCCCTTCCTCACAAGACTCCAGCCATTATCTCCACGTTGTATTCCAGGATTTCCAGTCACCACTTTGGAACCTCTTCCAACGATCCCACCTCTGCTTTTGGATCAACATTCCTGCCTCTCCTCTGCTCCCACGGGGCAGCAGCCCAGGAGTTTGAGAGAGAGAGACAAGGTTTACTCATCAACTTTCCCTGTTTTACACAAAGGGTTTGCTTCTTGTCCAGGGAATCTGATCTTCCAGGAGGATTCCTTTGGAATTCTGGAATTCTTTGAGGCAGGGGACAGCCCTTATCACTAAGCAGAAAGGATCACATTAGGATGTTCCACGCCTCTTACCTCCCTGTGGTTTCCTACAGCAGAATTTACTCAGATTTCCTATTTTTTCCTATTTTTTTTCAGATGGATTCTAACAATGTTGAGGAATTAACCATTGGTCTGGATTTTGGGATACCTGGAAGCTCAGTGAGTGCAGATTGGGCACTTCACCACTGGAGAGGGACTTTGGACAAGGGCCTGAAGGGACAGGACAAGGGGCTTGTCCTATCCCTTGATTCAGTTTAAAGCTCTTGGCTTTAAACTGAAAGAGAGCAGGGACGGATGGGATATTGGGAAGGAATTCCTGGCTGGGAGGGTGGGAAGGATCTGGCACAGGTTTCCCAGAGAAACTGTGGCTGCCCCTGGATCCCTGAAGTGTCCAAGGCCAGGCTGGACGGGGCTTGGAGCAACCTGGGATGGTGGAAGGTGTTGGAACAAGATGGGCTTCCAAGCCTTCCAACCTTTCCAACCCTTCCAAGCCTTCCAACCTTTCCAAGCCTTCCAAGACTTCCAACCTTTCCAAGCCTTCCAACCTTTCCAAACCTTCCAAGCCTTCCAACTCTTCCAAGCCTTCCAAGCCTTCCAACTCTTCCAAGCCTTCCAACCGTTCCAAGCCTTCCAACCGTTCCAACCTTTCCAAGCCTTCCAAGCCTTCCAACCTTTCCAACCCTTCCAACTCTTCCAACCCTTCCAACCTTTCCAGCCCTTCCAACTCTTCCAACCCTTCCAACTCTTCCAGCCCCAACCCATCTGGGATTCCATGGCACCTAAAGCTCTTCCCAAGCCCAGAGCATGGGAACAGACCCAGTCAGGGACACACAAGGTCGAAGCAGACACACAGAGGTTACGTTCTGTAGCAGCCACTCCACCATCCCACCCAGGCTCACCCGTCCTGGCCGAGGTGGTGATCCCGGGGCCCTCCCCGGAGCCGAAGAGCACGGACAGGGAGATCACGTACTCGGTGTCGGGGGCCAGGCTGCGGAGCTGGTGGGACGTCACCGACTTGTTGAGGGCCAGCTGACGAGGACGGTCCTTGCCAAAGAATTCTTTGGAAGAGAAAATCAAACACAAGAGGAGAAAGAGTCTGGAGAGAAGCTCTGTTGCATACTGGGATATCCACCGCGTTCCCAGCAGAACCTCTGCTGGAGGACACCTGTTCCAGGACAATTCAGGAGGAATTTCCTCATGGAAAAGGTGGTCAGGCATTGGAAGGGGCTGCCCAGGGAGGTTTGGAGTCCCCAACCCCAGAGATGTCCAAGGAAGAACTGGATGTGGCACTTCCATCACAAGGTGGGGATTGGGCACAGGTTGGACTTGGAGGTCTTTTCCAACCTCAGTGGTCCTGGGATTCCATGTGTTCACTGGGGCAAGGGAGAGTTTTCCTATCGTTACTTATTTTGGAATTTTAATACTCAAATGATCCAAACCAGTTGAGAGGAACTGAATCCAAACCAGCTCTCACTTCCAGGGCCCACAGGAATGTGGGAATGTTCCCTGTCCCCTTCCTGGGGACTTCGTGGGATTCACTCTGTGTTGGGCTGGGGCCAGGTTGGCACCTCAGGGCCAGGAATAATCCCTGGCTTTAGTTCAAACTCTGGAATTGTGGGAGAGGCTGCTGGGAGCAGTTCATGAGCTGGAATCCAGATCCACGAGGTTCTCCCACTCCAGGGAGAGCAGACAGATCTCACCTGGTGTTGGTCCTCGAGGTTCTCCCACTCCAGGGAGAGCAGAGACAGATCTCACCTGGTGTTGGACCCCAGGCCACCCTGTAGCCGGTGGCTCCCGTGACCGAATCCCAGGACAGCAGGAGGCTGCTGATGGAAATCTCGCTCACTTTCAGCATCTGCACAGTGCTGGAGGCCACTACAGGAGAGAAGAATTCCCCAGTCCCATCGAGGTCCCCACAGCTTCAAAGAGGTCCCCAAACCCAACGACAGAAAGCGACAGCAGCTCTGTGCCAGCACCTCTGGGCCTGCAGGGGCCGAATGCCACCCCTGCTGCAGGACACTCACCCGTGGTGGCCCTGCCGCTCACCACGGGCCCCTCGACGTCCCCAAAGATGGGGTTGATGGTCACCGTGTGCTCCGTGCCCGGTTCCAGCCCCTGGATCATGTAGAAGCTGTAGGAGCTGCCAAGGGTCACGTCCTGGATGCTGCTGCCCTCTGCAAATGGAAATGGGGTCCCCTGGCTCAGCCCATCCCACCCCAGGGCACACTGGGACCATCCTGGGTGGGTGCAGGTAGAAAAAACCCCACATCCACCCGGGAAGAGCTCAGGGATCACTGAGTAACTCAGGGATTTGCAAAGCAAAGGAAATAAATCAGGAAAACCCCAAACTGGGCACGCTGGGGCCTGTGAGAGATCCCATAAAAGGGTCCACAGCCTCCAGCCCTGTCTAACTCTGTGCTGGAGTCATCCTGCCTCCCCTGCAGGAATTGGAGCCAGTGATGCCCCTAAACCCAGCTTTAGTCTCCTTGTTGAGGACTAAACCGAGCTCAGCTAAACCTGCCCAGCAGGAGAAGAGTTAAAACGGAATTCCTGTGGATCCACCCCTGATTCCCAGGGGCAGGGAGGTGCAGGCAGCAGGATGTTGAGGAAAATCTTTAAAAGAAGGAAAATGCCTTTTCCAGTTTGGTCACTGGATGGTGCCATGTCCCCATTTTCTGTTCCAGCAGCACCCGGAGCCCCATCCCCCTTTTCCCACCTGTTCTCCACATCCCCCATCTCCAGTTTGTGTTTATCAAATCCCAGTTTTAAAAGTCAGACGAGGAAAACCAAACCCCTCCTGGGCCTGGGATGGGCAGCAGGGTCTGGATCCCATCACTGCATCCCTAATCCCGGGATGGGATGGAGTGTGGGAAGAGGACCCAGAAGCCAGGGGGAGCTGCCCTTGGGATTTTGCCACTCCTGGAACTGGGGTGAGCTGGTACCAGGTGAAAAAGCAGCTGGAAATTCGGGGGGTGGAGGTGATGTGTCCTTCCTGTTCCACCTGAGAAGGTTGTCCCACTGTCCCCATTCCCAGACCCAGCTCCATTCCTGGACAGGATATTGGGCACAGCCTGGAAAAACTGCTGAGTTTTGGGGTGTGCTGTGAGAAAAGTTCATTACAAAGCAATAAAAGCCACTTTATGTCTTCCCTGCAAAGATTTTTCCCTCCTGGTGACCTTTGGAGCTGTTCTCCCACTAATCCCCCCCATTCCTGGTGGGAGATGTCTCCTTCCATCATAACCAGGGGAGATGAGGGAGAGGAAAATGTGGTTTTTATTCACAGCCTGGGATAGAGCCCAGGTGTCCTGACATCCCGAAGCCCCAGAAAAATCCATCTCCCTAGGCCAAAATCTGCCATCAAACCGGAATTTCTCACTCCTGCTGCCCTCCCAGCACCACAGAAAATATGTTTGGGCTCAGGGCAAGCGAAAAGCTCCAGCTGCAAAGATGGATTTATCTCCAAACTCCCAAATTTGCCTAAAAATGAGGATTTTGGGGGATGGAGCCAGGTTTTAGTGCTCCAGAGAGAAAAACAACGAGCATAGGCACTTCCAGCTGTCCCCCAAAAAAGGGGTGACCCCAAATACTCAGGGGCTGGGAAGCTCCACAGGGAGGGTTTTCCCAGCTTCTCTCAGCTATTCCAAGGCTCCTCAGGTCCAGTAAATCCAGCAGGAATCCCGTGTAACCAGCCTGGATCCACCAGCCAGCTTCACGAAGAGCCAGGGCAGGAATTTTTGCCTCCATGGCAGAGAAAACTGCACCGGTCACAAACCCCAAAAAAAACCAATTCCCTCTGGACAAAGATGGAATCCAATCCAATCCAATCCAATCCAATCCAATCCAATCCAATCCAACACCTTGGGAATCTCACAGCTCCCACCTTTCCATGCCCTGGTAACTGTACAGCCCCCAGCCCTGTCTGTACCTGCTGATGTCCAGGTGAGCCTGTATCCTGTTGCTCCCCGGACAGGGCTCCACCGGGCCTGGAGCGTGTCCGTGGTCTCGTTCTGCAGCAGGAGGTTTTCCACAGGCAGGAGCTTCACTGGGAGGAGGACAAGGAAGAAACTTTTCAGAGCATTGGGAGTGGAGGACTTTGCTGGCTCTCTGTGAATGTTCCTCCAGCTCAGCTGGTGAAGGGAACACCTGGAAGGAGGTGGCCACGTGGAGGTTGGGCTCTGCTCCCAGGGAACAGGGACAGGAGGAGAGGGAACAGCCTCAGGCTGGGCCTGGGGAGGTTTAGGTTGGACATCAGCAGGAATTTCTCCATGGAAAGGGTGCTCAGGCACTGGAAGAGCTGCCCAGGGCAGTGGTGGAGTCACATCCCTGGAGGGATTTAAAAGCAGTGTGGATGTGGCATTTGGGGACATGGCACTGCTGGGAATGGTTGGATTTGGAGATCCTAGAGGGTTTTTCCAGCCTAAATGATTCCGTGAGAGGGATTTCCAGGAGCTCCTGCCCGGGGGCTGAAGGCATCTCATGAACCAGAGGTAGAACAGCCCAACCCATGACTGTCCAGGCCCAAACATCTCTAAGCACCAACCTTGTGCAGTGTGGGTGCAAAACAGGAGGGAAAATGATCTCCCACCCTTCCCCCAGGCTGCAGGATGGTGTTTGAGGGTGTCCATGTGGGAAGAGTTAGGATGGAGTTGGGAAGGTCCCGGTGCATGAGGGCACCAAGCCTGAGGTGGGGACACAACACCATGGGGACAAAAGGGACCAACCACGGGGACAAAAGGGACCAACCATGGGGACAAAAGGGACCAACCATGGGGTCAGAGCTCTTACATGTCCTCCCCAGAGCAGCCACAGGCTGGCTGGGGCCCTCAGGATACACAGCATAGATGCTGATGCTGTATTCCCGATCCTCCTCCAGGTTTTCCAGCACGTGGGAAGAGACATCACCCCGAAGGATCTGCTCAAAAGTCACCCCGGGCTTGTTGGCTGCAAAATCAAGGAGAAAAGGGATGGTGAAGCTTTCCCATGAAGGAATCCCATGGGAATCTCACTGTGGAGATGGCTCAGGGGCATGGTTGGAGTTTCCCAGTCCATGTGGTGTTGCTGGGAATTCTGGCCGTGCCCTCAGACCCCACAGAGGAGAGTGCGAGCCATCCCAAAGGCTTGAACTCATCCCAAATCCCCACCAGAGCAGGCACTTGAGTGGGAAAAATATTTGGATGCACCAGGGCAAACAAGGAATTCACAGCATCGCCCTCAGCTTGTTCTTCCAAGGAAAGTCCTTCCAAGGACTCTCCTCTATCCTGGAGGAACCACAGCGTTTGGAAAAGTCCATCCTGGACTCATTCCAGAGCCATGCCAGGAATTAACAGCACCTTCCCAGTGTCCTTGGATCACTACTCCTTTTAAAGCTAATGCCTGGAAAAATGAGGAAAAATCAATAAAAATTGATTAAAATGAATCAGAAACGAATAAAAACTCACCCCTGGGGATGTAGATCTTGTAGCCCTCCAGTTTGCCCAGGGGAGGTGTCCAAGCCACCTTCAGGCTGAAAAGTCCTTCTTCTATCACACGGAAATTGGTGACTGGAGGCACTGGAGCTGTGGGGACACAAAAATAAGGCAGAAATGGAGGTGGCAGTGCCGGAATAATGGAAAAGATCCTTGGAAAATCTTTTGTCTTCGGGCACAGAGAGACACAGAGAGGAGAAACACCAACTCTCCCTCAGCTGATGCCTCAAAACCAACAATCCCCTTCCTACCAACCCTTTTTCCCCCTGAAAATAGGGATGGACCATCCCAAGGCAGAAAATTTGGGAATGGTGTTGGGATCTGAAATATCCACACCACAACCAGAGGAAATCTACCCCGGGCAGAGGAAACACGGCAGTTGTTGCAGACTGAGCAGGAATCAAAGCCATGAATCAAACCCTGTTTTGCTCCCACGGCCACAATTCCAAGGGAGAGGAGCCCATTTGGATCCAGCCAGCCATGGCAGAGGGATTTATAGCTCCTGCCTCTGGCTTCATGTTGGGGATAATAAGAGGAGAGATCAAATGGCTTCATTTCCACCCAGGAAGACATTCCATCTTCTTCCTGGCAAGTACACATGAGTCAACCTCATCGAGGAGTTTTATTTATTCATCCTGTCAGAGACCTCCCCTCAAGAAGACAAACAATTCCAGACATGGCAGGGGGTGTGGGGAGCAACAAAAGGCAGGGGAGAAAGGAATCATTCTTGGCAAAAAATCCCTCGGGCAAAGCAGGGTTGGTGCTTCAGCCAGGGAGGGGAGTGGGATTAGTAAACCCCTTAAATTCTGAAAAATCCCTAAAAGCAGAGACCATGAAAGTCCAGCCCAACTTTCAGATGTTCTTCTGATGTATCCCCATAGCCCTTCTTGGGAATTGAGATTCCTCCTTTGGGTGGGGACACCCCTCAAAGCCACCCCTTGAGGGTCAGCAGAAGAGATTTGCCCCTGGATATTGGTCTGGGTGAGTGACACCAATCTCTACTTCAATAATTGGGGTTTTTTGCTAATTTTATTACAATTACTTCAATATTTATCATACTAAATCATTAATTTTAATACAAACATCCCTGGTTTGCCATCTTTAATCCTTGGACAAACATTCAACCACACCTCTATAAATCCTTAGATTTAATTTGTTGTAAACACAGGGTTGGGATTGGATCCAGCCCCATCCAGGCTCCCCTTGGAGAAGTTTGGAAAGCCAAGAGGTTCTTCTTGCACCTCAGAACTCAATAGAAGCTTCTCTAATAAACTTGGAAGCTCCAGCTCCACCCATGCCACCATCCATCCATCCGTCTGTCCATTCGTCCATCCATCCATCCATCCATCCATCCCTCCATCCATCCCTCATCCATCCCTCATCCACCCATCCCTCATCCATCCATCCACCCATCCATCCGTGGATCCATCCATCCATCCCTCATCCATCCATCCATCCATTCATCCGTCCGTCCGTCCATCCATCCCTCATCCATCATCCATCCATCCATCCATCCATCCCTCATCCATCCATCCATCCATCCATCCATCCATCCATCCATCCACCCATCCTCCATCCATCCATCCATCCATCCATCCATCCATCCATCCATCCATCCATCCATCCATCCACCCATCCATCCCTCCATCCCTCCATCATCCATCCATGCCTCCATCCATCCATCCATCCATCCATCCATCCATCCATCCATCCATCCATCCATCCATCCATCCATCCATCCCTCATCCATCCATCCATCCATCCATCCATCCATCCATCCATCCATCCATCCATCCCTCATCCATCCATCCATCCATCCATCCACCCATTCACCCATCCATCCATCTCTCCTCTCCAGCTCTGGGGTGGGTGTTTTCCTCAGGGGTGGCCCAGGGGACACTCACTTGTTTTCCCTTTGACGGCCGCCGGCTCCCCGAGGGCCCCTCCATAGCTGGCCCTCACCGTGAGCACGTATTTGGTGCTGGGCTTCAGATCTGCCACCAGCACTGTGGTTGTGTCCCCATCCACCTCCACCTGGCACACAGGGGGACAAGGACACGTTACACCCCCACAGCAGAACATCCCATCAGGAGCACCTCCCACACCTGCTCAAGGTGACTTCCATGAGCAGGAGCCTCTTAAAACCCTCATGGAGATGTTGGGATCCTTCAATTGTGAAATAACCCATGGAATAGCCATGGAATAACCCAGGAAGTAAATCATGGAGAGCACATTAAAAATAAAGCTGATCTCAAATTCCTCTGAAGAAAACGAAGGAAAAGCAACCAAAAAAGTTCCTTTTAAGCTCAGAGAAGGAAATGTGGATGGAACCTGAGGTCAAGAGATGGAAACGGAACTTCTGTGTTCTCCCTGTTATTATGAGATCCTGAAGCTGCCAAGGATGATCATGCCCGTTAAACGCAATCTTAATAATTAATACAATTAATAATCTTCACCTTAATAATTTAAGATTTCATAGCTTTGTTCTATTATTAGGAGTCAAAGCTTTTAGGGCAAGTATCTTCTACCCTCAGCTTTGATCCCAAACTTTGTGCAGTGTGGGATGAGCTGGAGCACACGGCAGCATCCCTCACACAAGGACATGGAAAATCCCAAAACCCATGGAGATCTCACCAAAATGAGCAACCTTGGCAGCAGGAAGATGGGATTGAGTGGTGATATGGGAAAGATAAGCAGAGAAAGGATTGGATATTGGGAAGATTGGGTGCCACCTCCTAACCCAGCACGACCCCCCAACACTGGGAACTGAAACCCAACACCGGGAATTCAAAATGGTGGATCTCATGGGGGATCTCATCTTCAACCCTCAGGAATTCCTGCCAATCCCACTGTGCCTGGGATGGCTGAGGGACGTGGTGTCACCTCCTAACCGGGCTGTGCCCTAAACCTGGGATGATCCCACAGCTTTGGGAACTGAAACCCAACACCAGGAATTCAAAATTGTGGATCTCATGGCGGATCTACACCCATGGTGGATCTACACCTTCAACCCTCAGGAATTCCTGCCAATCCCATTGTGCCTGGGATGGCTGAGGGATGTGGTGTCACCTCCTAACCGGGCTGTGCCCTCAACATGGAATGACTCCACAACTTTAGGAACTGAATCCCAACACAGAGAACTGAAACTGGAAGATCCCATGGTGGATCTACACCCATGGTGGATCTACATCTTCAACCCTCAGGAATTCCTCCCAATCCCACTGTGCCTGCGATGGCTGAGGGACGTGGTGTCACCTCCTAACCGGGCTGTGCCCTCAACCTGGGATGACCCCACAGCTTTGGGAACTGAACCCAAACACTGGGAACTGAAACTGGAAGATCCCATGGCGGATCTACACCTTCAACCTTCAGGAATTCCCGCCAATCCCATTGTGCCTGGGATGGCTGAGGGATGCGGTGCCACCTCCTATTCTGGCTGTGCCCTCAACACTGAATGACTCCACAGCTTTGGGAACTGAACCCCAACACTGGGAACTGAAACCCAACACTGGGAACTGATCTCCACCACTGGGAACTGATCTCCAACACTGGGAACTGGAACTGGTGCCCTGGAAAACGGGAACACGACCCTACCTGTCGCTGGAGCTCCGGGTCCGGCTGTGCCGGTGGCAGCGAGGGGTGGACATGGACATGGTACCCTGTGACCCTGCCCGTGGCTGCCACCCACGAGAGCCTCAGGGAGCTGTGGCTCTGCTCACTGACACGCAGCTCCCGGGGGCCCAGGATCTGCTCAGCTGCAAAAACACCAAGGAAAGAGTTTGGATTGGATTCCTGTGTGGAAGTTCATGGATGGAGTCAACATATTCCACACAGAGAAATCGCTCAGGTTGGGAGCACAGGGACGCTTGGGATCTGTTCCCAGACAGGAGATGCTCCAGGAGAATTTTTTTTGGCCCATTTTTTGACAGCACAAAGGTGGAAACCAAAACTGGTTCTGGTTACACTTCCCCAGTGAACACCTGGTGAATGCACAAGGCAGCAGCTCCTCCCTGCCCTTCTCCTTCCTGACACTGCACAAACCTGCCAGGAAGCCTGGAGTCTCCATGGAATGCCACAGGAAGCTCTGAAGTGCTGCAGAACCAAAGAAGAAGCCAAAAAAAGAGACCCTTTAAAGTCTCAGGTGATGTTCTCCCCATTTCTGCCCCAAGCTTTTAACTCAGCTCCTCATGAGCTCGTGAGCCAAGAAAGGGCAGGAATTCAGTGCCATCACCTCTGGATTCACTGCAGCTTCAGGATCTATTTGAGGAGAGATCTGGATCCCTTTGGAGATTCCTTTGGAAATCCCTTTGGAAATCCCTTTGGAAATCCCTTTGGCTGCTCTTTGCATTTTGTGCAAGGAATAAGACCCTGAGCTGGGCTGCCAGAATTCCCTGTGACAATCCCACAACGAAATACTCCAAGGAGCAGAAATGCTGCCCCATCCCATTGCTGCTCCTTTTGTTTGATTCAACATCAAAATTCCCAGGATCTGCTATCCCTAAACAAACCATGGAGAGGCAGCCACAAGAAAAACACCCAGTCCCAAAGCAGGAGCTGCTCCATGAGCTGGTTGCTCCTCTAGGATAACCCAACCCCTCAAGCTCCCTCAGAGGGATGTGGGAGGTTCATCCCCATGGAAGAACATCCAGAGGGTGGTCAGAGCAGATGGAAAGCAAGATCAAGGGACAACCTGGACACACCTGGAAGTCTCTGCTTGACAGGACGTGGTGGCTCCGAGGCGGTGAAGCAGAGCCTCCGAGAGAGTTTGGGAGCCACGTTTGGGAGCAGCTGGAAATCTTCCACATAAAGCACGTGCTCAGCAGTGGGATCTGAAGCAATCCTGCCCAGCTCGCTCTTGTCAGCGTCCTTAATCCCTAGGGAAACAAAAAAGCAGGAAAACAGGACATCAAACACCATCCATGGGGCAGGGCAGGCATTGGAAAAGGGGAGCAACGTGCTGGACTTGGAGTTTGACACCAATTTTGGGTCGTGCTGCCAAGGAAAAGAAGGGAACAAGGAATGGAGTCTCAAGCTGGATGAGAGAAGCAGAGGAAGCCTCTTCCACCAGGGAAAAGAGGTCAGGATTTCTCCAGAGGTGTCCTAGAGATTGTCCCAGTGCTGCTCATGGGCTGAGAGGTGGGGAAAAAAAGGAACAGGGCAGGATCCGGCCTCATCTTTCCCATTGGATACAGAGACATTCCTGAGCTGAGCAGACAATGGGATTTTGGGAAACTGTTTGAAAATTCCAGCGTGTTCCTGTGGCTGAACTAAAAAGAGTGGGAACAACCCACCCAAGAAACCAATCCTTTCCCAGTTTTCACCTCACATGGGTTCAAATCGACCTGACTGCTCTTGGTAATGAAATCCCACCACCATTCCTGCCATTCCCTGAAATACTTGGGGAAGGGAAGGATTTGACTGGTGGAATCTCACTCCTGGGGGTGGGGGGAGCAACGGAACCTGTCCTTGCTCATGGAATTATTCTGAGGGACATTTCTGAGTCAGTCTCTGAATCCCATTAAGAGAAACCTTCAGAAGCAAAAGCTTTTTTGAGTTGTTTTTTTAAATGTCACATCAATACATTTTGACTTTTATGGAACCATTTCTTGAACTCCTTCTGAATTCCCAAGTGGCTTTGACAGATGTAAAATCCCAGATTCCCACCTAATTAATGACAACAACAAGAATATCCAAGAAAACAACAACAAAATGTTGATTTTCCTGGACTTGCAGTGGTTTCCAAATGCTGAGCCTGGGGGTGGGGGCAGTTTTAGGGAATGGGGTGTCGTGAATCAGGAATATTCCCCAGGGAGAAGAATCAGGGTTGGTCCCACAGAGGTTTTGGTGGCCATACGTACCCACAGCAAACACTGTCACTCCCCCATCCTGCAGGATCTGGGCTCCCTCTTCCACGGAATCGCTGGATTTCCCATCTGTGAGCAGAACCACCACCTGCAATGAAACACAGGGTTATTGTAAACACTTAAATATTGAGATTTCAAATAAAAGCAAGTTCTGCTGAAGTTAACCGGACTAAAGAAAAGGCACAGAACTGAGCTAGAGTTGATTAAATGAATTAATGATTAGTCAGGAAGTTAAGTACAGGATAAGCTCTGATTACTTGGCATTTGTTTAGCTGCGCTTATAACAGGTAATTAATAATCTTAGAAGGAAAAATTTAAAAGAAGGCCTAGACAGTTACAAATTCTTTTACCTGCAACTTATTCAAAAGCAATAGAGGAGGGAACTGGGAGTCTTCCAAGGTCAGGTGTATTGTTAAAAACCAGAGAGGCAAAAAGCTCAAAGTGAGGAAGAGGAGCCTGACTTCATCAGCACAGCCCCCTCCTCATTTTCATGACCACTGACTCAATTCCACTGCAAGAACTGTGCTTGCTTAATGACTTTTTAGCTAATTTTTATACCAAGCAGGGAATGGGAGGTGTCTATGTTATAAATATGCATTTGTATTTTGAATATTTAGAACTTTTGTGGATAAATAGACTTTGGATTGCTTTGTAACCTCGGAGCTGTGCTTTTGGAGCGAACCCTGCAGCTTCCCAGCACTGGAATAAACAAACACTTTCTAACCCTAATGAGTTAGGGACTCTTTGTCCATCCCGGGTGGATACTGATATTAGATCTATATCCATATTTTAATAAATCAGCAAGAGTTGGGATAAGAGGCAGGGAAGGAACAACACAACATCAGGAGGTCACGGTGACACTTGTGGGCTCTCACACTGATGAAATCCCTCTCTTGGAATGAAATCCTTCAAAAACCCAACACCTCTGGGGAAACTCCCATGGAATCATTTCCATGAGCTGGGAAGGAGCAGAGCTGCTCCCAACAGCATCTCCTCTGCATGTCCCTCCTGCCCTTGCGCCTCACCTCTGCTTGGGGCAGCAATTCCAGGAGGAAATTCCTGCCAGCACAGGGGAGGATTCATCCCTACAAGTCCTCATGAGCAGCTCCTAAGAGAGGACTTGGTTTGGATTAGATATTAGGAAGGAATTCTTCCCTGCGGAGAGGGACAACTTGGAAGATCATGGAGGGACAGGACACAGGGAATGGCTTCCCACTGCCAGAGGGCAGGGATGGATGGGATCTTGGGAAGGAATTCCTGGCTGGGATAGAATTCCCAGAGCAGCTGTGGCTGCCCCTGGATCCTTGGAAGTGTCTGAGGCCAGGCTGGACAGGGCTTGGAGCAGCCTGGGACAGTGGGAGGTGTCCCTGGCCATGGCAGGGGGGTGGAATTGGATGGGCTTTGGGATTCCCTTCCAACCCAAAGCATTCCAGGATTCTGGGATGACTCCGCTGCTCCCTGGACGACACCTCAGGAGCTCACCCACCTTTGCTGCCTCCTCTCTCAGGGTGTCCTGGTGGGACAAAGCCTGAGCTGCAAATGCCAGAGCTGAGCCTGTTTGGAGGCTGCTGCCTTTGGAGGAGAGATCCTGAACTGCATCCAACATTTCTTTGATGGTCCCGTAATCCGTGAGCTCAATGCTCATCCTGGGAATGAGAAATGGGGGAATAAAGAGCAAGGGATGCACTGAAAATGGCAACAACCAGGGATAATATTGACATTTAGTTTCCAGTTGCCCAGAGAAGCTGTGGCTGCTCCTGGATCCCTGGAAATGTCCAAGGCCAGGCTGGATGGGGCTTGGAGCAGCCTGGGATAGTGGGAAGTGTCCCTGCCCACAGCAGTTGGAATGAAATGGTCTTGAAGGGCCCTTCCCACCCAAAGCATTCCATGGATTTAACTCATGCCGGGAAGTTCTGTTCACAGTGGTCAGGGGAGTGCAGGGAACAAGCCCCAGGCTGTGGTACCACAACCCAGGACCTAAATTTAATGGAATTAAATGGAATTTAATGGAATTTGAGTGTTAAACCCCTCCTTCCTGCCCTGGAAGAATTCCCTGTGGCCCCAGACCATGGTACCACAACCCAGGACCTAAATTTAAAGGAATTGAATGGAATTGAATGGAATTTGAAGGTTGAACCCCTCCTTCCTGCCCTGGAAGAATTCCCTGTGGCCCCAGACCGTGGCAGCACAACCCAGGACCTAAATTTAATGGAATTAAATGGAATTTAATGGAATTTGAGTGTTAAACCCCTCCTTCCTGCCCTGGAAGAATTCCCTGTGGCCCCAGACCATGGTACCACAACCCAGGACCTAAATTTAATGGAATTAAATGGAATTTAATGGAATTTGAGTGTTAAACCCCTCCTTCCTGCCCTGGAAGAATTCCCTGTGGCCCCAGACCATGGTATCACAACCCAGGACCTAAATTTAATGGAATTGAATGGAATTTGAAGGTTAAACCCCTCCTTCCTGCCCTGGAAGAACTCCCTGTGGCCGAGCACCTCTGGATGACTCCGCTGAGGGTTCCACTCTTGCTCAGAGGTTCCCCAGAGCTGCAGGAGCTCTTTATCCATGGCCATGAGTTGCATTCCAGGAATCCAGGAGTGGCTGGAGGAGGATGGCCAGACCCACCTTGGTGTCTCCCCGTACAGAGCCAGGCCCAGCCGGACACCTCCTCTTCCCAGCTCGGCGTTCCCGAAGGATCTGGCCACGCTCCCGATGAAATCCCGGAGCAGCCGGGAGCTCTCCTTCCCTGCACCCTCCGACTGCCCCACGAGGAACAGAACATCGGCCACCTCTGCTGTCCTGCAGGCTGGGGGACAAAGGGACAGAGAGGCTCATCCCACATGGAATGAGGGAAACCCCCCAGAGCCACCTGAATTTCCAGGAGAGATGGCAGGACCACGTTTTGGTGCTTCCCAGAGTTTTCCTTAATTTCCTTCCAATTCCTCACTCGGATGTTCTAACTCAGAAGCTTCTCATGCAGAGATGCCCCATCCTGGGAATTGTCCAAGGCCAGGAGCAACCTGGGATAGTGGAAGGTGTCCCTGTCCATGGCAGGGTGGGACTAAATCACCTTGAAAAGGCCCTTCCCAACTCCACAATTTAAACAATAAATCCCAAATTCCAGCTCCATCACAGCTCGTGGGTCTGTAGGACCCTCTGGAAGCAAGGGAATGCCTGGGGATTCCCAGGCAGAGGCACAAGCAGACCCCTGAGCCCCCCACAACTGGAATTTGGGAATGTGGCAGCTCTGCCATCCCCATCAACGCCATGATTTAAACAACAAATCCCAAATTCCAGCTCCATCACAGCTGTAGGACCCTCTGGAAGCAAGGGAATGCCTGGGGATTCCCAGGCAGAGGCACACAGAGATCCCTGAGCTCCCCACAACTGGAATTCGGGAATGTGGCAGCTCTGCCATCCCCATCAACCATCCTGGGATTCAAATCAGGGCCACCTCTGGAGATGTGGGACCACCCAACCCTGGGCATGGGCAGAATTTTGGGCAAAGAATGAACAACCAGAGGGTTTTCCCAAGATATCCCATGAGAGCTCCAATGGCAGGGAAGGGACAGGAGTCCAGAGAAATTTCCTGAACCAACATCAAGGCATTTTTCCCTTCCCGGTGTTCCCTCCTAACTGAATTCCCTGTTTTTTAGGCATTCCATAAATCCATTTCACAGGCAGGAATCTGATGACTTTTAGGGATGCTTCAACTCATGAAGGCTCTGAGAGGGATATGGAAAATCTGCATTTTCCTTGGAATTTCTCTCTCTTGCAGGCAGCTATTCCCTGCTGGAGGAGGGAGTTAGAGCCTTCCTCCCTCACCAGGATTGGGCTCAGCCTTATCCCATCTTTTTTCCATTTTGTCATTTTGGATTTTATCCAGCCTTGACTTTCCCCTGCAGGTCTGGAGACCCAACTCACCCCAACCAGGCTGGAGAATCTCTCCCAGTTTCCAGGGAGAGGAGCTGGCTGTGCTTCCCAGGATTCTGCTGCACATGGAAAACCTGTTTTAACCTGACCTCTTCAATTCCCTGGACTTTCATCCCATTCCTACCAGCAGGATCCCAAAAGGGCTTGGAAATATTCGGGTTTTGTGCTGTCCTTCATTGCTGTGCCCCTGATCAATCCCCTTTGGCCACCAGCAGGAGAAGGGATAATTTTCCAGCTGTGGATGGATGTCATCCAAGGATTTGGGGTTTTTCATCCCTCTTTGTGCCTCCTGAGTTCTTCCCAGCTCTGTTTACTGCGGGAAAAATAGGGATTGGGTCTTTTTGGGTTAAATTTGGGAATATAAAGCATTTTTCCTTGAGGAAAAATAGGAGACAATTATTTCTGTTTTCCTTTCCAGAGGTTTCCTTGTCTGGCAAGTCTTGGAAGCAGCTCAGCTGCTCATGGATCACCAGGAGCTCCTTTCCCAGCTGCTGTTTCTATCTTGGATCTGTTCCTTTTCCTCAACTTTGGGATTTTGATATCCCTGTTCCCCCAGAAAGACTCGGAGGGAAGCAAATCCCAGCCCTGATCTCCATCCTCAGGCCTGGTGGAAATCCTTCAGCAGCTTCCCAAAGTAACCACACCCTGTATTCCCACAAGAAATTCCCAACAAAATCCAGAACCACCCACCTCTCAGAGCCACTCTGGGAAGTGCAGATTTTCCTGCTTTTTTGGCCCTGGTTTGGAAAACATCCTCAAAATCAGTATCAGAGGGGTCTTTGCTGCCTCATCCACATCCCAAATTCCCAGAGAGCCTCCTCCATCCATCCTGACTCCTGAGAGTCTTCCTCACCCCACCCTCATCTGCATCCAGGGATAATGAGGAGGGAAACAACAAATTTGGGATTCCAAAGGGCAGGATGGTGCCCTTTTCCCTATAAAGGGGCAATCCCAGCCCATTGTGGGTGCTCTCCAGCTTAGCAAAAAAATTCCCAAAACTCAGGAATCTGTAGCTTGGATCAGGCACCTGGAGCTGTCATGGGAAATGTGGGATGTGAAAGACATTTGGATTGGTACCTTGTGGAGAAAATCCCACCTGGACAGCTCTATTAATCACAGGGGGATAGGACTGGATTTGGAATTTTCCATGCACCTCCAAACTGATCCCATTCCATCCATCACGGCTTTCCCAGAGACATCTCTGAATGTTGATTTATTGCCCTGCTCCCAGCTCGGAATTAAACAGCATTAGAGCTGAGTTTATTGGTTAATTGATGGACAGCAGCTTAATCAAGTTAATTCCGGAGCTGAGGCCGAAGATTCCATTAACTCCTTCTGGAATTTAATGGATTTAGATGGATTTACACCTCCAGACCTGGGGGTTGTTGGAAAAAAGAGGATCCCACCCGGCCTGGGACAATCCTGGGAACTCTGGATTAGCTCTGGAGGATGGATCTCCCCTCCTGAGACCCAAACCACACCCTGGGTCATCCATGAGGCTCTTCCTTGGAATTCTTTTGCCTCCTGCTTTTTGGATCCAGCCCCTCATCCCCAAAAACTCTTTGTGGGCTTGCATGGAGCCAGGGACAGGGAAATCCTTGTGTTATCCCAGCTCCCTAAAAAGCAGGAGAAGGATTCAAGGCTTCCTTGAGGTTTTTCCTCTCCCACTTCCTGTGTGGTGGCTGGAACCAGGTCCTGGAATTCAGAGGAGAAATCAGGATGGGATTTGTTTTCCCTTTTTCCCTGGAGCAGGAGGCAGGCCACTGATCCCTGATTTCTCCTTAAATCCCAGAGCAGGAATTCAGGCCCTGAATTCCTTTGGAGGTGCTGTTTTATCCCAATGATCCCAATCCTATGTGGGAATTAACAGCACCACAGCTCTACCCCGACACCTCCATGTGCAGATCCATGGCAGGAGCAGGAAAAGCTGCTTGGAAAAGGGATTTTCCTCCTGGAATTGTCACTTGTCACTCACCTTCCTGAGCAGCCCCAGCTCCAAAGGGCCCTGTGGCCACCACCAGGACCAGGATCTGGGCACACAACATTTCCCTTGGGAAGCAGCTCCTGGAAATCCCTGGAATCAGAACAGGGCCTGGAGAGTCCCTCACCTGCAGAGGGAAAGAGGTTGGAGCTGGAGCCACCCAAGGGTGATGCTCCCACCCACCCTCAGCGCCAGGAAAAGCTTTTTTCCAGCTAAAACGGCTCATTTTGGCTTGGAAAACTGGGATTAAAATCCAGAAATCCTTCAATTCCTTCATTTTTGGCTCAGTTTTGTTCCCACCTTTCCCAGCACCCACTTGAGGCAACAAAGCCCAAACGTGGAGGGATAAAAGTGGGAGGTGCTTCCTGCCCCAATTAATCCGGGAGAAAAGGCCAGGAAAATCAGGAATCACCTGATCCAACTTTTGTTCTCCAGGCTCCTAAACCCAGGATGAACTTCCTGAGGATACAGCCAGAGGGGTCTGGAATTTTGGTTATTGCTGGTGGTTTTATTTTCTCCCTAAATTCTTTATAATTCTCCCAAAAATTGCTGCAGAATTCACCCTCTGGAAAACAGGGAATTCTCTCTATGGAGCAGAAGTTGTACTGCCAAAAGGAATTTGATTCCTTTTTTTAATGGCAAATCAAAAATTCTTCTCCTGCTCTGAGCCTCACCTGCTCCCAGGGAGGAACTGAAAACTTCCAGGATGGAAATTATGGATTCAGGGAAAAAAAAAAAATCCCAATGACTTCATCTGGCTTTGCTCTATTCCAGGGATTCCGTTCCAATTAACACCAGGGATTAATGGGAATGAAGACTCCCTCTAAGACTCCTGTGACAAGGAATGTTCCAGGAGTTTGGGATGGAGGATTTCAGCTTGGAAGCATCCAGGAGAAAAGCAGGAAAACACCTGGAGAATTATGGGAATAACATCCAGACCCTCCTCTTCTTTATCCCACTCCGTGGTGGCTCCCCACAAATCCAATTTTCCTATTAAAAACACCTTTTTTTGCTAAATTTAGAGGCTTTTCCAAGCAGAAAATTCCAGTTGGGTGTTTCTCAGGAATTTCATGCGCAGACAGGATTTTTCTCCCTCTCCAAGAGGCAGAATTTGAGGGAAAAAAATCTCGGATTTGCCCCTGCAGCTGCTGCAAACAGCAAAGGAGGGGTTGGTGCTCCAATTCCTGCAAGGAATTCCAGGAGAGCAGCAAAGGTTTGGGATGGAGGACTCCAAAGGGGAATTTTGTTGGGAATCTCATGGATTTATGGGACAAAGAATGGGATATTTGGAATTTTGTCACCCTGCTGCCACGTGGGGCATCCAGGGATTGATAATCCAGGTTTGTTAACTTTTCTTCCCGTAAAAAAAAAGATGGAATGGGATTAAATATCCTCAAGAAGGGAATATGGATTCAGGGATAAGGAGAGGTGGGGATTTGTGGGAAAACTGTTGAATTTGAAGGAGGTGGGGAGTTAGAAAAGGGGGAAAAAAGGGTTGGGAAGTGATGGATGAAGGGATTTGAGTGCTTGGCTGGCAGTGCTCCAGTTATTCCAGCTGGAGCTTTTCCAGGTTATTCCCATTCCCAAGTGCTCCTGAGGGCAACAGGAGCTGGGACAAAGGAAACAGAGATCCCAAAGAAAACAAAGATCCCGAATGAAACAGAGATCCCAAAGGAAACAAAGATCCCAAAGGAAACAGAGATGCCAAAGGAAACAGAGATCCCAAAGAAAACAAAGATCCCGAATGAAACAGAGATCCCAAAGGAAACAGAGATCCCAAAGGAAAGAGAGAGCTCAAAGAAAAGAGAGATCCCAAAGGAAACAGATTCCAAAGGAAACAAAGATCACGAATAAAACAAAGATCCCAAAGCAAACAGAGCTCCTAAAGAAAACAAAGATCCCAAAGAAAACA